>OY997264.1:651448590-651981090 GCA_963921465.1 Triticum timopheevii
AAGACCCTGTGGAAAACGGAGGTGCCATCCAAAGTGCGTATGTTTCTGTGGAGGCTGTTAAAGCAGTCGCTTCCAACTGAGGATGTGCGAGCTCACCGGAACAAGTCGACGACCAGCTCCTGCGGGTTCTGTGGCATGCAAGATTCCTGGCGACACTCTCTTCTCGAGTGCACCGTGTCCAGGTGTACGTGGGCGCTGGTTGATGAAGACCTGGCAAGTACTTTGGCGGCTGCAAATGAGAACCGGGCTAAAAGTTGGCTCTTCAACCTCCTGGGATCCTTATCGCATGAACATTTTACCCTCATGGCGGTAACGATGTGGGCGATCTGGACGTCTCGGAGAAAGGCAATACATGAAGCAATATTTCAGGCTCCACATGCGATCAAAAGCTTTATTACACGCTACATGCAAGATCTTGAGGCAGTCAGGAAGCCACCGAAGCAAAAACATGTGGCGGTGGGGGCAACACCTAGGGTTGTCAGACCAAAGGCACCACCGGCGAATTATGCAAAGATTCATGTAGATGCTGGGGTTCGGCCAGGCAGAGGCGGATTAGCAGTTGCGGTCTGCAGAGACGGTCAAGGAGTTTTCCTAGGAAGCTCAGCTATAGTAATAGCGGGAGTTAGTGATCCGGCGACTTTGGAATCCATAGCATGCCGTGAAGCTATCGCATTGGGGGAAGATCTTAACCAAGATCATTATATTGTGGCTTCGGACTGCAAACAGGTGATAGAGGACATTGCTAAAGGATGTCAGGGAATTTACGGAGTAATTATCAGAGAGATTAGATTAAGATCACCCCCAACATGTAAATTTACTTTTGAAGGCGTGAGGCAAATGTTGAAGCTCATAAGCTAGCTAAACATTCACTGTCCTTATTGCCAGGGCGTCATGTGTGCTTATGCCAGCCACATGACCAAAATTGTATCCCATATTCGGTGGACTTTTATTAATAAAAGGTCTTTCCCCTCAAAAAAAAAATACTATATCGCTTGAAGCGAGACATAAACACAACCCCAATAAAATTGCTTTAAGCGATATATAGACGCACCCGCATACAAGTGCCACTGCTTTATGTTAACCGTGTGACTGTTTGCTTCTAGCACATCCGGCTGACCCTTCCAATTTGCAGTTACACTTTGCTTACCGGCCCATTCCGTCATTCGACAAGAGTATTTAACTAAAGGATACCCCTTATGGGGTCTTGTAAGGGTCATTTTTGTGGCGTGAGAACGCGTTAAGTGGTGCATCCAGCCGCCTCCACGTGTTGCGTGCTGGGCACTTTCTTTGAATTTCATGTTTTTATTTTTATTTTCATACGCGTCTTCGTGTGTAAGATGGGGTTTTCAGCTTTTCAATTTACACATGGTTTTTCCTAGGTTTTGAAATAAAAATTCCAAAAAACATAGTGCGGAAAAAATTGTGCTTCAACGAGAAGCACACTTTTTTTTGTTTCGTGGAGGCACATATTTGCTTCCGTGAGAATTTCTTTTTGCGTGATTTATGTTTGCTTCCGCGAGCTGCACTTCTCGGAAGTAAAAAATTATGAATATTGTTTTTGCGTGATTTTTTTTTTTTGCTTCCACGGGAAGCATGTGTTTGAAGAAAAAATCGCAAGAAACACAATTGTGCTTATCGGAAAGGGAAAAAGATGAAGAACTTTTTTTGCGTGGATTTTTGTTTGCTTCTTGCAGAAGGGCAAATTTGTTTCGTTTGTCGGAAAGGGAGAAAATCGCGAACTTGTTCTCATATGGACGTTTGCGCCGATAGCTTTGCTTCTCTTTCGAGCTAAATAAACATAGCTGAAGATGAAGACTTTTCCGTTTGAACCTACACAAACCGTAGAACATACAAAAACGCGGGAATAGAAGAGGCGAGAAGCGAACGGCAGCTCATAGTCATAGATGGTAAGATGGACGACATGTCACGTGTCTGGCTCCTAACACCGCTGATAGCACAACATTTGTATTGAAACATAACGTTCTGATTCGATAAAGCTTTTGCTGTTCACGCACGCTAAAGAGACACGCGAGCCGTTTCCCCGACACGAAGAAACAAGAGATTGTCGGTGATTTTTGACTACGGAAAGTCAGTTGCGTCGTCACGCGGCTCCGCGCGACGAACTGACACCGATCGCTTGCTTCTCTCTCCAGCTAAACTGAACACAGCACAGCTGAAGAAGATGTCAGAGCCCGTCCGAAATATCCCGTAGAAACTTACACAAACCGTGTGTGCGCGCGACGTTGAAACTTGAAGGTGACATGTAGTACGATGCAAGCGACGTGGCCTTGACTCGAGCGAGTCGAAGAAGACGTCGACGTCAGGTAGCGCGCGGGCGAACGCTTCAACTATCTCGGGCCACCTGAGGCTAAATCAACTGCCACGGTGCCACTGATCAGGTCAACACACCGTGTGGTATCGTGTCGTGTCTATTTCTTGCTAGCTAGTAGCAGGATACGTACGTTAGTTCCATGAGAAAAATCGCACGAACCGACCGACACGGAACGCGGCCCCCTGGCGCGTACGTAAGTAAGTATACCTGCCATGTGTACGTAAAGTAGATTATCCATGTGGTAGCTGCGGCATAATCAAATGAGTTTGATCAGTTGCAGGCTTGCAGCGTTGTTTGAAAATAAAAACGTTTGCCTTGATTTTAAAAAGAATTGTCAGGGAGAAAAATGGACGTTAGGCAGAAGAGACATGTACTGCTCGTCAGGGCATGTACAATGGTTCTATCTTAGCAATGCCATGTAGAATAAATGATGAGTTGGAGAAGAGAGAATTCATAAGAAAAGGCTTGTCTTCTCTTATTTAAGGGCATGTACATTGGTTGATAAGATAGTCTTATCTTAAGTCTTGCATGTAATTAATAGATGCCAAAAAAATTCTCTACAATGGGTCATCCTTAGTCTTATCTTAAATAACTAGCTATTCCTAAAAATGTGGTGAGACATATTGTGCTAAAAGATCATCTTCTCTTAAATAAGAGAAGACAAGCCTTTTCTTATGAACTCTCTCTCCTTGAACTCATCATTTATCCTACGTGACATTGCTAAGATAGAACCATTGTACATGCCCTAAGAGAACACAAAAGATGATCTTTTAGCACAATATGTCTCACCACGTTTTTAGGAATAACTAGTTATTTAAGATAAAACTAAGAAATGACCATTGTAGACATTTTTTTTTGTCATCTCTTAATTACATGCAAGACTTAAGATAAGACTATCTTACTACCTCCGTCTCGATGAATAAGTTATTCGCGTAGTTCTAGGTCGACGATTTGACTATCTAAATATGTATTATAGTATGTAACAAAAAATATATATTTAGAAACTATATCCGTGTAGAAATCTAGTGACATACTTTTCATGACATGTAACACATATTAAATTCCTCAAATCGATGACCTAGAACTACGCGAATGACTTATTCACCTAGATGAAGATAGTATCAATCATTACACATGCCCTCAAGTTATCGGAGAAGCGGATGGAGCACATGGGTTCCGGATTGCTGCGCTTCCGCGGCCCACCACGTTCGTTCATTCTGTTGATCATTTTTTAGTGTCGTTGGTCACGTGGGAGGCGACTCTCACGTGTTGCTACATGGCCAGCGTGTAAAGCTGCATGCGCTGCTTAACGGGAAGAACGGTAACGATAGCGGTTCAACCGTTCCATCAATGCTTTTTGTATTTGGGCATCACCATGACCGATCCGTAAACCGCCCGCATCTGTTTGAACAATGCTGTCTGGTCCGTCGAAGACATCCAACAAGGAACTGTAACGATCCACGTGGCGGTCCGGACGCGTCTTTTCTCGTAAATTGAAGACAAATATGGGGGGAGCTTTGCGGGAGTCCGGACACCTGACACGTAGGACTCCACAACCCTGCCCATCCAAAACCCTTTCTGGACCTCATGCATCCATCCTCCCCATTTTCTCTTCTTACTACCCCGGCCGTCACGCCACACCCCTGCCGGAACTCTATGTCTTCGTCACCTCCAGTGCTCCAGCATGGCTCCACCCCGCTTCCCCTCTGTCGCCTTTAACCCCCGTCCTCCGTCCGACCCGCTAGGTACCATCTGTACCTGCCTATACTCACGATGCCCGACAACTGTCTGATGAATCGCCGGAGCTAAAAAACAGTTTTCTCTTCTTTCTAGCAATGGATTCCGATGTGGAGTACATATACGAGCAGTATCTTGAGTCGTTTGATGGCTCGTCGGACGAGGAGTACTCCGATGAGATGGCGATGACGTAGATGGCCTTTGAAGACGTGGAGCCTGCGGAGGAGCATGTTCTCAATTTCAAGGGCTCTATCAAGGATCATCAAATGGTCAATCGGAGCAGGGCACGCAGCCATTTGACACTCATAGCTGACTACTTTGCCCCCGATGCACTCTTCGCTGACCATTTTCGTCAGCGTTTTCGGATGCACAAGACTATCGTTGATCGTTGCGTCCAGTCCTATGATGACTACTTCATCCCTGAAGAAGGACGTTGTGGGAACGATTGGGTTCTCGGGTTACCAAAAGTGCACGTCCGCACTCCAAATGCATGCACATGGCACGGCCGCTGATTCACGGGACGGGTACCTACGGATGTCTGAGAGCACATGCGGAGATGCCATGGTCAGGTTTGCAACTGTCATGGTCGAGGTGTTTGGACCTCAGTACCTGAGAGAACCAACTGTGGCAGACACCGACAAGCTCTTGGCAATCTTAGAAGCAAGAGGGTTTGCCAGATTTGCTCGGATATCTTAGTTGCATGAATTGAAAATGGAAGAACTGCCCGAAGACTTTACAAGGGCAATAAGAAGCCCACCATAATTCATGAAGCAGTTGCATCACAAGATCTTTGCATTTGGCACGCTTGCTTTGGCATACCCATGGAGATCTCCGGCGAGGATTAGCGTAGTGTAGGTTATTTGATCTACAGAGTACATAGATTTTTCTCTTCTGCATGTTTTGTACTCCCTCTGTCCCCCAATAAGTGTCTTAACTTTGGACTAGCTCTAGTACAAAGTTGTATTAAGGTTAAGACACTTATTTTGAGACGGAGTGAGCATGATTTAAGGTTTAAAATATGAGGCATCTGGATGCAGCGGAGTAGGTTTAAGATGCGCATCCACGGACATTTGATGGCCCGCATTTGCTGTCCGCGGTGGTAGATGTTCTAACTGTTATACGATCTCGGTTGTCATGGTGTTCTGACTAACATATAAATACTGGTCATCTTATTTTAGCACATGTCACGGTAACGGTGCCCAAAATCTGAATCAGCACCAAAACCTACTGCGCCCTTCGTCCCATAATATAAGAGCGTTTTAAAAAATACAGAGAGTAGTAATTTATACACACGTATTCCTCGCCTCTGTGGTGTGGAAGGTACCATGTGCAATCCAACGGATACAGAGCATGTGCACCGTACCCCAACTCAACGGAGAACAAGGTAGCCAGGCTGCTATACAACTGTGCATGGTCCTCCCTTTTTGTCTGCATGCATCCACCACGGCACCGGCCGGCATGTGGAGCCAAATTCGTTTCAAGTTTCAGGCCAACAGCATCATTCAGAGCGCGCTAATGAAGCACGAGCATTCAGATTCACGGCTCGCGGCTCCACTTGGACGCTTCCGTCAACTGCTCGAAACCTGCTTTGTCCCGGCGTGTTTGCTACTGTAGTTGACACCGACGCACAACTGAACAACGAAAAACACATACGCTGGCACCGGGCAAGCGACAATCGCCATCACCGTCCTACTCGCGTTTCATCGGCACTCAAAACAGATGTAAAAAAAGCTGGAAGGCTTTTCGTGCAAAATCGTCCTGCTCTCGACTCGACTGCCGTGTGGATTTGGTCACCACACACGAAAAGTTGGCCATGGCTCCGCAAGAAATTGCGATGAACGAACAAGCATGAATGAATATATCAACAATGGTCGAATAGTAGGATGGATCCCAATATAACCAATATGCGCAAGAACTAGTAATAGTATACGGTAATACTCCTGCTAACAAAGAACCAAAAAACCAGTAATCGACAGATCGATAGTATGTGCAAAGCTAACAAGGCAGTACTAGATAAATCTCTAGCAAGATCTAGATACTAATGTTCGGACCACTGCGGAGACGCAGAGCAGCAGCATCCCGCAACCAACTAACCAACCAATCGAATCGAATCAGGGAGAAGAGATCTGATCGATCCCCAACGGCGCAATCGCAATCGGAATCAGAACCAGACTTTGCACTCCGTGGGCTTGAACGCGGTGGCGCCGGCGGCGCCTGGGACGGGGAGGGAGAGCGGGCAGCTGATCCTGGCTCGGGGCCCGGGCACCTTGAACGCCCACACCTTGACGCGGAGCTTGGCGTTGAGCTTCACCTCCACCTCCACCGCGCCTCCCGCCAGCTGCGTCCTGAGGTTGGCCTGCGTAACATCCCCCTCCAGCACCTGCTGGCCGCCGAACGCCGGCTTCACCTCGGTGGACGCCTGGTGGCCCTGGAAGAAGGGGTCGAGGGGCGCGAACCCGAAGCGCTGGCCGTCGTACAGCGCGAGGGCCTCGACGTTGTCGTAGTAGAGCCCCACCCGCTTGTTGGGGTTGCGCACGGTCATGGCGAGGGTGAGGTTGTACTGGAGCAGCGCGGGGTTGGCTGGAGAGAGCTGGAACTGGGCGAGGGAGGCGGAGTCGACGGTGGCGGCGATCATCTGCGGGCGGAAGACGAAGTAGAGGATGAGGGCGAGGACGCCGGCGGTGACGAGGAGGGAGACGAGGATGCTGCAGAGGCAGCTGAAGAGGCCGCACGCCAGGCACTTGAACGGGCAGCACAGGCACGACGCCGCGCGGCTCCCCGAACCCATCTCCGCGAGCTGGTGCTGCCGCTGCTGGTGGCTCCCGACGGCGACGGCGGCGGCGGGGAGGAGCTGGGATGTGGGATTCGGCGGCGAGGTGGGATTGGTGGTCTGGTGGATTGGATTTGGGTGATTTGTGGCGAGGTGGGTGGATATAAGTAGGGGATGGGGGAGGGGATTAATTGGGGGGGCTGACGCGGTTGGGTTGGGTTGGGTAAGCAAGCGCGTGGAGGCGAGGCGACGACTCTCCCTCCCTTCCTTGTTGATTGTGCGTGGATTTTCTTCCTCGTGAGTTTTGGTGGGATTTGGGATGTGAATCGCTTGCGGTGATTTGTGGAAGGTTTTGGGTGGGGTGGGGTGGAAGAAGAAGCAGGGGGAAGGCGCGGGGAAGAAGGGGGTAGTGGTGTGGTGGTGGGCGTGGCGTGGTTTATTATGGTGGAGTTGTAGCCGTTGTGGGCTTGTGGGGCAGGGTGGGTGGAGGTCAACAAACGCACGGCTGATTGGTTTGACCCTGCCGTTTGTTTGCACGAGCCAGCTCTGCACTGCGGTTCATTGGTTGGTTGGTTGCCGTGCCAGCCGCCCACGCCGTCCCGACCTGTAATCATACGTGCGCGTTTGGAAACCTCGTCGCATCTCCGCGTTTATGTGTGCCAGTCATGCCAGATGCCACCTAATTCCAAATAAAAACTATGTTAATCAACGTATAAGAGCATCTACAACCGAACGCCTCAAATCATCTCTCATATGCCCGCGGACGCGCCCGATCAGTGACCGGACAAAAAGAAGAAGGAAAAAGATGACCCAACTGTACCCTCCATATCTTTCTTATATGTCCGTACTGTCCGTGAACTCCCGTATGCGCTAATACATCCGTCGGCTTTTATCCACGGGCCTTCTCTTGCTCCAGTGAACATTTCTAGCTAGTCGAAGGTTTTGCTTCCGGAGTCGTGCTCTCATGCACGTAACCCATTGCCCCGAGATCTCCTATGGATTCTCCACCCGCTGCCACAAATGTGAACGACTTTGCCTCGTCACATCCCCGACCACCCGTCGTCCCCGATGCCTCCTCCGTTGATCACGCCATTGCCGCTTCGTCGATGCCTCCTCCCTTGACCACGTCATTGCCGCTTCGTCGATGCCTAGTCTCACATTTCGGCCATGTATGAGTGTGTAGACCGTGTTCAAGATAAAAACACACAATCGACCCAATAATCAACAACAAAACTTCGATGCACAACTTGTTAGCAAAAAACATTACCATCAATAGGATTTGGTTTACATGCGAGCTAGAAATCAAATACATAGCAAATACTGGCACCATTTACCGCATGCTCGAGTTTTGAATATGGTATAGAACCCATGATGCTTGGTTGCAATTCTGAATCCACTAAACCTTTATTTTTTTTATCGAATGTTACATTAGGGCATCTCCAACGTTGACCCCCAACGGACAGAACAAACGACCTTTCTTTTGTGCGGACGTGGTAACATAATGCGAGAGCCGGCCATCCAATCATGTTCTCTAAATGTCATTCTATGCATGTGCATGTCACGGTCACACACAGAGAGAGAGAGAGGGGGAATGTCCGGATGTGCGAGGTGGTGGCTTTTGATTGGCTAGATGGATATCCGAACACCCCCAAAGACCCCACAAGTTTACTTCTAGTTTGGAGGAGCGTTCGGACGCGTTTTCGAAAACTTGGGCGATAACGCCGGATGGCAAAAGGTGTCCAAACTCCTGCAAAGGACAAATGCCGGAGCTTTGAGGGTCCCCTTTGAAGATGCCCTTACATCATCAACATGGTTGGATTGTTAGAACGTGGTTGTACCCACAACCAGTGGCGTATATATCCACGTATAGCTGTGTGGCCAGCTAACCGCACATCTATTTTGCTAAGCCTGCATATACATGTATGTATTCATATAGAAAAATTCAAAACCGTGTAAAATTTGTGATAATCATCTCTTTGACCTCACAGATTTATCGCCCTGGCGCCGCCATTGACCACAACCTATCAAATGCGGGTGTTGTGACTTTTGTGAGGTATTTTTTTGAACCAAGTTGAATAAAGAAAATATGCATGGTATGCATGTTTCTACACGTCGAAATTACAATTAGTGTTTCTCAAATCAACATTTAGTCTGCACATAGTCGATGGCAAATCTAAAGGTTGGCAGGAAGCATTTTTTTTACCGTAGCTTAGTTGGTTAGGTTCCTTGTGGTGAAACCAGCCCATCAGGGTTCAAGTCCTCGTGTTTGCATTCAATGATTTATTTTAAAGATTTCCTGCAATGTTCGTTCAGCGGGAGGAGACGTTTCCGTCGACTGCGAGGCGTCGTGATGACTTCGCCAATCTCAAAATATGATGTCGGTTCAGTATCTTGAAGATGCTCGTAGAGATAAGGTGTGCGTGCTTGCGTTCAAAAGGATAGATGTATGTGCTTGTATGGAGGCATCTATGATTATAATGTGTTAGAAAAACGGTTGCTAGGAAACTTTTTTTTTTACCGTTAAGCGCATGCTTTTGCAGTTTGCACGCACGAGAGCAACACGTGAGAATCAACCTCCCACGAGACCGGACCGGGCATGCATTCGGTAGGCAAGCACGTGATGATCAAGGCGCAAGCACGTGACGAAAAATAAGTGCAGGAACGTGGTGGGCCAAGGCAGATCAGCAATCCGGGCCCCACGCATGTGCTCTGCTCTGCTTCTCCCCCGATATCTGACGAGTACATGTTCTTCAAAGAAAAAAAAATCTGACGAGTACATGCCTCTTCCGCCGTTCATTTTTCTCCTCAAAAGAAACCACGAGGCTAATGTTTTTTTTTAGCATGCCCACTTCATCTCAGCCCTGCAACTTTTTTTTGAGCATCAGTACAGACATAAGCGTATACACTCATCTCTATGAACGCACACACGCACACCCTATCCCTATGAGCACCTCCGAGAGACTGAGCCCTGCAACGGGTCAGACTCGTTTACTCGTGCCGTATCCGCCACATGGAAAATCTACTTTACGTATGCGTACGAATGGCCAGGTACGTGCCATGGCCCATGGGGGATCGGACGGGTTCCGTGTCGGTCGGTTCGTGCGATCTTTCGCACGGATTACTTACTATACTTTTCTCGTGCCAATCGCCCACGACACGGTGTGTTGACCCGATCGGCTCGGCGGCGCCGTGACAGTGGCAGAGTATTGCTATCAGTTGATTTAAGCCTCAGGTGGCCTGAGATAGTTGAAGCGTTCGCCTGACGTGTTCTTCCACTCGCTCGGGTCTCGTGTCGTACATGTCACTTTCAACGTCGCGCGCGCGCACACACGGTTCGTGTAAGTTTCTACAACGGGAGATTTCGGACGGCTCTTCCGTCTTCTTCAGCTGCGTTGTGTTCGGTTTAGTTTAGCTGGAGAGAGAAGCAAGCGATCGGCGTCAGTTCGTCGCGCGGAGCCGCGTGACGACTCAACTGCGTTTACTAGTCCAATCCAATCACCGACAATCTCTTGTTTTTCCTCGTGTCTCTTTGGCGTAAACAGCAAACAAGCTTTACTGAACGAGTCAATCACATTTTCGATACAAAAATTTACACTCGCTGTACAAATATAAATTTGAAAAAAAATGATACAAATCGACTCTATAACTTATGTTTCATGTCACTCAGAAAAAAGACTTATGTTTCAGATAGATTTGACACATTTCCGCCTTTTGTTGTTAACTCTCCATTAAACTCTACAAACCAGCTAGCCATGCTTGATACATGTGTGCGGGTCCCATCTGTCAGTGTCACCGAATGAAATAGAAAGATCATGCCATTAAACTTTGCATGACAACTGTCCATGCTTGATACAAGTGTGTGGGTCCCTCCTGTAAGTGGCAAGTAATGAAATAAAAAACATAAGTCCGCTGGCCATGCTTGATACCCGCATGTGGGTCCTACCTGTCAGTGGCGAAGAATGAATAGGAATATAATAAAAAGTTCTGTGCTGAGCAGAATTTTAATTCATGACCTCCCTCGCACACATTAGGCGCTATCCGCTACGAAACTTGTCATTAATTGTGCACAATTGAGATAGACATTATTTTACATTTTTTACCAGAACAATTGATTTGAAGTCAAAATACACATTGTTGGTGGGTTTGAACAAGGTTCTTTTTTGTATTAGTTTTTTAGGGTTGGACCAGGAAACCGGTTTCCAGAAAATCTCAAAAATTTCAGTATATTTTCGAACAAAAATTTCAACCCAAAATTGTTTCAGACAAATTAGAAAATGTTTAGGATTATCCTCTAGCACCTTATGTAGCAAACCGTGTCTTTCATTCTAGGGGTCTGCTTGCCTTCTTATTGTTTTTTTTAGGGTGAACGACAGTGGGAGAGGCTCCCACTGACTTTTGTATTACTCACAAAAAGACGGTTACATAGTTGTTACAACGGGGGTATTAGAGCGGCCCCCCAGCCGCATGAGCTACTTTGTACCCAACAGCACTAGTGACCCAAATTTACAATGTAGGTGGAAAGGAAAGGGCGAATTTCCTCCTTGCAGTTGTGAACCAGCAACTTGAGGAGGTACTTGAATCTGGCAAGCCAAGCCCCGAAGGAGTGTTGCACCCCTCTGAAGTGTTGATTGTTTCGCTCCATCCATAGGCTCCAAGCTGCCATGAGGAAGATGTCCATGAAGAGGGGCTGTCTCCAGGCTTCTCTCCCCCCGCGCAGCAGGTCCAGTCTATTGCCATCGACTGGCCAGGACACCCCAACTTTGCTCCAACACCGTTGACTAAAGGGACATAAGAAGAACAAATGTTCAACGGTTTCTTCGGGGGGTTTTTGACATAACAAGCAGGCATAATTGTTTCCCGCGACCGCGAAATGCCTGCGTTTAAGCATATTTCTGGTGTTCAGACGATCAACTAGAAGCAACCACCCAAACATTTTGAATTTAATGGGGCTCTTGGCTTTCCAGAGCCAGCCGAAGGCCTCATCAACCACAATCTCCTTGAAACAATGCTGATAGAACTTCTTCGAAGAGTAACGCCCGAGCGTGCAGTCCCAGGTGTCTCGGCTGCCGATGTCCACACCCACATGCCCCGAAGCAAGCTGAATTTGCCTGACTTCCTCCCTAGCCTGGATTGAGAGGGGCAGACTGAAGATCGAGGCCGGGTCAGTGGCAGTGAGGACTTTAGTAATAGAGTCATCCTCATTTAGGCAGTAGGAAAAGGCCCGCGGGTACATCTCCGTGATTGTCTCACCGCCGTCGCCTCCCAGCCAGACATCCTTCCAAAACAAAGCACTAGCTCCATCCCCTGGAACAATGCTTGCCTTCTTATTGTTGTGAAGCGAAAGCAAAGAGACAAATGAAGAGTCTAAATGATTCACTAGTTCCATTGCAATGTGGGAACCGGTGTTTTGCCCGGTTTAGCGCAGACCATTGTCAACCCCCGCGTTGGCTTCATGGATGCGGAGCCCCCAATCCCCTCCTGCTAAAGAACCACCTTTGCCACTTCGATGAGTGACACAACTTGAGATAGGGAAGATAAGGGGAAGAATATACCTCCGGGGCTCACGGCAGTCCGGCGAGCGGGCTGCCGGACATGGGGAAGGCAATGGGATCCGCCACGGTCGGCCATAGACTAGTATAGTGTATCCATGTTGTGGGAGTGAAGCTCCGCATGGCCGGACGTGCATATAGTTTTAGTTATTTTTGTTAAAATATGTCCAAAATTTAATAATTTTTGTCACGTTTATAAGAAATCCGATGTATTTGCACGAGTTCCATCCGGTTTGTTGAGAAAGTGTTTGAAATGTATGCGGGCATCGTTGGATGGCGGCCTCCCGCATCTGTCTCCGTGGATTGGTCCCCTATCCGCAGACGTATGCGGGAGGAAACTTGCGGGTCTTTTGCCCTATGCTAGATGGGTCTGACCACAAATGACCAGAATAGCCCCGGCCACCAGATTGACCAGGGTGGGAGAGGAGTGCGTCTCCTCCTCTCCATGCAGCAACGCCAAGAGATGGGGGCGGCCGCAACTCCCGTGCCTTCTCAAATTTCCCTTTCAAACGGACGTAGCTTCAGTGACTTTATGAAGCCAAGTCTCACCTTAACCCTCTTTATCAGCCGTCCATTAAAGATCTGACGTACTAGATTGACCTATTTTCCCGATGAAAATTTTGAAGTGTTCAGAAAAATTGGAAAAAATCCAATAAACCATAAATGTTTTGTTTTGTATTATGGGACAATTTCAAACCATTTGGATGTATGGTTTGTGATCAAATAGCCCTTTGAGCTCAAATAAATAGAAAATGTGTATTCAAAAGCGATACATCCAAATGGATTGAAATTTTCACAGAATACTAAACGAAACATTTATGGTTTATTGGATTTTTTTTCAAAATTTTCTGAACACTTAAAAAATTCATTAAAAATATGGATCAATTCGATACGTCGGATGCTTAATGGATGGCTGATAGAGGGGTTAAGTTACGGTGAGACTTGGTCATGAAGTAGCTGCGTCTCCTCCGGACGTGTTCTTCCTCGCGCCTTCCCCCTCTCCCTTCCAACCCAAAAACCTTCCACAAATCACCGCGATTCACCTCACAAATCCCACCAAAACTCGCAAGCAAGGAAGGGAAGCGAACACACCCCAAAATCCACGCACAATCAAGCTCACACGAGTCGTCTCACCTCTCAACGCGCTTGCTTGCCCAACCCAACCGCGTCTCCAATCCCCTCCTGCTACTTATATCCCATCCACCCGCCTCGCCGCAAACCATCAATCAATCCAACTAATAACCAATCTAATCTACTCCTCGCCGTCGCCGTCGCCGCCGGAATCCCCTCCCTCCCTCCCGTCCGACCACCGCCACCACCAGCAGCAGCAACCAGCTCGACTCGCCAGGATGGGTTCGGGGAGCCGCGCGGCGTCGTGCCTGTGCTGCCCGTTCAAGTGCCTGGCGTGCGGGCTCTTCAGCTGCCTCTGCAGCATCCTCGTCTCGCTCCTCGTCACCGCGGGGGTCCTCGCCCTCATCCTCTACTTGGTCTTCCGCCCGCAGATGATCGCCGCCACCGTCGACTCCGCCTCCCTCGCCCAGTTCCAGCTCTCCCCGGCCAACACCGCGCTGCTCCAGTACAACCTCACCTTGGCCATGACCGTGCGCAACCCTAACAAGCGGGTGGGGCTCTACTACGACAACGTCGAGGCCCTCGCCCTCTACGACGGCCAGCGCTTCGGGTTCGCGCCCCTCGACCCCTTCTTCCAGGGCCACCAGGCGTCCACCGAGGTGAAGCCGGCGTTCGGCGGCCAGCAGGTGCTCGAGGGGGATGTCACGCAGGCCAACGTCAGGACGCAGCTGGCGGGCGGCGCGGTGGAGGTGGAGGTGAAGCTCAACGCCAAGCTCCGCGTCAAGGTGTGGGCGTTCAAAGTGCCCGGGCCCAGGGCCAGGATCAGCTGCCCGCTCTCCCTCCCCGCCCCCGCCGCCGCAAACGCCCCCGCCTTCAAGCCCACAGAGTGCAAAGTCTGGTTCTGATTCCGATTCCGATTGCGATTGCGCCGTTGGGGATCGATCTGATCTCTTCTCTCGATTCGATTCAATTCGTTGGTTGGTTGGTTGGTTGCGGGATGCTCTCGCTGCTCTGCGTCGCCGCCGTGGTCCGTCCATTAGTATCTAGATCTTGCTAGAGATTTTCGCATCTACTGCATCGTTAGCTTTGCACATACTGTCGATCGGTCGATTACTCTTCTTTTGGTTCTTTGTTAGCAGGAGTACTACCGTGTACTATTACCAGTTCTTGCCTATATTGGTTTGTTATATTGGGATTCTCTATTCTCGTTCGTTTGGTTCTTTGTTAGCGGTACTACCACATACTACTAGTGTTACCTTGGGATTCTATATTATTCGAGCCGTGTTGATATATTCATCGATATTCAGATTTCGTTGATGGGACTCTGCTGTTGCATTGTGGAGTAAGTATATTTCTCTGTTGATGTATTCATTCATACTTGTTGGTTCATCGCGACCCTCTTGCTGTGGTGAATCAAGTGAGGTGCGACCAAATTCTGGTGTGTGGTGACCAAATTCACACGGCAGTCGAGAGTAGGTAGGATGATTTCGCACGAAAAGCTTCCCAGCTTTTTTCACTTGTTTTCAGCGCCGATGAGACGCTTGTAGTACTGTTGTACGGTGGTTATGTGGATTGCTGAACGAAAATGTTAACGCCCACACTTGTGGGCGTTCACCATCCCGACCACACGCAAGCATCTCCGTTGGCAGCTTTGTGCATGAATCTTGGAACAAACCGGACGGTTTTCTGCGCCACGTAGGACGAGGCTCGTGTGCGGTGTGCGAGTCGGGTCGCCCGCACGTTGGTTGCCATCCCGCGGTCAGCGGTTGCCACTCGAAGACGTGCGGTGGAACCGCAATGCGCCCGCACGCCACGTTCCGACCGCGGTTGACGTCAAACACGTCGCACACCGCAGTCCCCTCTCCCTCACGGTTCCATTTACCCTGCCGCACGCATTTACTGGCACAAGCCACTCGCATTTTAATCCACTGGAGGAGAAGGCAACGGGAGAAGGCGACGGCGGAGGCGGAAGAATCGACGGCGTTTGCGGCCGTCGGTGGTGCTCGCCGGAACGGAGCGGCTGCGCCGGAGCGCCTGCGGGTTGAAGGTAATGCTCGCTACATCTCTTGCAACCCCTTCCTGCATTTTCCCCCCTTCCCTCCCTGTTCGATTCCTAGATCGATTCGTAGAGATTCTGGCGATTCAGCGGTGCGTCGGCGTTCCCGCCGGCGCCGAAGTTGTCTGCTAGCCGTTTTTGGTGGCACTGGGCAGTTTCGTCGCCGCCGCGGCGGCGGCATCGTCGGTGTGGTTATGCCTATTCGGAGGCACGCACTAGTCTTGCGTATGGATTTGGGAGGTGTCCCCCGGTTTGTTTTGATGCGCATTGGTTTGAATTTGTGTTTGCAGTCAGTTCGTGCGAGAATTTTGAGGGTGATTTTGAAGTCGAAGTAGTTGCCATTGAAACCTAGATCTAGTTAGTGGGTTTTGAAACTATAGTATGAGGCGAACTTGGTAGAATGACTGAACGTGAACAAATGTGTGGCAACTAAACTCCCTGAACAAATGTGATAGTTGCCACAAACGTGTTTCCTTTGCGGCAACAAATTACTGAAAATGACTATCATAGTTGCCACATTTAAGCTTTCACATGGGGCAACTAATTTTATTGAATGACTATAATAGTTGCCACACACACGCTCTTCCATGTGGCAAACTGAATTTTGCTGAATTACTATGATAGTAACCACACACATGCTTTTTCACTCTGACATCTAATTTTTTCTGAATTATTTGTGATAGTTACCACACTTTGATAGTTGCCACAATCGGTAGTCAATGCAGTTTCAGCATCCAGCTGCACTAGACGGCAACTAATGTGCACATCAAGTGTGCCTGTCTGCCACTTGGATTGTATAATCATGTGGCAAATAGAATGTGAACACACTGTCTGTTGCCATACTGCAGATATGACAGTGTGGCAAATTGGCTGCATAATATGGCAACCACATTTGCGTACCAATTGTGCCAGATGCCATACATATGGTTTTGCATGTGGCAAGTTTTTTGGCTGACCACATCATGTCTGTTGCCATGTTACAGTCAGTACAATGTGGCAACTTCATTGTACTGCGGACGCAATTTTTGCGTTTGCCACAATGACTTTGTGATATCTGAACACACTGTGCCACTTTTCATGTTATTGATTCAGATGTAGTTTCGTTGCTTTTTTGTACTATCTTGTGCTAACATGGCAACTTCAACATTTTGTTTTCAAGTGCATTTACCATATGTACACTTTTTTTACTTGATAGCGTAACCAACGTGCTTACTTGCCACGTTTATGTTCTCGACAATCATAGGGGGGCCGCATGTGTGTTCAAGCTATATTTTTGCATTCACTAGTTGACATTTTCTGTTAGGTGGCAAATGCTTACCTCTTGCATTTATATTTCCACCTTGACATTTTGGTCTGTTCCTACATCAGCAGAATGGCTCGTGGCGATCATCAAAATGATGACGATGATTTCATGGATCCACCACAGCGTAATCGGGCAACTGGACGGAGAAAAGAGGGTGATGAGGTAACTGTCCACACACCCGCCCCCCTCCTCCTAATGTATGTTATTGGTTGACACCTAGATCTTTTGCAGTCGTATGTCATGAACTAAATTTTTATGACATTGCAAAACATGGCAACAACTGATCACTTTGTGTCTGTTTTTTGCAGAAGAAGAAACGTATTCGCAACAGAGCCTCCCAAGAACGTTTGACTGTGTTGATTGACAAATTCACCGACGATCAAAAGGGAGCTGTTGCTGAGATGGGCATGCAGGCTCTGATGGATGTCCGGTGCACGAACCTTGTCAACCCTGTATGCGACTGGCTTGGTGAGATCTACGAGCCCGCCTCCAGGGAATTCGTGATTCCGGGACGTGGAAGACTTCCGTTGAACGAGGAATCCGTGTTCTGCACTTTGGGTGTGCCTCATGGACATATAAAAGTCCCGTACGAGGTCAATAATGAGATTGAGGAAGCGCTGTTCGCCCGTTTGTTTCCTGGATTGGAGTCCATGCCGAACACGTCTACACTGGCAGATTCGCTGCAGGCCATGACGACGCACGGAGATGTTTTCAAGATGAAGCTACTCATGTACCTCATCTCAGCTGTTTTCGCGCCGACCACTTCTCTTCGCCCAAGCAACAAATGCTTCCCCATCCTGGTGAATGATCCATCTTTACTACTTTATTTTCCTTCAATCTTTTTGGCTCCGATGTCATGTGTAAAGCTAATGTCTGCCAGTGTTTTCGATGTTTTTTTTCTGTTTGATTTCTGATGCGGCAAACTTTTTGCCCTAAAATTTTATGTGGTGCAGGCGAATCTGAAAAATGTGAAGAACATGAACTGGTGTAAGTTTATTGCGGACTTCCTCCACGATGCTTTCGCAAACAAGATGTACCAAAAGGGTTGTCGACTGCACTTAATGGTATTTTTTTATCATATATCTCTGTGAACTCTTTTTTATAACAGACTTTTATTCATGCATGGCAACTACTATCACAGTATGATGGCAACTGCCAGCACACTATGATGGCAACTAGCATACACATAATGCAACTTCTTATTTTTATTCCATTCTTGTCATGCACATCAACTTGATTATCATTGGATCATACATTATCCTGCTCTTTTTTGAACTACAAAGTACCAATGATGGCAACTGATATTTCTTTCTTTGTAAAATTATTTTAAATCAGCTCATGTATGTCGACTGTCTTGATCTGTCCACTGTGGATTTCACTGGGGTAGGAGGCCTGCCGCCTACGCACAAGTTTGTTGTTTCTGCGTGGACTATCAACGTTGTCAAGGCTGTGCTTGGCGCAGACAGGGCAACTGATACCATATATGGAAAACTGCAGGTTAGTTTTTGCTTCTCTCTCCACATGGCATGCTTACAAATTTGCCATGAGGCAACCGTCCGTAGTTTATAAGGCATGCTTACAATTTCTTTTTTGTTTTTCCTAGCTGATGGCCAAGCATGCTATAGACTACAGCGTGTTCGGGGGGCCTCAAAACTTTGGAAAGTGGATGGACGTGCACTCAGCTCCGTCTTTCCCTTCTGAGGTAATCAAAATATCTACATCCATGGTTTGCCGTGGATTACTTGTTGATGTCGCGCAAGAGACTGCAATATGGGTGGTTGTTGATGCTTCTTGTTTTTCGTGCACAGGCGAGGGCACCTGTTGAGCATCTAATTGGGCAGTTTGCATCTGGAATGACCGGCTTGCTCGGGAAGTTGGTTGAGGGGTGGACATCCCTCAGTGCCTCTGACAGCGACGCTGTTGCGAGGCAGTTCACTTCATTTGTCCCAGAACGTACACATCGGCCAACCGGTTGCCGTGGCCGGTACGACTACAACAGTTCCCAAGAGCCCGGTGACACACAAGATGATGTAGATGGAGACGCTGGCCTCAGCAAGGATGACGACGACGACATGGATAATGTGCATCATGACACCGATGACGATGAACATGCTGAAGTTTGCACAAGCGGCAACAAGGGCAAGGATGCAACAGATGTCCCCCGACCGGAGAAAGTGAAAGAACATACGGCTGTGAGAGGCGTGGGGGTGTTGCGATCAAGGAGGGGGAGGGCCCTAGAGGATGTTGGGCAGGGTTCTCCTGGCAAGAGGTCTAGGACCGATCCCGTATCTGCCAGGAGGAGGTTTGACTTCTAATTTTAGTTTTTTTTTCTGTGTCTATTTTTCTTGGAACAGTCTCATCCATTTCTTGCACTTGTTTTTTGTCAAGCGCGTCAATGATTTTGTTGTCTGACAATTACCACATTTTCCCCCTCCATCTGTTACGTGTAGTGAGCTGACTGCTGATGGACGAGCAGTTACAAAGAAACAGGCGCCAACGCCAACCCGTGTTTCTGCTCGCTTGAACAAAGGTGCCCCCATTGCCGGTGACACCCCTTCCACCAGGTCTTCTCCTCGTACGACGACGACCAACACCGGGGATCCTATCGTGTTGCCAGACCTGAGGAAGCCAGTCAAGAAGTAGGTTTATCCATGTGCTTTCATTTACATAGTGGTATTTTTTCTTGAATTTCCAATGCTACTGTTCAGCTTGTCACATGTTCTTCTGTTATCGTCCCCCACGCGGCAACTGCTGTTTTTCCAAATGATTTCTTCCTTCATTTTTTTAGTTTATGGCAACTCCTATTGGTCTTGACATGGCAACTGGCATCTAGGCCAACTAACAACTACCACTCTACCTAATGGCAACTGCCATCTTTTACCTTTGGCTTTGTGAGCTCATCCCACACATAAGTTTCAAATTGCATTCTTGACAGAACATACATTTCTATCACTCTTCAAGTTGGCTAACATGGCAACTGCTGCTGGATGGCAACTGCTAACTATGGCACATGGCAACACATGTTCCCATTACATGGCAACTACCAGCTTTTCCACTTGTTTTTCATTCTTTTAAGATTTCTACCATTGCAAACATATTTTTGTTCATTTTTTCATACCATGCTCATATGATTTTTTTTATTTGCAGGGTGAAGAAGACTACCATGCGCAGGGCCAAGCATACCAGTAAGCACCCGCTCGAACGCCTACATTCAAAGTTGTCAACAGGGGGCAACTCATATGTACATGAGGCACCAGGCGACAATACTGCTGCTGCACCGGTGACCGCTCCCACCAATTCTGATGCAAGTGGCCGACCATCTCTGCCGGCTGCAGATGTCCAGGCTAGAACAACATGCATATGTACATCGGGGAGTGACGAGTCGGTATCTGCCAGGACAGCTGAAATATTGCCAACTCTACTGGCAATGAAGGATGCTGCTGTGAGCCATGCCATCCCATCAGCAAGCGTTGAAGTGGACGCTCCCGAGACGAACCTAAGCAAGGAAGATTCCCGCTCATCTGACACTGATTCCAAGCGCGTGCGTGGTGGCACTCCTGTGTCCACTACAGAAGCGTCTGAGGCGGCAGTTCACAAAGATATGCCATCTACAGGTGAGAGTCTTGGCACAACAGCTCCAGCTCCTGTTGGTACAGATACTGCTAAGGCGACCGTTTCGCGTGCTGGTCTTCCACCTAGGCGTCGTAGCCCCCGCAAGCAATCAACAGCCATACCCAACGCACCGGCTGTAGCTAGGAGCAGCAGAGACGAGTCTGGTTATGTCCCCGCGTCCACACTGTTCCCCCCACCTGCCACAAGCAATGCGATGGAGAAACCGAAAGACCGGAGCACAACTGATGCAGGTGTCAAGCCGGGCACGAGTGACGCAGGTGAACGTCCGGAGCAAAGTGCGCCTTTACCCGCAGTGGAAATCCCCAGCTTAAATCTACGCACTTCCAAGCTCCCAGTCAATGTGGGTGTCCCATACAGCCCAAACAAGAAGATTGTCAAGAAAGCTGCGGCTGATACCGCTGACAAGACGCCCCGCCCTACAAATAAGCCCGATCATTCTGTATCGGCCGATTCAGATATGTTTGTTGATCTTTCACCCTTGGATTCTGCCCCGCAAATTGTTCATGGTCCGGCACCCAATGGCCTTTACCCCACCGAGCTTCAACCTTAGCATCAGTCAAGATCAACCAGTTGTACAAGATCCTATGCCAGTTGCCTTTGCTTTCCCAGGAGGCATGCCCGCAATGATGGTGCAACCAATGGTCGAGGGCAGGAAGGCTGTCAAGTTCGCAGAGCCGATTGTGCAAGGTACACTTGTCATGTCCTTATGATTTTCTTGCATACATCTCTGTAGTTTGACTTTTGTCTCAATCATATTTTTTTGGGTGGTTCTCACTTGTGATGGCAACTGACATGTGCTGACATGGCAACTGGATTTGATGCACCATGTCACATACTTTTTTTTGCTGCCATGCTGCATTTAACATTTGGGCAACCACGTGGCAACTGAAGTTGATTCAACATGGCAACTGTAGTTGCTGTCACATGGCAAATACAGTGCATTACACATGGCAACTGGATTTGCCACACCATGTCAACTACATTTTTTGTTTCCATGCTGCATTTTTTCATACTGCAATCACATGGCAAGTGCAGCTGACACACCATGGCAACTACAACCCAACTAGATGGTAACTACAATGCAACTACATGGCAACTGTAGCTGCTATGACATGGCCACTGTAGTTGGACCACGCATGGCAACTACCCCACTTTTTCTGCCCACAATCTCACATCATGCACCACATCACCTCACAATCCATCTGTTTTTGATTTTCTAGGTATCCTAACACACTTTTTTATTTTATTTTTACGGAAATGTTAACGCCCACACGTGTGGGCGTTTGCACATCGCCCACACGCCTCCATCACTACTCATTTTGCCACGTATGAATAGATGACATCAGCAGTTTTTTTTTGATTTTCGGCTTAAAAATGTTGTATCTCCTAAATAAAAAAGCGAACTAAAAATCCGTTTTCACCATTAAATCCGTCTCGACGAGATCTTCAAAACTAGACCCCATGTTGATATGTTTCGACGAATTTTTTTTTGCCAGAAGTTGCCACGATGTTTACACTGCAGTTGCCATAGGGCTTATATACTAAAGTTGCCATGTGGCAATTTTAGTTTGTAGGTCATGGCAATTTTAGTATTTTGATGATAGCAACTCCGGTACTTTGACCATGAAAATTATTTTTTGTATGAACCATGGCAATTTTACGTGCATGTATCATGGCAATTTTAGTTTATGGTTCATGTCAAGTCTAGTTTCTTAATTCCCCGTTTTATAAATGTCAAAATTTACTTTTAAATGTAGAAGAAAATAGCTGAAACATATCATGGCAACTTCAGTGTAAACATCATGGCAATTCATATGCAATAGACATGGCAACTTTTAATCCAATTTTTTTTCATCAAAACATATCAACATGGGATCTAGTTTCGAAGATCTCATCGCGAGGGATTTAATGGTGAAAACGGATTTTCAATCGGATTTTTCGTTTAAGAGATAAAACATTTTAAAAACTGAAAATCCAAAAAAATTCCTGCATGCATGCATGCGATGATGTGGCAATCTGTTTACATTAAAGACGTGTGGTGCGTCTCCCTTCCTGCCACACGTGTGGCAGTTAGCGCGACCCTATTTTTATCATTGCAGCCACCCCTGAGGAGATTTCACCGTCACTTGACGAAGCTTACTGCAAGATCGAGGAGGCAGCATTGCATAGGAGGTCCTCACAAGGGCAAGGGCAATCAAGTTCCAACGCGCCTGTAGATACGGTATCTGAGGATACCATTAGGAGTGCCACTCCTGGTTCTGTGAGGCAGCAGAGGGTAGTTCACCCACCTCCTACGGAAGACTACGAGCCCGAATTCAAGGCCACTAAGGAACATACCCAGCTGTACGATATCGTCAAGCGGTTTGGAAATGCGAGGGCCAGCAGCAAGCACATGAAGGAGCTGAAAGCGTAAATGACCACACCCCACAATCTCTCATTTTTGCTTTGCTCCTTTTTCACCATTCACCTTCTTCGTACTTCCTATACACGACCCGCTTGCGTTTTAGTTCTTTCATATATTTTTTTACTTAGCAGGCATGATCCTTCCATGTTATATCATTTTCATACAGCTCATGTTTGAACAGAACCAAAGTCATTCAATGCGGAGCGACGTACGTCGACCTGGGCAACTGCATATCATGACAACTGCATTGCACTCTATATGGCACCTACTGCCTTAGTGCTTTTGCGCAAATAAGATCGTAACGCAACTGACTTACTTGTTAAAGATCTTGTTTGTGTATATCTTGCTCATTTGCCTCTCCATTGGTAAATATGTTAGCAATTTCGGTAGCTCAGATCCCAGAATTTTTTGTTGTAGAGCTGTGTACTGCTTGGCAAACTGTAGCAATGAGTTGCCAGGGCTCACGTATCGCTTCAAAACAGCATTGAACCCCTCACTGCGCTGCATAGTCTGTAGAAAGGGGAGGAAGCACTGCATGAAGTAGGCGGGCACCCAGTACATTTGCTTCTCCCACAGACTAGCAAGTGTCTCGTTGTCTTGGACTTGATGTGTTTCAACCATGGCCATCCAGCTCCTTTCAAACTCCTCGACCGTCAAACTGTGGTCCACGCATAGCTCGAAAGCCTTGTGCAGCTCTGGACGATTAGCAAAGAACGGCCCTAGCGTCTCCTCAGCCTTCTTTATAATGTGCCACCTGTAGTGCCTGTGCACTGCCAACGGAAAGACCTCCTCTATGCCTGCACGCATGCTGAAATCCTGGTCTGTTATTATGTTCATCGGAGCAAGTCCATCCATGCACTCCAAGAAGGTCTTGAACAAACAGACGTACCCATCCGTGTCTTCGTTCCGAACGAGCCCGCAGCCGAACTGCAACGACTGATTGTGGTTATTTATTCCTATGTACGGAGTGCATGGCATCTTGTACATATTGGTGAGGTACGTCGCGTCGAATAAAATGCAATCTCGGAAATGTTTGTAGGCTCTCCTTGCAGCACCATCCACCCAATACATGTTCCTGACACGGTCATCATCGTCCAACCTTATCCTGTAGAAGAAATCTGGATCTTCCTTTGCTTTCTCATCGAAATAGGCAATTGTAGCCTCTATGTCAGCCAGCCTGCTCTCTCTACGGTACTTGGCCTGTAGGATTGTGACGTCAGCCGGTATGTACGGAATGCTACTCAGTTTCCCCTTTTTTGCTGTGGATGAGTGATAGTATCTGGACCATTCTTGATGGACCGACGTTACAATCATGTAGCAACTTTACGAATTGCCTTTCGACTGGGGTGAATCCTCTGTGGGCGGTCAGAAATTTGACCAGGTCGAACTTCTTTATGAGTTTGTGGTTGTGCTCGTCAAAATATTCAGTGACCACATACTGTGTTCCATCTATGTTCAGCTTACACCGGACAGGGCATCCCGTCTTGGGAATGATCCCTCTTTTTCGTTCCGGAACGACATGCGCAACACCTTTCCCCTTCTTGTTCCTCCGTGTCTTGTGGCACCTCATCTCACCTCTG
The DNA here is from genome assembly GCA_963921465.1 of Triticum timopheevii. Lineage (NCBI taxonomy): Eukaryota > Viridiplantae > Streptophyta > Magnoliopsida > Poales > Poaceae > Triticum > Triticum timopheevii. Next base: position 651,473,026 of record OY997264.1, read on the forward strand.
CTGTACTCGTTTGTTTTCTTAATTTTCCTATGGTACTCGGTGTTGACCGCAAACCCATGGAACTTTGCATATGTCTGGTAGAATTCCTTTGCTTCTTCAAACGATTCAAATCTCTGCCCAATGTACGGTGGCTGAGGTACCACGATCTCTGATTGCCCACCATCTTCATCCCCTTTTGGCTCGTCGTCAGTTTCATCATTCACTTCAGTATCGGTGGCAGTTCCATCTACTTGAGTGTTGGCAGTGCTTCTGTTCAAAGGGGTGCTTGTCGGTATTGCTGGAATGACTGCCATTCCCGACTGTGACTCAAAATTGTCTGCGACATGATTGTCTACTGGCTGGTGGAACGCGTCTTCTGTGCGCTCAGAGCTCCCCACAGTAGATGTCCCCGCGCCGCTGTTAACTATAGTTGTAGGCCCTGTAATAGGAAAAACAGGTACGAGAGTAAGTTTTTTGTTTGAATAACATGTGTATCGCAACGGATCACACCATCTATGAGTGATTTGGCACGACATCATTTCAAACAGCAAGCCGTGAGTCTGCGTGTGGACATGTACGACAGCTATATCTGTCCAGTGATGGCAGCTACTGTTCAACAAACATGGCAACTATTGTTTTTGCCTACAAATAACTATAAATAACAAATGTAGTGCTATTTTTGTGGTTCAGTTTTTTTCCCTTACCTTGTTGTGTTGCATTTGACCTTCTTGTGTGGTCTGTGACACCAAAATGACGTGCTCCACCTGCAATTTGTGAAGCTTGCCACGAGACGTTTGCCGGGTTACCACTAGCGTAATAACCTGTACGCATAGTAGTGGTTGGTCAATTCATGGCAAATGCATTTTGTGTTAGCACGGCAACTGTAGTTGCCCCTGATGTGGCAACTGCAATTTTACTGGCATGGCAACTGTATTTGCATCGGCATGGCAACCGCAGTTGTTCCTTCATGGCAGCTGCAGTTGCCATGGCATGGCAAATGTAGTCGCACTGGCATGGCAACTGCAGTTGTTCTTCCCTGGCAACTGTAGGTGTCCAGGATGGCAACAACAGTTGTCCAGGGATGTCAAGTGTAGTTTCTAATACATGGCAACTGTAGATGTCCAGTCATGGCAATTGTATTTGTCAATTATGCTCCTTCTGCTAATTGATCATCCGCAACTTCACTTTTTTTATGGACTCACCTGTGTATGACGTCGATGGCAGGTACATTGGTGCTGCCTGATGCCACGCGCTGCATGAAGGCTCTGCATTTTCACCCGTGGTAACTCGTGAGTCCTTTTGACAGTTTTTTTGCATGTTCATTTTTCATGTCCACAGCAGTATGTGCTCTTTTCTCATTTTGCATTACCTTGATTATCCATACAAGCTAGTTGAAGTTGGCTGCCCGTACACTTGTCAGTGTTACCGCCTTGTGAGTGAACTTGCCCCGGGGGCCTCCCAATTGTGTTTTGGTCATAAGAACCTGCGAAAAAATGACAGTGTGGTCATCTTCATCGTTGCGAAGATGGCAACTGTTCTCTTCTTTTGTTATCACGCATCATACCTACGCCTGCATACTGTTCTAGTAGTGACAGCAACGGCCCTGAAGAGATGAGCTGACTGTACTCTGTTGCATCCCAAGGGGGCGTTTCTGGCCTTTGAGAACCCCAAGCATCAGCGCCATCTTCGTGATTCATTCTTCCTGTGTCTCGCTTCTTTCCAATGTGTTCTCAATCACTGCATGAACAAGAAGGCATCAACAATCCACAAGAATTGTATTCTTCTGCTGCTTTGCACATAGAAAGATATGGATGGCAAGCGACGGGTCAAAATAGGTGGCAGCTACTGACAACAAAAGGTGGCAACTGTCGTTATACACAAGTGGCAATTAATTTCTTCCAGCCCTCTTCATTCCAAAATGTGTCCCTCCTGTCCTTCTTTAGTGATTCCTACTCATCCATTTTTCATACCCAACTACTTGCGTCAATTAAACTAGGAACTTAAGTCAATTTCAAACGTAGTACATGGCAGATCTGGTGTACTCTGCCTGGCAATTGCGACTACACACTGAACCATGCAGTGTTCTACCCCTATAGCATGGATCTAGCACAAGATCGGGAGATTTTCAGCCTTAAGGATGAGAAGGATGAGATCGGGAGATTTTCACCTGGTTTTAGATGATCGTCTCTGGAGTCTGGGTTGGAGTTTGGGGCTGGGGGCGGGGAGGGTTGGGGCGTGGTTTTGAGGTGGGAGTGCCCTAAGGATCTGCTCTGTTTGCCATGGCAACCAGAGAAGGCCGGCGACGGGGGTCGGGGTTCGAGAGGTGGGGGACGATGGCGGCAGACGAGAGAGGGGATGGATCAGAGGCCGAGAACTGCTTGGTCATGCGGGCAGCCGGTCGGCTTGCCCGGACGGGGCAGTGCGGGAAGGGTTGGCACGCAACGGACGTGCGGGCCGTAATTTGTGCGTGCGGACTTGGTCGTGCGGGCCGGTTCCCGTCCATGCCACACGAGGCGTGCGGGCAGGTTCCCGTCAACGCCACACGTGTGGCAGTTATTCGGACCCTTGCTGAATCCTATCGGCTGCCAGCACGTGGTTTTGTTGTTCAGATGCGTGTGGGTGTCTAGCAGCCAGCATGCCGAGACAAGAGGCAGTTGACGGAAGCGTCCAAGTGGAGCCAGATCCAGGTCAGCGAAAGAGTCGTGAAACTATCTATCTGAATACTCGTGCTATATTATTAGGCCAACTCCACCACGCGACTCCAAATGGACTCCCATTTTGCTCGGATTCTGTCCATTTATATAGGGTGATGGGGTCGTGCCCGGGATGCGGTGGCCGCATCCTTTGGCCCCATCTTGTCCGTCTCCAAAGATAACAACATTCCAATTAGCGGCCCTAGTTCACGCCGGCAACAAAGCCAGCGGCCTACACACCCAGCGGCCGGCAACATAGTCGGCCTCCAAAATGAATAGTTTTGTTCGCCGGCAACACATCCAGGCTCAAAAATGAATCTGTTTCTCGCCGGCACATAGCCAGCTGCCCAGCGGGCGGCACCCATGCCAGCCTCCAAAAAATAACGGCCACGGCCGATCGGACAACCTAGTCGAACATCTCCTTCTGCCTGGCCTCGAACCAGCTCCTCGTCTTCTCGCTCATCTTGGTCAAGTCCACGCTCATGATCACAAGGGCCACCTCCTTCATCATGTTGGTTGCGGCATTGGTGGCCTCGATGTCGAGCTGCCTCTGCCTGGCCTTGATGTTGGCGGCCTCGATGTCGAGCTGCCTTTGCTGGGCCGCCTCCTCCATGTCAATCTTCCATCTCTTGGCCGCCTCCTCCATCTCAAGCTTCTTCCTTTGAAGCTCGAGGTATTCACTAGTAGAAAACATGGCTAACGTTCGGGCCTGGCCAGCCCATTAGTCCCGGTTCTTCAAGAACCGGGACCCATGGGGGGTATTAGACCCGGTTCGTGAGCCCAGGGGGCCGGCCGGGGCCTCATGGGCATTGGTCCCGGTTCGTGTGGAACCATTTGTCCTGGTTTAAGCCACAAACCGGGACCAATGGTCCTCGCTCGTGGCTTAAACCGGGACAGAAGGACCATTAACACGAACCGGGACAGAAAGACCTTTTGAACCGGGACTAAAGGGTAATTACTAATGCCTCCCCCCTTTAGTGCCGGTTCTAACACGAACCGGGACAGATGTGCCTCCATGTGGCCGGTGCATCGAGCCCAGGCAGAGGGCCTTTGGTCCCGGTTGGTGGCACCAACCGGGACCAAAAGGCATCCACGCGTCAGCATTTCAGTGGCCAAAAGTACAGAAATTCGTCATGCATACCGAGAGAAGTGATCGATCAACCTCTCCTTCTCCGAGAGATTGGTCGAACAATAAGTTTTCGTATTATCTATCCGACGCTACTGGCTACATACATATACAATATGTAAGATCTCTTACAATCCCCTAGCAATTGAAATCAATTTCCACATGATATTCTCCGGCTTTATTGATGACGTGGTCAAGAAAGAATCCCGCCAATTCCTCTTGAATTGCTTTCATGCGATCTTGTTCTAGGAGTTCATCCCGCATCTGCCACGTCTAATTTGAAGAAGGGGGTTAATACATATATGAATGAAACTCCAGAGAAATGATGGTGTAATAAAATGAAATTGTGAATATTATTGCTTACACACTTCATATTGTCTTTTAGAGTAGCCCCGCTTATTTTCCAAAGTCGCGTTGTAGATGAACTCGCACACGTAGTATCCACAGAAATCATTCCCTTGTTCCTGCCACAAGCACTTTTACGAGAAATAGAGGTCAATCAAACTGATAATGAAGCATTATAAATGTCATTGATGAAAGTACAGCTATAGAATCAACGGGAGATGCGCGCAACTAGCTAGCTAGTAGTACTTACTTTCGGGTATGTATATCGCAGCTCCTTCGGCAGTCCCGGAACTTCTGCGGTGAACTGTTTCCAAACCCTGCAAGACAAAAAAATAATTATTATTACTTGAGATATCAGGAAATGAACAAAAAGTTGCCGATATGGTGCGATAATGATCGATTGTACTTACTTGTTGAGCAAATTAGTCATGTCCGCATAGGTTTCGGGATCTTTTCGTCTTGAGTCTAAGACATTTACTACTTCTCGCTCAAGCTTAATCTCCAGAAGAACATAGTGGAATCTGCGCACACATGCATAACTCATCAATTACATTACTATAACCTCGCTCGAGTAATAAGGAAAACCGAATATGCACACGACAGTAACACTCACTAGAAGTTGTAAGGAAAGAGTATTAAATCTTTGTTTTGATTTTTGATCAACGATTGTAGCAAGTTGGCCTCGGCCTCTTCGGCGTGCTTTGTAACCTGAATTTCATCTATGATATTTGTGTTAATGAACCCAATATCATACATTTCTTTTTTTTGCACTCGACGATCTTCAATCTGCATAATATAGTGAGGATAATTAATTATAAATACATGCAATGAAAGAGCCGAGCTATATATAGAGACTTAATGACAGAAATAGTACTTACAGATAGTAGCAAAAGACCGTTAATTTATCGAGAGCCTTTTGATTGAAGAACTCGAAGAACTCCTCAAATGGAACAGTCAACAGATCAGTTCCAACGAGGTCGTGCTCCTCTTTAATATTCAGATACAAAGCATTCGTCCCCCCAGACTCTCTGCAGGATTGCATGTACCAATTATGGAATCTTCGCATCATAGTTGTTAGAGATTTTTCATCTTTGACGAGAGGCTTCCCGTACTCGTATCTGTGTTCGTCCACCTCCAAGAAATTAGGAAGTTGATCGTCAGGCAGGTAATCTGCAAGATTGCTATAACCGGCCACCATCCCTAGAGCATTAGCGACGATGTCGCCGCTAGACACATTGAGCGGGGGGCACGATTGCTTTGCTTGTTCGCCGAGGTGGGCAATTTTTTTCCCAGCTGCTCGTTCTTTTAACCTTTTATCACTAACAGTACTTCCCGACCGCTCCGCTTTGAGATATGTCTGTTCAGTAATGCGCTCATAGTTGGTTCTCGGCGGAGACTTTGGTGGTTTCCTCAAGGCATCGATAGTGCGCTTTGCTTTCACTGGATCTACCTTCTCCTCCGGAGGTGGATGTCTCTTTGCTTTCAACCTGGCAAAGAAGTCGTCCACTTCGGCTTGCACGATCTTCGCGTTTTCCTCCTTGGTCCTCTCGTACGGTAACTTCTATAGAGGCTTTAGAGAAGGACCGTATCTGTATTGCCTCCCGCCTCTGTTGGCTGTACTGCTAGACGCTGGAGCAGACGGAGCGGCTGCGGCGCCTATCTTCTTTCGTGCTTGCTTACGAGGCGGAGGAGAAGGACTACGACGTGCCGGAGTAGCCGGGGCGGTGGCGGATCTCTTCCGCCCTTGCTGGCGAGGTGGAGAAGGAGGAGGCTGCTGGCTGCTCGGGCACGCCGGCGCAGGCGGAGAAGGAAGCGGAATGCCACCATGCGCCGGAGAAGGAGGAGGCTGCTGGCTGCTCAGGCGCGCCGACGCAGGCGGAGAAGGAGGTGGAGTGCCACCACGCGCCGGAGAAGGAGGAGGCTGCTGGCTGCTCGGGCGCGCCGGCGCAGGCGGAGAAGGAGGCGGAGTGCCGCCACGCGCCGGAGAAGGAGGCCCAGTGCCCTGATCGTCACTCACCGGAGGAGGAGGCGGTGGAGGAGGCGGAGTGCCCTGACTCGCCGGAGGAGGAGGAGGAGGCGGAGGCGTCCAGTTCGGAAGGTTGATGAGCTCCTTCCTGCCATAGGCAGGGAGTCTTCAGAGCAGAACCCAGCCTAGTCTCCCCTTCACCGGTAGGGTAGTCAAGCTGGAGGTCCTCAAATCCCTCCGTTATTTCATCCACCATCACCCTAGCATATCCTTCTGGAATCGGCCGGCAGTGAAAATTTGCACCGTGTTCAGTAGGATAAACAGAGCCAACAGCCGCCTTGACCTTCAAATTCATCCATCGCGTCATAAGGTGGCAATTTTGAGCCTCCGTGATAGCATCCATGGGATAGCTGGCAGGAGCCGTCAAGACATGCTCCGGCTGAAGCAGCTCGGTGGAAGCCATGCTGCTTCTTTGCTGAGATGGCGGGGTAGCTTCGGGGGAAGCTTCCGCAGGTCGTTTGTTGCGATCTGCTTCTCGTTCCTCTAGCCCCATTACCCTTTCGTGCAGCGCCTGCAGTTGGCTCTACTCCAGTTTCTTCCTCCTCTCATGGGTTTTGTAACCCCCTGCGTCTGGAAAACCAACCTTCCACGGAATGGAGCCTGGCGTGCCTCGTGTCCGTCCAGGGTGCTCAGGATTCCCGAGGGCCATTGTGAGCTCGTCGTTCTCCCTGTCTGGAACGAACGTCACTTGCTGTGTTGCATCGATATACTGTCGAAGCCTTGTGACTGGTGTTTTCAGTTGCTCGTCCGTCCAATGACACTTCCCTGATACAGGGTCCAAGGTTCCGCCAGCCCCGAAGAACCAAGTCCGGCAACGGTCTGGCCATCTCATTGTCTCCGGTTCGATCCCTTTATCAAGCAGATCATTCTCAACCTTGGACCACTTAGGCCGGGCTTTGAGGTAGCCACCTGACCCCGTGCGATGGTGAAACTTCTTCCTCGCAGCATTTTGCTTGTTTGTCGCCGACATCTTCTTACTCTTTTCCGATATAAGGTTTTCTACGGGCCTCATGAAGAGGCAAAAACATAACAAATGTAATTACGAAGGGGCAATTAGACTGACTGCATAACCAAGGAAGCTAACACCATTGAAATATCACATACCGGCATCCATAGGCGACCTATCAGAACAGCGGCAGCAAAGACTGATGTGCATAAGCATGGTAAGAAGTATGGGAACCTGACAAGTCAAGTCTGTTGCAATTACTAGTGGCTCTCCCTAATCAGGATGGATTGGGTTCCTATGCCTAATCAGCTTGGCATTTCCGCAAGTGTCAAATTTTCCTACTGTCTCCAATCACAGGAAAATATCAAACTTTTCTCCTCTCATCTCGTCTCTGAAGAAAGGTTCAGTTTTATTAACTTTTCCTCTCTAATGTTTCTGTAGCAAGCAAATTTGATGACCCATGAGCGAGGCAAAAGGAAGAGGGGAGTGAGTACCTTGGCTCGACGACTGCGCGACGGAGCTGCATCTCCACGGCCTCCGGTGCCGGTGCCGATGTCGTGGTTGTGGGGGTGGATCTAGAGCTCACTTGCTTGTACAGGGAGCAGAGGAAGGGCGGCGTCCTCCCGAGAGAGAGAGAGAGACTGAAGACAATACTAGCTAGTGACAAGCATGTTTCGTCAATCCCGTCGCGCTTCAGTCTACTCTCATCATAGGGCAACCTGAAGTCGATGCAGCAGAAGCAGAAGTAGCAGGCGCAGACAAGAAGCTTGCGAGGAAGTTGCCACACTCGTAGAAGAACTCTGCCTTCTCCACCTTGGTGTCTTCATCGACTTATATATCATCGTAGGGTTGCAGGTCACTTATGTTTTAAAAAAACCAATAATACACCATTAATTACTGTCAAATAAACTTACGTGGAAGATACGGACGCCGAAGAACTCGATGCGGCGGCCGTGCGGAGGGTGGCTCTTGAACGGGCCCTCCATGTAGCCCCAGTGCCGGAACTTGAAGACACCCATGGGCGGGCCGCTGTACACGTCCAACACCTTGATGGCGAAGCCCTGGGGGAACGCCGTGAGGAACGGGGTCGTGGCCAATCCAGCGACTCCGCGTCCGGGTCGTAGATGCGGTGCTCCGGCGGCAGCGTGGTCGCCAGGAACGCATTGTAGCCGCCCATGGCCGTCACCCCCTCCCTGCTGGTCTCCCTCCTCACCTGCTGGGTCGCGCCATGACCGGTGTTGGCGCAGGCCGGAGAAGGGTGGATCTGGGCGCTGGTCTCCCTCCTCTGCTGCTCCATGGGGGACGGGGGAGGCGAGGTCGCGGAAGAAGGGCGACCGACGCGCCATGTGGCATCGGGAGGAGGAGGGGATCTGGATCAGAGGTGGATTTTTTTAGACGGGGGTGGGTGGAGTGGGACGACGGTTGGTGGGGTGGGGTGGGGTGCATCGGGGGTTGGGAGTGTGGATCGGGCCGGGGTGGACACGCTTAGCAGTAGCGTGGGGTCTTACCTGCGCTACCACTACTTCTTAGTAGTAGCGCCGATTTTATACCCCTCGCTACTACTATGGCCTATTCTGGAGGCATTGTTGGAGACCATTTAGTAGCAGCGCGGGTTTATACCCCTTGCTACTACTATCAACTTAGTAGTAGCGCGGTTTTTATACCCCTCGCTACTACTAATTAGCAGCAGCGCCCATTTTTAAACCGCGCCACTGATAAACTTCTGAGTATAAGGTTTTTCCTACTAGTGGCTGTGCCTGACAAAGGATTTGAGAAACTACTGAAAATATTGAAGAAGAAGCTTCCAAAGGATAACGAATTGCCCGACAGTACGTACTGAAAATCTGTTTTTGAATATTAATGAAGTTATTCACAAACTAGTGATTCACACAAATTTCAAAGAATTAAAATTTAAACTATTCAAATTAGGAAACTAATGGAGTAACAGAAAGATTATAATTATGTTGAGCTAAAAGCAAAAAGAATAAAAAAATAAAGCAAAATTCAAAAGAAAATAAATAATTCAAAAAACAAAAAAAAATACTGAAAAAAATAAAAAAATGCCGCCTAATGGGCCACTCGGCCTGCATACGACTAGAAGCCCATCTGTACATGAGCCAGGATGCAGGCCCGCAGGCCCAATAGGCCCAACACGGCAGTGACAAGGGTAGGCAACTAATGCCTGCATATTAGAGAGGAGCGCAGCAATTGAGCTGCAACGCAGCTTATAAACAGGTGCTGAGCTCCCTCAGCTAGCGAGGTGGGACTAAACTTCCCACCGCACTAAACCCGGGCAAACGTCGGGCCGGGTCGGGTTTCAGACCGGGCTTGTAAAAGCCCGACCTTCATTTCTCATGCCCGTGCCCGGCCTGAAGCCCGAAATACTCCTTATTTTCAAGCCCGAGCCCGGCCCGAAATCAAGCCCGAAGCCCAAAAGCCCGGCCCGAATGCTGTTTTTTAGTACGTGCACGTGCAAGCCCGGCCTGAAGCCCAAAAGCCCGGCCCGAAATATAGAAAAATTGAAGCCCGAGCCCGGCCCGAACTATCTTTCGGGCTGCAACAAAGCCTGAGCCCGGCCCGAATGTCAAGCCTGTCCCGGCCCGGCCTGGGTTTTTCGGGCCGGGCTCGGGCCGGGTCGTCGGGCCGGGCTTCCCATGCCCGGGTTTACACCGCACCGCGCCAGCACAAGGCCTTTGGTCCCGGTTGGTGCCACCAACCGGGACTAAAGGGCTGTATTTGTCCCGGTTGGTAGCACAAACCGGTACGAATGCCCCCCTTTAGAACCGGTTGGTGGCACCAACCGGGACCAAAGGCCTCTACTTCCCGCCCTTTGGGCTGCTGAAAAGAGACCTTTGGTCCCGGTTAGTGCCACCAACCGGGACTAAAGGTCACATTAGTCCCGGTTTGTCTCACGAACCGGGACCAATGTGTCGTCTATATAACTGGCACTCGTCAAAATTTCGTTCAGTTCGTTCTTCCCCGCCACGACGCCGCCAGGCTGCCCGTCTCCGCCTCACCGTCGCCGTCGTCGCCCCGCGCCGTCCCACGCCGCCCCGACGCCGTCCCGCGCTGCCCCGACGCCGTCGCCGCCCCCGCCCCGCGCCTCGTGCCCCACGACGCCGTTGGCCCCTGCCCGTCGCCGCCACGCCCCGCGCCGCCCCTCACCGTCGACCGTTGCCGCGCCGCCCCTCACGCACCGTCGCCGCGCCGCCCCTCACGCACCGTCGCCGTCGCCGTCCCCTGCCCGTCGCCCTCGCTGCGCCCCTCACGCCGTCATCATCCCGTGAGGTTGATTTTTGCTAATTTAATTTGATGTGTAGTTAATTTAGATGTGTAGTAATTTAGATGTGTAGTTAATTGAGTTAGATTTTGTTAATTTTTTTTTGTAGTTTATAGATTTTTTTGTTAGATGTGTAGTTCATAGATTTTTTTTTTCATATTGTGTATGATTTTTTTTCTGTTAATAGATTTTTTGGTGATATTATTGTTGAATATGCATGTTTGTATGTTCATATATATGCAAAGATCGAATATGTCAATATTTTATGATTTTTTTCTGTTCATAGAATTTTTATGATTTTTTTCTGTTGTAATTTTGTTCATAGAATTTTAATGATTTTTTTCTTCATAAAATTTTCTTTGTCAATTTATGTATATGTTCATATTGTGTATGAAGGAAATATGCCCTAGAGGCAATAATAAAGTTATTATTTATTTCCTCATATCATGATAAATGTTTATTATTCATGCTAGAATTGTATTACCGGAAACATGATACATGTGTGAATACATAGACAAACTTAGTGTCACTAGTATGCCTCTACTTGACTAGCTCGTGAATCAAAGATGGTTAAGTTTCCTAGCCATGGACAAAAGAGTTGTCATTTGATTAACGGATCACATCATTAGGAGAATGATGTGATTGGCATGACCCATTCCGTTAGCCTAGCACTTGATCGTTTAGTATGTTGCTATTGCTTTCTTCATGACCTATACAAAGTTCCTGCAACTATGAGATTGTGCAACTCACGTTTACCGGAAGAACACTTTGTGTGCTACCAAACATCACAACGTAACTGGGTGATTATAAAGGTGCTCTACAGGTGTTTCCGAAGGTGCATGTTGGGTTGGCACAATTCGAGATTAGATTTTGTCACTCCGATTGTCGGAGAGGTATCTCTGGGCCCTCTCGGTAATACTCATCACCTAAGCCTTGCAAGCATTGTAACTAATGAGTTAGTTATAAGATGATGTATTACAGAACGAGTAAAGAGACTTGCCGGTAACGAGATTGAACTAGGTATTGGATACCAACGAACAAATCTCGGGCAAGTAACATACCCATGACAAAGGGAACAACGTATGTTGTTATGCGGTTTGACCGATAAAGATCTTCGTAGAATATGTAGGAACCAATATGGGCATCCAGGTTACGCTATTGGTTATTGACCGAGAATAGTTCTAGGTCATGTCTACATAGTTCTCGAACCCGTAGGGTCCGCACGCTTAACGTTACGATGACAGTTTTATTGTGAGTTTACAAGTTTTGATGTACCGAAGTTTGTTTGGAGTCCCGAATGTGATCACGGACATGACGAGGAGTCTCAAAATGGTCGAGACATAAAGATTGATATATTGGACGACTATATTCGGACACCGGAAGTGTTCCGGGTGATTTCGGAGAAAACCGAACTGCCGGAGGGTTACCGGAACCCCCCCGGAGAGTTAATGGGCCACATGGGCCTTACTGGGAAGAGAGAGGGGCGGCCAGGAAGGGCCGCGCGCCCCCTCTCCCTCTGGTCCGAATTGGACTAGGAGGGGGGGCGGCGCCCCCCTCTTTCCTTCCCCTCCGCTCCCCCTTCCTTCCCCTCCTAGTAGGAGTAGGAAAGGAGGAGTCCTACTCCTACTAGGAGGAGGACTCCTCCTCTTGGCGCGCCCAACAAGGGACGGCCGGCCTCCCCCTCCCTCCTTTATATACGGGGGCAGGGGGCACCCCAAAGACACACAAGTTGATCTACGGATCGTTCCTTAGCCGTGTGCGGTGCCCCCTCCACCATATTCCACCTCGGTCATATCGTCGCAGAGTTTAGGCGAAGCCCTGCGCCGGTAGAACATCATCATCGTCACCACGCTGTCGTGCTGACGGAACTCTTTCCCGAAGCTTTGCATGATCGGAACCCAGGGATCGTCATCGAGCTGAACGTGTGCTGAACTCGGAGGTGTCATACGTTCGGTACTTGGATCGGTCGGATCGTGAAGACGTACGACTACATCAACCGCGTTGTCATAACGCTTCCGCTTACGGTCTACAAGGGTACGTGGACGAACACTCTCCCCTCTCGTTGCTATGTCATCACCATGATCTTGCGTGTGCGTAGGAATTTTTTTGAAATTACTACGTTCTCCAACAGTGGCATCCGAGCCTGGTTTTATGCGTAGATGTCATATGCACGAGTAGAACACAAGTGAGTTGTGGGCGATACAAGTCATACTGCTTACCAGCATGTCATACTTTGGTTCAGCGGTATTGTGAGATGAAGCGGCCCGGACCGACATTACGCGTACGCTTACGCGAGACTGGTTTCACCGCTACGAGCACTCGTTGCTTAAAGGTGACCGGCGGGTGTCTGTCTCTCTCATTTTAGCTGAATCGAGTGTGGCTACGCCCGGTCCTTGCGAAGGTTAAAACAGCACCAACTTGACAAACTATCGTTGTGGTTTTTGATGCGTAGGTAAGAACGATTCTTACTAAGCCCGTAGCAGCCACGTAAAATTTGCAACAACAAAGTAGAGGACGTCTAACTTGTTTTTGCAGGGCATGTTGTGATGTGATATGGTCAAGACGTGATGCTATATTTTATTGTATGAGATGATCATGTTTTGTAACCGAAGTTATCGGCAACTGGCAGGAGCCATATGGTTGTCGCTTTATTGTATGAAATGCAAATGCCCTGTAATTGCTTTACTTTATCACTAAGCGGTAGCGATAGTCGTAGAAGCAATAGTTGGCGAGACGACAACGATGCTACGATGAAGATCAAGGTGTCGCGCCGGTGACGATGGTGATCATGATGATGCTTCGGAGATAGAGATCACAAGCACAAGATGATGATGGCCATATCATATCACTTATATTGATTGCATGTGATGTTTATCCTTTATGCATCTTATCTTGCTTTGATTGACGGTAGCATTTTAAGATGATCTCTCACTAAAATTATCAAGAAGTGTTCTCCCTGAGTATGCACCATTGCCAAAGTTCGTCGTGCCCAGACACCACATGATGATCAGGTGTGATAAGCTCTACGTCCATCTACAACGGGTGCAAGACAGTTTTGCACACGCGGAATACTCAGGTTAAACTTGACGAGCCTAGCATATGCAAATATGGCCTCGGAACACGGAGACCGAAAGGTCGAGCGTGAATCATATAGTAGATATGATCAACATAGTGATGTTCACCATTGAAAACTACTCCATCTCACGTGATGATCGGTTATGGTTTAGTTGATTTGGATCACGTGATCACTTAGGTGACTAGAGAGATGTCTGTCTAAGTGGGAGTTCTTAAGTAATATGATTAATTGAACCTAAATTTATCATGAACTTAGTACCTGATAGTATTTTGCTTGTCTATGTTTGTTTGTAGATAGATGGCTCGTGCTGTTGTTCCGTTGAATTTTAATGCGTTCCTTGAGAAAGCAAAGTTGAAAGATGATGGTAGCAATTACACGGACTAGGTCCGTAACCTGAGGATTATCCTCATTACTGCACAGAAAAGTTACATCCTGGAAGCACCGCTGGGTGCCAGGCCTGCTGCTGATGCAACTGACGATGTTAAGAACGTCTGGCAGAGCAAAGCTGATGACTACTCTATAGTTCAGTGTGCCATGCTTTACGGCTTAGAACCGGGTCTTCAATGACGTTTTGAACGTCATGGAGCATATGAGATGTTCCAAGAGTTGAAGTTAATATTTCAAGCAAATGCCCGGATTGAGAGATATGAAGTCTCCAATAAGTTCTACAGCTGCAAGATGGAGGAGAATAGTTCCGTTAGTGAGCATATACTCAAAATGTCTGGGTATAATAATCACTTGATTCAACTGGGAGTTAATCTTCCCGATGATAGCGTCATTGACAGAATTCTCCAATCACTGCCACCAAGCTACAAGAGCTTTGTGATGAACTATAATATGCAAGGGATGAACAAGACTATTCTGAGCTCTTCGCAATGCTAAAAGCTGCGGAGGTAGAAATCAAGAAGGAGCATCAAGTGTTGATGGTCAACAAAACCACTAGTTTCAAGAAAAAGGGCAAAGGGAAAAAGAAGGGGAACTTCAAGAAGAACAGCAAGCAAGTTGCTACTCAAGAGAAGAAACCCAAGTCTGGACCTAAGTCTGAAACTGAGTGCTTCTTCTGCAAGCAGACTGGTCACTGGAAGCGGAACTGCCGCAAGTATTTGGCGGATAAGAAGGATGGCAAAGTGAACAAAAGTATATGTGATATACATGTTATTGATGTGTACCTAACTAGAGCTCATAGTAGCACCTGGGTGTTTGATACTGGTTCTGTTGCTAATATTTGCAACTCGAAACAGGGACTACGGAATAAGCGAGCACTGGCCAAGGACGAGGTGACGATGCGCGTGGGAAACGGTTCCAAAGTCGATGTGATCGCGGTCGGCACGCTACCTCTACATCTACCTTTGGGATTAGTTTTAGACCTGAATAATTGTTATTTGATGCCAGCGTTGAGCATGAACATTATATCTGGATCTTGTTTGATGCGAGACGGTTATTCATTTAAATCAGAGAATAATGGTTGTTCTATTTATATGAGTAATATCCTTTATGGTCATGCACCCTTGAAGAGTGGTCTATTTTTATTAAATCTCGATAGTAGTGATACACATATTCATAGTGTTGAAACCAAAAGATGCAGAGTTAATAATGATAGTGCAACTTATTTGTGGCACTGCCGTTTGGGTCATATCGGTGTAAAGCGCATGAAGAAACTTCATACTGATGGACTTTTGGAATCACTTGATTATGAATCACTTGGTACTTGCGAACCGTGCCTTATGGGCAAGATGACTAAAACGCCGTTCTCCGGAACTATGGAGCGAGCAACTGATTTGTTGGAAATCATACATACTGATGTTTGTGGCCCAATGAATATTGAGGCTCGCGGCGGGTATCGTTATTTTCTCACCTTCACTGATGATTTGAGCAGATATGGGTATATCTACTTGATGAAACACAATTCTGAAACATTTGAAAAGTTCAAAGAATTTCAGAGTGAAGTGGAAAATCATCGTAACAAGAAAATAAAGTTTCTACGATCTGATCGTGGAGGAGAATATTTGAGTTATGAGTTTGGCCTACACTTGAAACAATGTGGAATAGTTTCGCAGCTCACGCCACCTGGAACACCACAACGAAATGGTGTGTCCAAACGTCGTAATCGTACTTTACTGGATATGGTACGATCTGTGATGTCTCTTACTGATTTATCGCTATCATTTTGGGGTTATGCTTTAGAGACGGCCGCATTCACGTTAAATAGGGCACATCAAAATCCGTTGAGACGACGCCTTATGAACTGTGGTTTGGCAAGAAACCAAAGTTGTCGTTTCTTAAAGTTTGGGGCTGCGATGCTTATGTGAAGAAACTTCAACCAGATAAGCTCGAACCTAAATCGGAGAAATGTGTCTTCATAGGATACCCAAAAGAGACTATTGGGTACACCTTCTATCACAGATCCGAAGGCAAGACATTCGTTGCTAAGAATGGATCCTTTCTAGAGAAGGAGTTTCTCTCGAAAGAAGTGAGTGGGAGGAAAGTAGAACTTGATGAGATAACTGTATCTACTCCCTTATTGGAAAGTAGTTCATCACGAGAACCGGTTCCTGTGACAACTACACCAATTAGTGAGGAAGCTAATGATAATGATCATGAAACTTCAGATCAAGTTTCTACTGAACCTCGTAGGTCTACCAGAGTAAGATCCGCACCAGAGTGGTACGGTAATCCTATTCTGGAAATCATGTTACTTGACCATGATGAACCTACGAACTATGAGGAAGCGATGATGAGCCCGGATTCCGCAAAATGGCTAGAAGCCATGAAATCTAAGATGGGATCCATGTATGAAAACAAAGTATGGACTTTGGTTGACTTGCCCGATGATCGGCAAGCCATTGAAAATAAATGGATCTTTAAGAAGAAGACTGACGCTGATGGTAATATAACTGTCTATAAAGCTCGACTTGTTGCAAAAGGTTTTCGACAAGTTCAAGGGGTTGACTACGATGAGACTTTCTCACCCGTAGCGATGCTTAAGTCCGTCCGAGTCATGTTAGCTATTGCTGCATTTCATGATTATGAAATTTGGCAAATGGATGTCAAGACTGCATTCTTGAATGGATTTCTAGAAGAAGAGTTGTATATGATGCAGCCGGAAGGTTTTGTTGATCCAGAAGGTGCTGACAAAGTGTGCAAGCTCCAGCGTTCCATTTATGGACTGGTGCAAGCATCTCGGAGTTGGAATAAACACTTTGATAGTGTGATCAAAGCATATGGTTTTATACAGACTTTTGGAGAAGCCTGTATTTACAAGAAAGTGAGTGGGAGCTCTGTAGCATTTCTGATTTTATATGTAGATGACATATTATTAATTGGAAATGATATAGAATTTCTGGATAGCATAAAAGGATACTTGAATAAAAGTTTTTCAATGAAAGACCTCGGTGAAGCTGCTTACATATTGGGCATCAAGATCTATAGAGATAGATCAAGACGCTTAATAGGACTTTCACAAAGCACATACCTTGACAAAATTTTGAAAAAGTTCAAAATGGATCAGGCAAAGAAAGGATTCTTGCCTGTGCTACAAGGTGTGAAGTTGAGTCAAACTCAATGCCCGACCACAGCAGAAGATAGAGAGAAAATGAAAAATGTTCCCTATGCTTCAGCCATAGGCTCTATCATGTATGCAATGCTGTGTACCAGACCTGACATATGCTTAGCAATAAGCTTGGCAGGAAGGTACCAAAGTAATCCAGGAGTGGATCACTGGACAGCGGTCAAGAACATCCTGAAATACCTGAAAAGGACTAAGGATATGTTTCTCGTATATGGAGGTGACAAAGAGCTAGTCGTAAACGGTTACGTCGATGCAAGCTTTGACACTGATCCGAACGATTCTAAATCGCAAACCGGATACATGTTTTTATTAAACGGCGGAGCTGTAAGTTGGTGCAGTTCTAAACAAAGCGTCATAGCGGGATCTACATGTGAAGCGGAGTACATAGCTGCTTCGGAAGCAGCAAATGAAGGAGTCTGGATGAAGGAGTTCATTTCCGATCTAGGTGTCATACCTAGTGCATCGGGACCAATGAAGATCTTCTGTGACAATACTGGTGCAATTGCCTTGGCAAAGGAATCCAGATTTCACAAGAGGACCAAGCACATCAAGAGACGCTTCAATTCCATTCGGGACCAAGTCCAAGTGGGAGACATAGAGATTTGCAAGATACATACGGATCTGAATGTTGCAGACCCGTTGACTAAGCCTCTCTCACGAGCAAAACATGATCAGCACCAAGACTCCATGGGTGTAAGAATCATTACTATGTAATCTAGATTATTGACTCTAGTGCAAGTGGGAGACTGAAGGAAATATGCCCTAGAGGCAATAATAAAGTTATTATTTATTTCCTCATATCATGATAAATGTTTATTATTCATGCTAGAATTGTATTAACCGGAAACATGATACATGTGTGAATACATAGACAAACATAGTGTCACTAGTATGCCTCTACTTGACTAGCTCGTGAATCAAAGATGGTTAAGTTTCCTAGCCATGGACAAAAGAGTTGTCATTTGATTAACGGGATCACATCATTAGGAGAATGATGTGATTGACATGACCAATTCCGTTAGCCTAGCACTTGATCGTTTAGTATGTTGCTATTGCTTTCTTCATGACTTATACAAAGTTCCTGCAACTATGAGATTGTGCAACTCACGTTTACCGGAAGAACACTTTGTGTGCTACCAAACATCACAACGTAACTGGGTGATCATAAAAGTGCTCTACAGGTGTTTCCGAAGGTGCATGTTGGGTTGGCATAATTCGAGATTAGGTTTTGTCACTCCGATTGTCGGAGAGGTATCTCTGGGCCCTCTCGGTAATACTCATCACCTAAGCCTTGCAAGCATTGTAACTAATGAGTTAGTTATAAGATGATGTATTACAGAATGAGTAAAGAGACTTGCCGGTAACGAGATTGAACTAGGTATTGGATACCAACGATCAAATCTCGGGCAAGTAACATACCGATGACAAAGGGAACAACGTATGTTGTTATGCGGTTTGACCGATAAAGATCTTCGTAGAATATGTAGGAACCAATATGGGCATCCAGGTTACACTATTGGTTATTGACCGAGAATAGTTCTAGGTCATGTCTACATAGTTCTCGAACCCGTAGGGTCCGCACGCTTAACGTTACGATGACAGTTTTATTATGAGTTTACAAGTTTTGATGTACCGAGGTTTGTTCGGAGTCCCGGATGTGATCACGGACATGACGAGGAGTCTCGAAATGGTCGAGACATAAAGATTGATATATTGGACGACTATATTCGGACACCGGAAGTGTTCCGGGTGATTTCGGAGAAAACCGGAGTGCCGGAGGGTTACCGGAACCCCCCCGGAGAGTTAATGGGCCACATGGGCCTTAGTGGGAAGAGAGAGGGGCGGCCAGGAAGGGCCGCACGCCCCCTCTCCCTCTGGTCCGAATTGGACTAGGAGGGGGGGGGGGGCGGCGCCCCCCTCTTTCCTTCCCCTCCTCTCCCCCTTCCTTCCCCTCCTAGTAGGAGTAGGAAAGGAGGAGTCCTACTCCTACTAGGAGGAGGACTCCTCCTCCTGGCGCGCCCAACAAGGGCCGGCCGGCCTCCCCCCTCCCTCCTTTATATACGGGGGCAGGGGGCACCGCAAAGACACACAAGTTGATCTACGGATCGTTCCTTAGCCGTGTGCGGTGCCCCCCTCCACCATATTCCACCTCGGTCATATCATCGCGGAGTTTAGGCGAATCCCTGCGCCGGTAGAACATCATCATCGTCACCACGCTGTCGTGCTGACGGAACTCTTCCCCGAAGCTTTGCTGGATCGGAGCCCGGGGATCGTCATCGAGCTGAACGTGTGCTAAACTCGGAGGTGCCGTACGTTCGGTACTTGGATCGGTCGGATCATGAAGACGTACGACTACATCAACCGCGTTGTCATAACACTTCCGCTTACGGTCTACGAGGGTACGTGGACGAACACTCTCCCCTCTCGTTGCTATGCCATCACCATGATCTTGCGTGTGCGTAGGAATTTTTTTGAAATTACTACGTTCTCCAACAGTGGCATCCGAGCCTGGTTTTATGCGTAGATGTCATATGCACGAGTAGAACACAAGTGAGTTGTGGGCGATACAAGTCATACTGCTTACCAGCATGTCATACTTTGGTTCGGCGGTATTGTGAGATGAAGCGGCCCGGACCGACATTACGCGTACGCTTACGCGAGACTGGTTTCACCGCTACGAGCACTCATTGCTTAAAGGTGACCGGCGGGTGTCTGTCTCTCTCATTTTAGCTGAATCGAGTGTGGCTACGCCCGGTCCTTGTGAAGGTTAAAACAGCACCAACTTGACAAACTATCGTTGTGGTTTTTGATGCGTAGGTAAGAACGATTCTTACTAAGCCCGTAGCAGCCACGTAAAATTTGCAACAACAAAGTAGAGGACGTCTAACTTGTTTTTGCAGGGCATGTTGTGATGTGATATGGTCAAGACGTGATGCTATATTTTATTGTATGAGATGATCATGTTTTGTAACCGAAGTTATCGGCAACTGGCAGGAGCCATATGGTTGTCGCTTTATTGTATGAAATGCAAACGCCCTGTAATTGCTTTACTTTATCACTAAGCGGTAGCAATAGTCGTAGAAGCAATAGTTGGCGAGACGACAACGATGCTACGATGAAGATCAAGGTGTCGCGCCGGTGACGATGGTGATCATGACGATGCTTCGGAGATGGAGATCACAAGCACAAGATGATGATGGCCATATCATATCACTTATATTGATTGCATGTGATGTTTATCCTTTATGCATCTTATCTTGCTTTGATTGACGGTAGCATTTTAAGATGATCTCTCACTAAAATTATCAAGAAGTGTTCTCCCTGAGTATGCACCATTGCCAAAGTTCGTCGTGCCCAGACACCACGTGATGATCGGGTGTGATAAGCTCTATGTCCATCTACAACGGGTGCAAGACAGTTTTGCACACGCGGAATACTCAGGTTAAACTTGACGAGCCTAGCATATACAGATATGGCCTCGGAACACGGAGACCGAAAGGTCGAGCGTGAATCATATAGTAGATATGATCAACATAGTGATGTTCACCATTGAAAACTACTCCATCTCACGTGATGATCGGTTATGGTTTAGTTGATTTGGATCACGTGATCACTTAGATGACTAGAGAGATGTCTGTCTAAGTGGGAGTTCTTAAGTAATATGATTAATTGAACCTAAATTTATCATGAACTTAGTACCTGATAGTATTTTGCTTGTCTATGTTTGTTTGTAGATAGATGGCTCGTGTTGTTGTTCCGTTGAATTTTAATGCGTTCCTTGAGAAAGCAAAGTTGAAAGATGATGGTAGCAATTACACGGACTGGGTCCGTAACCTAAGGATTATCCTCATTGCTGCACAGAAAAGTTACGTCCTGGAAGCACCGCTGGGTGCCAGGCCTGCTGCTGATGCAACTGACGACGTTAAGAACGTCTAGCAGAGCAAAGCTGATGACTACTCTATAGTTCAGTGTGCCATGCTTTACGGCTTAGAACCGGGTCTTCAACGACGTTTTGAACGTCATGGAGCATACGAGATGTTCCAAGAGTTGAAGTTAATATTTCAAGCAAATGCCCGGATTGAGAGATATGAAGTCTCCAAAAAGTTCTACAGCTGCAAGATGGAGGAGAATAGTTCCGTTAGTGAGCATATACTCAAAATGTCTGGGTATAATAATCACTTGATTCAACTGGGAGTTAATCTTTCGGATGATAGCGTCATTGATAGAATTCTCCAATCACTGCCACCAAGCTACAAGAGCTTTGTGATGAACTATAATATGCAAGGGATGAACAAGACTATTCCCGAGCTCTTCGCAATGCTAAAAGTTGCGAAGGTAGAAATCAAGAAGGAGCATCAAGTGTTGATGGTCAACAAAACCACTAGTTTCAAGAAAAAGGGCAAAGGGAAGAAGAAGGGGAACTTCAAGAAGAATAGCAAGCAAGTTGCTGCTCAAGAGAAGAAACCCTAGTCTGGACCTAAGCCTGAAACTGAGTGCTTCTATTGCAAGCAGACTGGTCACTGGAAGCGGAACTGCCCCAAGTATTTGGCGGATAAGAAGGATGGCAAAGTGAACAAAGGTATATGTGATATACATGTTATTGATGTGTACCTAACTAGAGCTCGTAGTAGCACCTGGGTATTTGATACTGGTTCTGTCGCGTGGGCCAGTGACGGTGCCGAGGCTTCCGGACACCACGGAGGTGGTACGTCACCGTGTCAGCGAGGAGGAAGAGCACGTCCGTCGCTACATGGTTGCGTTGGAGGGCAGGTTCGACAATACCTGGCAAGTTCTTCAGGGATCTCACTAGAGCTATGATCCTGTGATGGTTCCTTATCTTTGGGTGTCCACCGCCCGCGACGATACCCGTCGGGCGCTACGGTTCTAGTTGTATTAGCGATGCTATATGTATGATAGTATTTGAGGAGTATTAGTGATAATATTCGATGATGTACGGACACAAGAGATGATGTACTTTTGCTCATAATTGAATGCATGCTAATTTGAATACTACTTTATTTTATGATTTGGTTTTGCTTATTGAATGCTCATATTGGAAAAGTACTCCTACTTTAAATGCTAAAATTGAAGAGAACTCTATGCAGAAATCTAGGAGCCCCCTCCATCATCCACGTCGTCGTGGGGTGGCTTCTCCTTCATTCCCGTGTGCTAGACAATTTGGTGTAATAATGGACTCGGGATTGAAAGAAGGAGCTACCATCACCGATAGTCAACCCGTGATTAATTATAATGATCTAATTTATGTTTTTTAGTACATATATTTAATTGTACAAGTTTAATATTTGAATTATGAACAAAGGACGGAAATGTCGTACTCGAACGACGAAAACCGCCGGGGGGAGTGCAACTGGTGCCACGATGACCGAGGTATGTGCGACAGGTTCCTTGAGCCGGACGAAGATCGGCGCTTCAGCATTAAGCTCGAGGAGACCTTCGATGTTGAAACGGTACGCAACGACGACAATAGTTTTTTTCGTAATTAAGCACGACTTCAACTATTTTAACGTGTATTTTTCATCTTTTCCAATTCGACTAGCTTATCCCATGCTATGAAAGACGCTATTTCTTGGAGAGGATGGGTTTTGAAGACCATGAAAGTATGGAAACCAAAAAAAGATTCACCTAAGGACCCATCATGGTGTGGATTTTGAAGTAAAACTGTACAATGCTGAGAGTGTAACCCATTTTGGTTGCAAAAATTGGGAAGCACTTTGCAAGATGTATGGTTTTGATGAGGGTATGCTTGTCACTATGGATCTTGGTGATCCTACAATCGAGCAAGACAATATGGACATTTGGGTCCTTGTGGATACACTTCCAATTCTTCCCCCATGTGAGCTTCTCAAACATAGTTATTAAGTAATTTATATTGTTTATTTCAAAATAGTTGACAACTTATTTCCATTGACAACTTATTTTCATTCTTCAAAGAATGTGCGCAAGATGGTAGACAAAACCCACTACACCGATGGCTCCGAATTAACTTATAAGGAGAAAAATCATCTGATCGCATTTTGTACTGATGTTGAGAATTACAATATCTACAATCGAACTCCTCAACATTATGGTCAATACGTGCCACTAGTGCACGTGTTGAACTACGGTAACTACCATGGAGATACCATGGTAAGATTTTTTACTATTACGACATCCGTGCATCTTTTTGCATACTTCTAAAACTAGTACATCATTGCTAACTACGAAGTTGTTACTATGTTTTTCAACAGATAATCCCAAATGATTGTGTGCCTCATCTGATGTATACGCACGGTCGCCTTGATGTTTTGAACATACAACCAGGTCGTCCTACGAATCTCAACTGTCCATACCGGATTTCTAAAAGAAGTGGAGACATGACAATCAAAGAATGGAAAAAATGTATGGAAAGTCGTAAGGAGCTTCTTGGAAGCAAAAGGAAGCGAAGCGCAAGAATTGGAGACAGGATGATCTCCATTCTTCATAATGGAGAGTTAGGGTCTATATTGTTTTATGCTATTTTACCTTAAGGGTGTTTAGGTCCTACCTGATACTGATGATCATGTGCTAAGAACAATTATGTAGGGTTGGGTTCGATGACTATGAGGATGATGATCATATGACTTGTTATTAATAACGAGTAGAAGTTGTATGATGATGCATGATTAGTAGGACTTGTTATTATATATGATGATGTATGATGCGAGCATGAGTTATTATATATTAGCGGGTGAAATGAACATAGCAGTAGCGTTGGTAAACCAAGGACGAAGATATAAGAGAGGACACTTCTCTCTATTAGCTAGCTAATAACAACCTAAATTAACTCCCAAAACCCCTAAACCAGCCACTTCTTTTTTAAAGAAAAACCTCAGCTCCAGCCAGCTGCTGACGCGTGGAAGCCTTTTGGTCCCGTCTTATGTCACCAACCGGGACCAAAGGCCCCCTTGCCTGGGCTGCCCACAGTGGCCACGTGGAGGCCCATCTGTCCCGATTCGTGTAAGAACCGGGACTAAAGGGGGAGGGCATTAGTACCGACCTTTTTGTCCCGGTTCTTAAACCGGGACAAAAGGCCCTTACGAACCGGGACAAATGCCCTGTTTTCTACTAGTGATTGCTTCATTTGCTCGTCCTTGCTTTGCCGCTTCTTCTCGTCCCTCACACCCTTTTGAGACATCATGCCATTCAACGTCTCATGCAAGGCCATGGATGAGGCATCATGTATGTCGTCCACCTTGGAGTTGGTCTTGCCTCTCGGCCTCTTCAACGCCTCACCATCTCCACCTCCGGCGAACTTGGACGTCTTCTTGCCTCTCTTCCTTTGAAGTTCACGGTATTGATCCTTGAACTTAGGGCAATTGTTGATGATCGTCCAACAATGCGTAAGAGTGAATGGCTTTTCATTGTGTCGGGCCTTGAATGCTTCCAAAGATTGAAATGCCTACACCACATGATCAACAAGAATTGGACATGCAAACATATACAAGGCCGAAGTCTCATGGCCGTAGCAAGGAAAGGACTAGGATGATGAGAGCATACCATGTCCCCAACGCCGATACCACTCACGGGCCATGCTTCAACGCTCTCAAATGCGGCGCAATACTTGTTGCACTCTTGTTGGATGAACAACCACCTCTTTCGAATCAAGGTGATGTCACGGTTGCTTGTAATTTGGTAGGTCTCAAACATCTTCTTTTCATGGAAAGTTTTATGGACTCTCATCCAAAAAACTAGTCCCTTTTGTTGCGCGCCCTAATCTCCATCCAACATTGGCAAATCAACCTGTCCTCCTCTTGTGTATATGAACCCGTACGAATTCTCTTCCTCCTCTTCTATGCTTCCGCTCTTTGGGTGAGCTCGTCTATGAACAATGGCTCGCCACTAATATCAATGTCATTGCCTTCTTCTTCATCACCATCACCTTCGACATAGATGTCATCGTCTTCATGCCACGAGTCACCATGGTCGTAGTCAGCACGGTTGTCGGCCTCTTCATCGGCAATGAACTGGGCGCGACCATCCTGACTTTGGGTCTCCTCGGGATCGTAGGCAGGGACATGCCCACAGTTGTGGATCACATCCTCCATGAACTGGTTGTAGTAGGGGTCGTCGACCGGTGGCATTGGTGTTGGCATTCCGTCGAACAAGACGCGGGGGGACAGCATGGTGCCCGTAAATGGCGACCGTGCTTGCTTTCTTTGCATCTCGATGGACGGCCGTCCGTCGCTGCTGGACCTAGGTGTGACGTTGAGGTCGATGACGGCCGATGGGCGCGGGGTGGACGGCGCGATCACGCTCATGTCCGGCGACCCCGAGAAACGGGTCTGGTCGTCGTGCCTTGGGGGGGGGGGGAGGGGGAGTCGGGCAACATAGGCGTGGTCCGCGACGTCGGCGACTGGCAGTGCGGAGGTCGGGCGACCGATGTGACGCCCCTGATTCAATCGTACACTAATCATGCACGCAAATGTGTACGATCAAGATCAGGGACTCACGGGAAGATATCACAACACAACTCTAAAACATAAATAAGTCATACAAGCATCATAATACAAGCCAGGGGCCTCGAGGGCTCGAATACAAGTGCTCGATCATAGACAAGTCAGCGGAAGCAACAATATCTGAGTACAGACATAAGTTAAACAAGTTTGCCTTAAGAAGACTAGCACAAATTGGGATACAGATCGAAAGAGGCGCAGGCCTCCTGCCTGGGATCCTCCTAACTACTCCTGGTCGTCGTCAGCAGGCTGCACGTAGTAGTAGGCACCTCCAGTGTAGTAGTCGTAATCGATGGTGGCGTCTGGCTCCTGGGCTCCAGCATCTGGTTGCGACAACGAGAAAGAAAGGAAAGGGGGGAAAGGGGGGAGAAAGCAACCGTGAGTACTCATCCAAAGTACTCGCAAGCAAGGAACTACACTACATATGCATGGGTATATGTGTAAGGAGGCCATATCAGTGGACTGAACTGCAGAATGCCAGAATAAGAGGGGGATAGCTAATCCTGTCGAAGACTACGCTTCTGGCAGCCTCCGTCTTGCAGCATGTAGAAGAGAGTAGACTGAAGTCCTCCAAGTAGCATCGCCAAGTAGCATCTCCAAGTAGCATCACCAAGTAGCATCTCCAGTAGTATCGCATAGCATAATCCTACCCGGCGATCCTCTCCTCGTATCCCTGAGAGAGAGCGACCACCGGTTGTATCTGGCACTTGGAAGGGTGTGTTTTATTAAGTATCCGGTTCTAGTTGTCATAAGGTCAAGGTACAACTCCAAGTCGTCCTGTTATCGAAGATCACGGCTATTCGAATAGATTAACTTCCCTGCAGGGGTGCACCAACTTACCCAACACGCTTGATCCCATTTGGCCGGACACACTTTCCTGGGTCATGCCCGGCCTCGGAAGATCAACACGTCGCAGCCCCACCTAGGCAAAACAGAGAGGCCAGCACGCCGGTCTAAACCTAAGCGCACAGGGGTCTGGGCCCATCGCCCTGAGCACACCTGCACGTTGCGTGGGTGGCCGGAAGCAGACCTAGCCTAGTGGCGTTCCAGTCCAATCCGGCGCGCGCCGCTCCGTCGCTGACGTCTGAAGTGCTTCGGCTGATACCACGACGCCGGGATACCCATAACTACTCCCACGTAGATGGTTAGTGCGTATAGGCTCGTAGCCAACTCAGATCAAATACCAAGATCCCGTTAAGCGTGTTAAATATCCGCGAACGCCGAACAGGGCCAGGCCCACCTCTCTCCTAGGCGGTCTCAACCTGCCCTGTCGCTCCGCCACAAAGATCCACTCGCGGGTGCTCCACCAGCCGACCCGACTTTAGTCTCCACATGTATCATGTATAAAGTATATAGTATATACCCGTGATCACCTCCCGAGTGATCACGGCCCGATAGTATAGCACGGCAGACGGACAAGAATGTAGGGCCAATGGTGATAAACTGGCATCCTATACTAAGCATTTAGGATTGCCGGTAAGGTACCAACAGATGTAGCAACAATGTCAGGCTATGCATCAGAATAGGATCAATGGAAAGCAGTAACATGCTACACTACTCTAATGCAAGCAGAATAGAGGAGAATAGGCGATATCTGGTGATCAAGGGGGGGGGGGGGGGCTTGCCTGGTTGCTCTGGCAAGAGAGAGGGGTCGTCAACTCCGTAGTCGAACT
Organism: Triticum timopheevii; assembly: GCA_963921465.1. NCBI lineage: Eukaryota > Viridiplantae > Streptophyta > Magnoliopsida > Poales > Poaceae > Triticum > Triticum timopheevii. Next base: position 651,500,230 of record OY997264.1, read on the forward strand.
GGGCAGCAGCAGCGTCGGTCTCGTAGTCTACCAGAGAGAAGAGGGGGAAGAAACAATGAATACCATGTAAACAGATGCATATCGATGCATAACGATGCTAGGCGTGCCCTAACGTGGTATGAGGTGGTACCGGTTAAGGGGGAAAACATCCGGGAAAGTATTCCCGGTGTTTCGCGTTTTCGGGCAGAGAGCCGGAGGGGGAAAGTTGCGAGTTCGATAGGTTAGGGGGGGTATGGCGGACGAACGGACTGCGTATCCGGATTCGTCTCTTCGTCCTGAGCAACTTTCATGTAGAAAGTATTTTAATCCGAGTTACGGATTAAAAGATATGATTTTCTAAAGATTTTATTAATTCCTGGAATTTAATTTATTAATTAATTAATTCGAAAAATGGATTTATGACGTTAGCATGATGTCATGCTGACGTCAGCAGTCAACAGAGTTGACTTGGTCAACCTGACATGTGGGTCCAGTGGGACCCACCTGTCATTCTCTGTTTAGGTTGATTACAGATTAGATAATTTAATTACTATTTAATTAACCTAACTAGTTAATTAAATTAATTAAACCGGATTAATTAACTTAATTAATTCATTAGATAATTAATTAATTGTTAATTAATTTTATTAAATCTTTTTTTATTTATTATCTTCTTTTATTTATTATCTTCTTTTTTTTATAAAACATTATGGGGGTGGGCCCCAATTGTCATGGGGCCAGGGGAGCCTATGCGGGCGTACGGTTACGGGCGCCACCCGAACGAGCACTCGCCCATAGGGCGGGACGAGGCTGTCGAGGCGCCAACGGCGCGGCACGCCGGCGCGGCCAACCGGGGCCACGGCGGGCGGAGGCGAGGGGTGGGATTGGAACGGGAGGCCGGCGCAGATGGTCGCGGTGGCCGGCGGGGTCGCCACGGGCGGTCTCCAGTAGAGACGGCGAGCGGGGCGACGTGGGGAACGGGGCGGCGCGCTAGCCGTGGTGCGGTGAGCGCGCCTGGGCACGCGCGTGAGTGCGGTGACCATGGGGGGGAGTAGAGAGGGAGCGCGGGGGTGCGGCCATGGGCGCGGCTGGAGCAGGACCGAGAGGAGGGGAGGGGCGAGGCGGAGCTCACTGAGGGGGGTGCAGGCACGGGCAGCGGGCGTGACGGCGGTCGGGGAGGACCGGCGAGGAGGAGGACGGGGACGCGAGATCCCGCGACGACGGTGGAGCTCCGGCAAAAGGGGGCTCGGCGATGTGGCTCCAAGCGACGGCGAACCAGGGCGGTGGCCGATCCTAGCGAAGACGGTGAGGGGACTCCGGCGGCGCGGCCCTCGTGCGGCGCCAGTGGTGGTCGGGGCACGATGCGGCGGGGCGCACCCGGCCGGCGGGGCCTGCGGCGGGGCGGCGTCGTTGGACGGGAGGGGGGTCGGGGCCCTCTGCCCCGATCCGGACGGGGAAGGGGAGAGAGGCGTGCGGTGTCTGGTGAGGGGGAGGCCGTGGCACGGGCGCGAGGGAGGGGGGGTCGTCGCCGGCGGGCGGCGGGATTGGCGATGGGGACGGGGCGCCGGGCGTCGTCCCGATCCCGATTGGATCGGGGAGGAGAGGGAGAAAGCGCGTGGGGGGGGGGAGTGGGGGAATGGGGGGGTTACGGGTTAGGGTTTCCGTCGCCCCAGGGGGGGGGGGGCTATAGGCGCCGGCTGGGCCGGCCTGGTTGGCCCAGACGCCAGCTGGGTTGTGGCCCAATGGGGGGGGGGTTCTTTCTCTCTTTTATTCTTCTTCTTTTTGTTTTCTTTTTCCTTTTCTTTTATTTATTCCTTTCGGTTTTATTAAATTATTAATTGATTTTAATTTTGAAGAATGTGAGAACAACACCTAAATATGGTATGTTAAAGATACCACTGCCACATTAATTTGGACAGCTAAATAAAATAGTTCAATATTTTACAAAATACAAAAGGCATTTAATTACTTTCTTTTGCTGCAGTTTTATTTTCCTTTGAGCATTTAAACTTTTTATAAAAATGTGGTTTCATCACCATAATTACCTATGTATTGTTTGGTTCACTCCAAACATTTAAATTTTAATATTAGCAAACTTTTATTGTTTGCTCGATTTTGAATTTGAAATTCGAACTAGGTTCCGAACTAACGCCGAGTTTATCCACAGTAACCGAGGTGACGTGGCATCATTAGCGGGGATTACTGTAGCTTAATTACCCGGGCGTTGCAAATCTCCTCCACTACAAGAAATCTCATCCCGAGATTTAGGAGGTAGAAGGAAAGAGTGCGGGGTATTCATCACGAAGATGCTCCTCGCGTTCCCAGGTGGCTTCGTCTTCAGAGTGGTTCGACCACTGGACCTTGAGGAACTTGATCGCCTTCTGTCGTGTGCGGCGTTCAGCTTGGTCGAGTATGCGAACCGGATGCTCTTTATAGGAGAGGTCCTGTTGCAATTCGAGCACTTCATGGCCCACTGCTCGGATTGGGTCCTTGAAGCAGCGACGGAGCTGTGACACATGGAACACATCGTGAACCTGAGAAAGGTTCGACGGAAGCTCCAGTTGATATGCCACTTTTCCACGCCTTTCCAGAATAGTGAAAGGGCCAATATAGCGAGGAGCTAGCTTGCCCTTGATCCCGAAGCGGTGAGCACCCTTCATTGGTGTAACGCGAAGATAGGCCTTTTCGCCAGGTTGATAGACCATGTCTTTATGATGACGGTCATAATTACTCTTTTGACGAGACTGAGCGGTCTTGAGATTCTCGCGAATAATGCGGACTTGTTCTTCGGCATGTTGGATAATATCCGGACCGAAGAGTGGACGTTCCCCAGTTTCTGACCAGTTCAGAGGGGTTCGGCACTTTCGTCCATATAACACTTCGAAGGGGGCCATCTTCAGACTAGCTTGATAGCTATTATTATAAGGGAACTCAGCATACGGGAGGGATTCCTCCCATTTCTTGCCGAAGGAAATGACACAAGCTCGAAGCATGTCTTCGAGAACTTGGTTGACACGTTCAACTTGCCCTTGCGACTGAGGATGAAAAGCAGTGCTGAAAGACAGATGAGTGCCCATAGCTTCTTGGAAACTTGCCCAGAATCTTGAAGTGAATAAGCTGCCACGGTCTGAACTGATTACCAATGGAATACCGTGAAGCGAGACAATTCTGGACATGTAGAGGTTTGCCAGCTGACTAGCAGTGATCGTTTCCTTGACAGCCAGAAAATGTGCAACTTTAGAAAGCCGGTCAATGACGACAAGAATAGCATCATTACCTTTCTGCGATTTGGGGAATCCAGTGACGAAGTCCATTTCAACATGGTCCCATTTCCATTCAGGAATAGAGATAGGTTGCAGAGTTCCAGCAGGCCTTTGATGATCTGCTTTGATACGACGACAAACGTCACACTCAGCAACATAACGAGCAATATCTTGCTTCATATTAGACCACCAGAATCTCTGACGGATGTCTTGGTACATCTTTGTACTACCAGGATGGATACATAGAGGCGTATCATGAGCTTCTTTCATAACCTTCTGAGTCATATCCAGGTTTTCCCTCTTACTCGGAACTACTAGGCGACCTTTGAAGAATAAGGTGCCATCATCAGCAATAGTGAAGAATGAGGGCTTTCCATCTTTGAGGTCGCGCTTAATTTTGTGGACTTCATCGTCACATTTCTGTATCCATTTGATGGTGTCCACAAGATCTGGTTTCGCAACCAGGGTATTGAGAGAACCCCTGGGAACAACGTGGAGGTTCACCTTGCGAAACTCCTTAGGAGGGGGAGCGAGCGCACCCGGAGGAACAATATGGAGGTTCAGCTTTCGAAATTCTTCAACAAGTGAGGGATGAACCTTGTGAATCTGGAGGTGGTTGCAGTAAGACTTGCGGCTCAAGGCATCAGCCATTACATTAGCCTTGCCTGGTGTATAGGAAATACCCAAGTCAAAGTCTGCAACAATCTCCATCCATCTCTGCTGACGGAGGTTCAGGTCTGGCTGAGTAAACAGATACTTCAGACTTTGGTGGTCAGTGAAGATCTCGCAACGATTACCGAGAAGGTAATGTCGCCACTGCTTCAGTGCATGAATGACAGCAGCAAGCTCGAGGTCGTGAACTGGGTAGTTCTCTTCGTGAGGGCGCAATTGCCGAGAGGCATAAGCAATAAATTTGCGGTCTTGCATTAGGACATAGCCTAATCCTTGACGGGAAGCATCGCAGTAAATGACGAAGTCCTTCTTAGTATCAGGAGGAGCTAGTACTGGGGCAGAAGTCAACTTGTCTTTGAGTGCCTGGAAACTTTCCTGACATTTATCTGTCCATTGGAACTTGACGCCCTTATGCAACAGGTTAGTCAGGGGCCTGGCAATCTTGGAGAAGTTCTCGACGAATCGACGGCAATAGCTGGCGAGACCGAGAAAACTTCTGACTTGCTTGACATTCTTCGGAGGAGTCCAACCGAGAATAGCCTGAACTCGTTCAGGGTTAACGGCAATACCATCCTTAGAGATGACATGTCCAAGATAGGTTACTTCGGGAAGCCAGAATTCACATTTGGAGAACTTGGCGTATAGCTGATGCTCTCGTAACTTTTCCAGCACAAGACGAAGATGTTCAGCATGTTCTTCTTCATTCTTGGAATATACAAGGATATCATCCAGATAAACCACGACGAACTTGTCGAGGTAATCCATGAATATATAGTTCATCAGACGAGAGAAGGTGGCTGGGGCATTGGTTAATCCAAAAGACATAACGGTGTACTCGTATGATCCATAGCGAGTCGCAAATGCGGTCTTCTGGATATCTTCTTCACGAACACGGATCTGGTGGTAACCCAACCTCAAGTCGAGTTTAGAGAACACTGACGAACCAGCCAATTGATCATACAGATCATTGATCCGAGGAAGAGGATACTTATTCTGAATGGTAGCTTGGTTTATAGGACAGTAGTCTTGGACCAATCGGTTTGTCCCATCTTTCTTCTTGACAAAGAGAGAAGGTGCTCCCCAAGGAGAGCAACTTGGGCGAATGAAACCACTTTGAAGAGATTTATCGATTTCCTCCTTAAGCTCAAGGAGTTCATGCGGCGGCATCTTGTAAGGTCGTTTGGCTATAGGAGTGGTGCCTGGTTTCAAGTCGATGACGAATTCGACAGCTCTAGCAGGGGGAATCCCTGGGAGTTCTTCAGGAAAGACGTCGAGGAAGTCACGCACGACGGGAATGTTTTCAATGCCCTCGAGGGGTGCGGCGTTCAATGCATTCAATGCATAGAGCCTTGCCTCGGCATTCTTAACCAGATGGGCATTGTAGCTTATTATTTCATCAGAAGGGTGTAGCAGATGGACGGTCTTGGTGGCGCAAACGATAGAAGCAGTATGCGCTTTTAACCAATTCATTCCCAGAATGAGATCAATGCTACAGGACTTCAATACGATGGGATAGACAAGGAATTCCAGTCCTTCGATTTCTACAGGGACGTCGTTGCAAATCATGGAGGTCCGACATTGGCCCGCAGGAGTGTGTACTAATAGTGAAGCATTCATGTCCTCACATTTAATGTCGTGCAAGCATGCAAAATCTTCTAACATGAATGAATGCGATGCACCTGTATCGAATAAAACAGATGCAGGTACTGAATTTACGAGGAGTGTACCCATCACAGTAGCAGGCTGGTCTTGAGCTTCATTCAGATCAACGTGGTTGGCATGAACACGACCATAGGACTTGGCATTGTTGTTGCGGGGCTGGTTGTTTCCACGGCCAGTTGCTGGAAGGGCCAGTTGATTCTGTCTCTGGTTGCATTCCCTAGCACGGTGCCCTGGTTGTCCGCACCTGAAGCACAAACCATTCTCGGGAGTAGGAACAGGAGCTTGGGGTGGTGGAGCTAGAAGCCTCGGCTGCCTAGTTGGAGCAGTAGGCAGACGAGGTGCAGCATAGGACTGCCTTGGGGCAGGTGCATTCGGCTGGTACATGCTGTTGGGAATCCATATCTTGCGCTTCTGCGAGGACGGGCCCGAAGATGAGCCCGTGTCACGGCTGCGCCTGTGAGAGCTCTGGTATTCCTGCAGACTAGTCTCGACATTGATGGCCTTGTTCACCAAGGTGGCGAAATCAGCAAAGTCGTGCACTAGAAGTGCGAGCTTGATGTCAGCTTGAAGGCCGTCACGGAACTTCTCCTGTCTGCGTGCATCAGTGGCAATGTCCTCTTCAGCATAGCGAGACAAGTCCAGAAACTCTCGCTGATAAGCTTCAACAGTCTTGTTGCCTTGGGTGAGGTTGCGGAACTCACGCTTCTTCCGGTCCATGACTCCTTGAGGGATGAAGCGGGCACAGAAAGCAGCCTGGAAGTCTGGCCAGGTGATGATTGTCCCAACGGGCAGAGTACGCCTGTGGCTGTCCCACCATTGAGCTGCGGGTCCCTTCAGGAAGAAGGAAGCAAAAGTGACATAGCTGGCAGGGGCTACATCAGCAGACTCCATCTCATAGGTGATGTCACGGAGCCAGTCATCAGCATCCAGCGGCTGGGTTGAGCTGCGGTACACACTTGGGTTGAGGCGTATGAAATCCTGCAGAGTTGTTGTGTTTGGCTGCTGGTTCATATTGGGGCGAGGAAACTGAGCCATCATGTTCTCCATGAACTGGCGATTCATCTCAAGCTGTTGGATCATACCAGCCATGTACTCAGGCGGTGGTGGGAAGTTGCCACCACGACCACGACCGGCTGGTCTAACCATCCTGCTAATATATAACAGGGGTAGTTCAGCATTTGAGAAATTATGCAAAGGACAAGAATCATTCATGATCAAATATGCATAATGAAAGCAGCACGATAGAAACTACACAGTAGTCGGCACATCTTACAAAAGGGATCATGCATAGAGTTCGGTACACAGAGTTCAGTACATAGACTAAGACATCATAGGCGGCATGCAGGCTCGCGACGAATGCATCTATCACTAACAAGCAAGCCTACATCAGTCCCATGCGGTACTGCGAAGGTAGCTGTAGCCTGAAAGCTGGTAGTGCGGCAGCGGATAGTCCTCCACGTCAGTGACCTGGGGGCCGCGGATACTCTGGTGCAGAACCCGACGCCCAAGTGGCAGAAGAGGACCAAGCGCGGGAGAGTAGCCTCCCACCTCTGGCCAACCGACACCCTGGGGCATCACGGTCCTGGCTGGGTAGATCGCAGATCGCGGCAGCTCTCTGGATCGGACAAAGGGGTACAACAGCGTCAGAGCACGGTAAAGGTGCTGACGGGTGATGTACAACTCGTGGCGAAGAGCTCGGTTAGCTCGATCCAGCCCATCAGCATGCAGAACAAAGTTCTGATGGTAGAAGGGCTCTCTGGTTACAGTGGAGTAAGCAGCAGTGTAGTAACCCTCCTCACCAACATCAGACGCGATAGCAATGTGCCTTAAGAGGGAGGTGTCCAAATCCCGATACTCTCCACGAAGGCGTGTCAGAGCAGCATAAGCAGCATCGTGGACTGCCATATCGATAGTCACCCCAACACCATGTGCGGTGTGTAGCACAGTAGTGGAGTCATACTCCCGAGAGTAGAGGTGGACGATGGCTCGGTACTGCTCCTGGTTAAAGTCCTGGTACTCCTCAAAGACGGTGTACTCAGGGTGCCAGCGATAACCCAGATAGGTCATCATCTCAGCTAGCACGACAGGTGATCCCGAGGCACCAATGGCCGTCGTGTGGCGGACGACCTGCCTCGTGGGTTCCATCTGAAAACAAAGATGTTTCAAGGGAGTCAATGATAGTGTGGAAATCGTCCAAAATACTATTCCAAAGAATACTATGGCTTTATCCAACTTTGGGGTGAATGGGGTCACGGGATCCTAGTGATAGTTAGTAAATTCATTTAACCCTAGTAGAAAAGAGTTCAGAGTCCCAGAGTAAAGGTCGAGGAGTAAAAGATCCTAGTACCACCCGATGGCGACGTGGGCCCGTAAGGCACACAGCCAAGTTAGTAAAAGTTTTTGTAATGTCTAGACTCGACTTCGGCCAAGGAGTGTGGAAGGGGGATTCCTACAGGCAGTCGGCTCTGATACCAACTTACCCAACACGCTTGATCCCATTTGGCCGGACACACTTTCCTGGGTCATGCCCGGCCTCGGAAGATCAACATGTCGCAGCCCCACCTAGGCAAAACAGAGAGGCCAGCACGCCGGTCTAAACCTAAGCGCACAGGGGTCTGGGCCCATCGCCCTAAGCACACCTGCACGTTGCGTGGGCGGCCGGAAGCAGACCTAGCCTAGTGGCGTTCCAGTCCAATCCGGCGCGCGCCGCTCCGTCGCTGACGTCTGAAGTGCTTCGGCTGATACCACGACGCCGGGAAACCCATAACTACTCCCACGTAAATGGTTAGTGCGTATAGGCTCGTAGCCAACTCAGATCAAATACCAAGATCTCGTTAAGCGTGTTAAATATCCGTGAACGCCGAACAGGGCCAGGCCCACCACTCTCCTAGCGGTCTCAACCTGCCCTGTCGCTCCGCCACAAAGATCCACTCGCGGGTGCTCCACCAACCGACCCGACTTTAGTCTCCACATGTATCATGTATAAAGTATATAGTATATACCCGTGATCACCTCCCGAGTGATCACGGTCCGATAGTATAGCATGGCAGACGGACAAGAATGTAGGGCCAATGGTGATAAACTAGCATCCTATACTAAGCATTTAGGATTGCCGGTAAGGTATCAACAGATGTAGCAACAATGTCAGGCTAAGCATCAGAATAGGATCAATGGAAAGCAGTAACATGCTACACTACTCTAATGCAAGCAGAATAGAGGAAAATAGGTGATATCTGGTGATCAAGGGGGGGGGGGGGGCTTGCCTGGTTGCTCTGGCAAGAGAGAGGGGTCGTCAACTCCGTAGTCGAACTGGGCAGCAGCAGCGTCGGTCTCGTAGTCTACCGGAGAGAAGAGGGGGAAGAAACAATGAATACCATGTAAACAGATGCATATCGATGCATAACGATGCTAGGCGTGCCCTAACATGGTATGAGGTGGTACCGGTTAAGGGGGGAAACATCCGGGAAAGTATACCCGGTGTTTCGCGTTTTCGGGCAGAGGAGCCGGAGGGGGAAAGTTGCGAGTTCGATAGGTTAGGGGGGGTATGGCGGACGAACGGACTGCGTATCCGGATTCGTCTCTTCGTCCTGAGCAACTTTCATGTAGAAAGTATTTTAATCCGAGTTACGGATTAAAAGATATGATTTTCTAAAGATTTTATTAATTCCTGGAATTTAATTTATTAATTAATTAATTCGAAAAATGGATTTATGACGTCAGCATGATGTCATGCTGACATCATGCTGACGTCAGCAGTCAACAGAGTTGACTTGGTCAACCTGACATGTGGGTCCAGTGGGACCCACCTGTCATTCTCTGTTTAGGTTGATTACAGATTAGATAATTTAATTACTATTTAATTAACCTAACCAGTTAATTAAATTAATTAAACCGGATTAATTAACTTAATTAATCCATTAGATAATTAATTAATTATTAATTAATTTTATTAAATCTTTTTTTATTTATTATCTTCTTTTTTTTAATTCCTTTTTTTTATAAAACGTTATGGGGGCGGGCCCCAATTGTCATGGGGCCAGGGGAGCCTATGCGGGCGTACGGTTACGGGCGCCACCCGAACGAGCACTCGCCCGCAGGGCGGGACGAGGCTGCTGAGGCGCCAACGGCGCGGCCAACCGGGGCCACGGCGGGCGGAGGCGAGGGGTGGGATTGGAGCGGGAGGCCGGCGCAGATGGTCGCGGTGGCCGGCGGGGTCGCCACGGGCGGTCTCCAGTAGAGACGGCGAGCGGGGCGACGTGGGGAACGGGGCGGCGCGCTGGCCGTGGTGCGGTGAGCGCGCCTGGGCACGCGCGTGAGTGCGGTGACCACGGGGGCGAGTAGAGAGGGAGCGCGGGGGTGCGGCCATGGGCGCGGCCGGAGCAGGACCGAGAGGAGGGGAGGGGCGAGGCAGAGCTCACTGAGGTGGGTGCAAGGCACGGGCAGCGGGCGTGACGGCGGTCGGGGAGGACCGGCGAGGAGGAGGACGGGGACGCGAGATCCCGCGACGACGGTGGAGCTCCGGCAAAAGGGGGCTCGGCGATGTGGCTCCAAGCGACGGCGAACCAGGGCGGTGGCCGATCCTGGCGAAGACGGTGAGGGGACTCCGGCGGCGCGGCCCTCGTGCGGCGCCAGTGGTGGTCGGGGCACGATGCGGCGGGGCGCACCCGGCCGGCGGGGCCTGCGGCGGGGCGGCGTCGTTGGACGGGAGGGGGGTCGGGGCCCTCTGCCCCGATCCGGACGGGGAAAGGGAGAGAGGCGTGCGGGGTCTGGTGAGGGGGAGGCCGTGGCACGGGCGCGAGGGAGGGGGGGTCGTCGCCGGCGGGCGGCGGGATTGGCGATGGGGACGGGGCGCCGGGCGTCGGCCCGATCCCGATTGGATCGGGGGGGGGGGGGGGAGAAAGCGCGTGGGGGGGGGGGAGTGGGGGAATGGGGGGGTTACGGGTTAGGGTTTCCGTCGCCCCAGGGGGGGGGGGGCTATAGGCGCCGGCTGGGCCGGCCTGGTTGGCCCAGAGGCCAGCTGGGCTGTGGCCCAATGGAGGGGGGTTCTTTCTCTCTTTTATTCTTCTTCTTTTTGTTTTCTTTTTCCTTTTCTTTTATTTATTCCTTTCGGTTTTATTAAATTATTAATTTATTTTAATTTTGAAGAATGTGAGAACAACACCTAAATATGGTATGTTAAAGATACCACTGCCACATTAATTTGGACAGCTAAATAAAATAGTTCAATATTTTACAAAATACAAAAGGCATTTAATTACTTTCTTTTGCTGTTGTTTTATTTTCCTATGAGCATTTAAACTTTTTATAAAAATGTGGTTTCATCACCATAATTACCTATGTATTATTTGGTTCACTCCGAACATTTAAATTTTAATATTAGCAAACTTTTATTGTTTGCTCGATTTTGAATTTGAAATTCGAACTAGGTTCCGAACTAACGCAAGTTTATCCATAGTAACCGAGGTGACGTGGCATCATTAGCGGGGATTACTGTAGCTTAATTACCCGGGCGTTACAACCGATGAGCCTTTCTTCGCCGGGTCGACGGCAGTTGCAGAGAAACCGGCCGGACGACAAATGCGAAGCATGAGGAGGGCGTGCGCTTTGTTGACGATGGCCTTCTTCTCCTTGACCTTGGCCTTGCGCTGCGCGGCCTCCATCGCAGAGCGCTCGGCGGTGAACTTGGCGGCGGCGGCGTTGTCCTTGACAACCGCCCTCCGGTTCCTTCTCTTCGCCGATTCGACGTCCAAATTGGCGATCTCCTCCGGCGTGCACTCCGACCGTGGCTTCCTTGGCGCCTTGGCCTTCTTCTTCTTGGCCATTCCGGGCGGGTCGACGGCCAGGCCGCCGGAGTTCGGCTAGGAGTCGGCCATGGATGGGGGAGGGAGGGAGACGGCGGGACGTGGGAGGGTTGGGGGGGATGGCGCCAAAGGGGGTGCGGGGGGGGGGGGGGGGTTGCTTTGAGCCATCGGCAGGCGGGCCAGGGGCGTACAAGCGCACACGTCCCACCCGTCCGTGCGCTGTCTGTTTCACCCCAAAATCGGCGCAAACTTGGGCCGGGGATGGGTCGAAAGCGGACACAAAACGAACAAAAGTCCGTCTGCTCCCGCGCGTTGGGCCGTCTGGTTCGTCCATTTTTCCCCAAACGGACGCGCGCGGACAGGATGGGGTCACACGGTGGAGTTGGCCTTAGCGCACTCTGAATGAAATGATGTTTGGTGGCCTGAAACCGAAACTGAAGGTTCAGTTTGGCAGAGAGAGGCAGGCCAAGGAGATTAGCTGACTAGTACAGTAGTACTGTATCCACATGTCGGCCGGTCCTCGTGGTGGATGTAGACAAAGGGAAGTACCGTGTTGGCTGGCATGGCCGTGCATTCAGAGGGCAGAAAACACATATTTGACTTGAGGACGAAATCAAATCACGATCTGACCTGGTCTTGAAAAAATTTCACATAACAAACTGTTTTGTATGGTGCCCGACAGCCGGGCGCTGCACTGTACTATGCTGCGCCTTTGCCTCAGGCGTCGCACGCCCGACTAGTGTGGCAGCCCGGGGCCAGGGGCGGCCCCACAGCCAGCCGTGTAGCGCCCAACGCATAGGCGCCACACTTGTAATGTGCAGTGCCTAGCCCTTAAGTGTCACACTTGTAATGTGCAGCGCCCGTCCCTTATGCGCTACATAGTCTGTTTGTCACATTAGGTGTTAGGGTTATGGTTAGGCTTCATACTCTACTAGGGTTAGGGTTATGTGTGTTTGATGTTGGTGTTAGGGTTATGGTATTGTTAGCGTTGTGGTTATTGTTAAGTGGGGGTTAGGGTTAACCAAGAATTCTCGGTTTTGTAGGCATGGCTTCATTCGGTTCCATGACGAGGCCACCGTGTGCTAACCAAGAAGACATGCCGAACAAGTGGGAGGATGCATCTTTGGACAAGGTGAAGGAGAAAGATGTCAACATCCCGCCATGTTGGCGTGGAGATGTTTGTAAGGTGAAGGTGTCCACCGACCGAAAGAAATCATGGACGGAAGGGCAGAGATATTTTAATTTGTATGCCCGAACTATTCTTATGATCGTGCACTTCCAACTAACGCCTATGACCAACCTCCGGTAAGCTCGAGAAGTCAAATGTTACTCTCAAATGTGTGTCAACACTAACAAAAAATTTGTATGCAGTCACCGCCTCCTCTATGCAAGTACTTCACGTGGATAGATCATGAAGTGCCAGAAGATGTCCAAAAGGACCAATATCAAGATTGTCTTAGGCGGTAGCGGCGGTTTGAAGAATCGTTTCGAAGAGGCTTGAAGAATCGTTTCGTCAGAAGGAGAGGATGGAGGGGAAGAAATGAGAGGAGAGGGCACGCCAAACGAAACTTGCTCGTGAGGAGGAGAGGGCAAGAAAGCTTGCAAAGGCTTGCGAGGTGCAAGAGGAGGACTCGACACATGACAAGAAGGGGAAATGGCCTCGCTCTACTCAGTAGGGACTTCGCTTCGGTGCACTCGTCATGAAACCGGATGTATCCATGCCGTATTTGTCATGAACTTTCTTCTAGGGCAAGATGCCATTTGTAGTCAACTATCGTACTAGAAAATTTTGTCATTTCTAATGACTGTCGTGAACTATGTCGTAGTAATGGCATAAAATCTGTGTTTGTTCAAATTGTTGTGATGCTCAAGTTATTGTAAGTGTTGTGATGTTCCGATGAATTAAAATTGATGTCAACTTTGTGTTGGCAGTAAACAGCAGTGCATCGTCGAGAGCACAGGCGCTGCATTCTATAGTGCATCGCCTAAGCGAGAGGCGACACATAGTATAGTGCAGCGCCTGACCCTAGGGCACTGCACACTGACTTAGAAATTTTTGAGTATGGACAGTGCTGCAAAGCTTATGTGGTTCTCTGGATGCACAACGAGATGTGCATCGCCTAGGGGACAGGTGCTGCACTGTATAGTGCAGCGCCTGAGTGTTGGGCGCTGCAGTGCTGTTAACTGCTAAAATTCAGAAACTTGATGCATTTTTTGCTGCAAACTGAACTCAACAAAGATGTAGTGTGAATGTAGTGCTGTAAACTGCAGAAACTCAACAAAGATACTACAAGTCCGCAAACACAAGTACCACACTAGTAAGAGTTCACCAACATATGACATAACCTCACAAGTTCATCAACCTAATGTAACGGCTACAAGAGCACTTCCATAGTAAAAAACACAAGCACTAATGCCTTCTGCGTGTGTTCCTAGTGCCACGCCTGCATGCAATCTTCTTCTTCCTGTTAGGATGATCCTCCTCTTCCTCCTCCGCCTCATCATCCAAGCTAGCCATCCGCGAGGTCCCTACTACCACCTTTGGGTTGCCTCTGTTGTCAAAGTCGGTGGGCGTGTACCGGCGTATGGGCTGCCTAGGCTTCAACACATATGCGAACCGAACTTGAGCGTCCGCCAAAGTCATGTCATCATCAGGCTCATGTACCTATCACACAATCAAACAATATGGTAAAGACCAGCGTCGTAATCAAGTGAGAATCACATCTAAAGGATTAGTCATACCTCTTGGGTGACCGCACCCTCATCATCCAGATAAGCATGTGAGAAACTCACATTGTCCCCTGATGGTGAGATAAGGGGTCTGATGGTGTACCATACCTAGAGGCAGATGGTTCATCAAATTTGGGATCATAACCGCCTTAATTTCTTGGCCTGATGCTGTAACATGGACAAGTGTATAAGATATCAAACTCCGCAACATATGTAAAATGGACACCTGAATGCGATATGTACCTTGAGGAATGCTCGTAGTGAACCATCATCATTGCCTTCTCCAACCGGTGTCTTCTCCAGAACAGACTGGCTTTCATCAGCTGCTTTCTTGATCTGGTTGCGCTGCAGATGAGAACGAATGAACACGTTAGCCATTCAAACATGTGTAATACGGCCAACGAGAAAGTAAAGAAGGGAACACTTTACCACATAGTTAATCACCGGAACAACAGGGACTCCTTGCCTTTCCTGATATCTTTGTTGTACCGACGCTTTGATACATCCTCAAAGTTTATGGGCTCTTCAAGAATATCATCGTTGTATGCTGGCGGGCATATCTCATTATTACCATCTCCTTCTCGCGCATCATGAAAGCTCGATGTTGTGTGTCATAGACATCGCCGAGAAACCAAACCATCCTTACAAAGTTCAAACAATAAACATATATGAGTTCATTTTCATCTCAAATATCGGTATACACACAACATCTCATATGTGTTCAACTACAACAATCTCAACATGTTCTTCTCGCACAATGAATAAATGATTGTAAATTCTCATATATATCTAAAAAAAACTCAACATCTCATATTTCAAATAAACACAACATCTAATATATATATCTAAAAAAACCTAAACATCTCATATATGTATACAAAACTCAACATCTCATACTTATCTACAAAAATAGGCATCTCATATATATCTAAAAAAACTAAACAATTTAGGGTTTCACTAACAAGAATCATATATTGTGAACTAATGAACAACACTACGGTAGTACCACTATTACTACACATCCTAAATCAAGCAAATCAAGTAAATCAGGGTTCCACCAAATCTTGGACAAATCTATTAAATGGCAACAAATTTACGGAGGAACAGAAAGGGAATGGAGGAGTTTACCTAGTAGGAGGGATTGGAGATCGAATCCACGGATCAAATCTTCAGATCTGAGAGGGATGTGCGTGTGTGTGTGTGTGGGGGGGGGGGGGGTGGGGGGGATCCGATGGGGCGCCGCTGCCGCTGCTCTCTGTCCAGAGAGCAACTTCCTGGAGAGGGGGAAGAACTGCCTGGTCGGGCTGGGCCGATGCGCTTAAGTTAATGTGCAGCGCCTAAGTGCTAGGCGCTGCATATTACAAGTGTGGGCGCTGCGCGACTGGCTGTGGGGCCGCCCCTGGCCCCGGGCTGCCACGCTGGCCGGGCGTGCGACGCCTGAGGCAAAGGCGCTGCATAGTGCAGTGCAGCGTCCGGCTGTCGGGCACCATACAAAATGGTCTGTTATGTGAAATTTTTTCAAGACCAGGTCAAATCGTGATTTGATTTCGTCCTTAGGTCAAAAATGTGCTTTCTGCCCTCAGTCAGAGTTGAGTTCTGTGCACATGGTTCATTCAATCTTGGTGATTGCTCTGTCGCAACTGCATCAGGAATGTACTACTACAGCCGTAGGATTAGGAATAGTTTTTTTTTGCAACTAATAATACAGTACTCAACTCTGCCGTCAGAACTCACTTGCTCCGCTCAGATTAGCCGAGACGGCATCGCAGCAACGGCAGTGAAATCACAAGGCCTAATGGACGGATCAGACGCAACACACGCGACGCGACGTGACGTGATGAGATTCGCGCGAGAAAGTTAGTGGGCTTTTCTGCTTGTCTCAAAGTGCCGTTGTAGCAGTTGTTGAGTTACAAATTGTCAAAACTTCTCTAGCTGAATTTTTCTCCTTTACAAATGATCTCCAAGCACAGGTGTATCACATATCAAGAGAGATCAATGGTATTTTTCATAATGTGGCTCATCAGGTTCTTAGAAGTTTACCAGAACCTGACACTAGTTGTTTTGCTTCAGCTCATACAAACATGATATGCCCTGTTGTTTCTCTCTTGTGTAATTTCAATTTTCAGGGCTATGTAATTCACGCTGTAAGATGTTACTGAGCTGAATGTATTGGTTGGCGCTTTGTGCGCCTTTCTATGTTCAAAAAAAAAGAAAAAAGCAGGAGTTGAGTTACGCGTACTGTATGTTTCCGGTCTTGTTGTTCGGGTGCGCGTCGGCGTCGTCGTTGAAACACACCGACTGAACTGAAATGCTTCAAGGATAAGCTCCTCCCCAATCCAACTAACGTACGCTTCTGTCTGACGCGCTCTTGCCCTGAAAGTGGCCCTCGATGTCGCAGTGGCCGGCCAGCGAACCCAGTTGTGGTAGTGGAGGTGGAACTCCACAGGCCGGCCGATTCCGGCTACGGCATGCAGGTAAAACGACCAAGGGGCAGTCAGTTTTTTCTTGATAAAAGAAGGGCTTTCCCTTTACGATTTTCATTAACGGAAACCAAAGCATCCAGACGAACAAGCTACTAAAAGAAAGCAAAAGCAGCCACCTACCGTGCTCCTCTCTCTCTGCTCCACCCAAACCTCACAGGGAGGCCTCTCAGAGCTAAGTGAAGAGAGATACACCTACATCGATCTCGACATTATCTTACACATCCACAGAATCCAAGTCCAGACTTCAAAATTATTCTTAGAGCATCTCCAGCCGTTGTGCCTTCCCAGGGACGTTTTTTCGTCCGGCTGGGGCTGCGCCGGCGCAAATTTTAAGTCTGGGTGGCAAATCTTTCCTGCCATCTCCACCCCAAGCATCTCTGCACCTCGACGAGCAGGACGTGTGGCGCGCAGCGAGGAAGATCACTGACGCCCAGTGCCCCGCCGCGGCCAGCGATGCCAGGAGGAGCTCGCGCACCGCCGCGGCCTCCGAGCTCGACCATCGACGCTCTGTTCTCATGCCCCGCGTGCCCGGTATTCCAGTGCCACCCCGTCCTGCGCCCACGCCGCGCCGTCTCGAGCAGGAGGAGGCCACCTCGGCGGTCCCAGCCCGCGCCGTCCTAGTTGCGCTTGCAGGCTCGCATGCTCGCCCAAGCCGTGGAACCGGAGGCTGCTGCGGCTCAGCACGAGCGTGACACGGGTAGCATCGTCGTGGGCGGAGGGGACGATGCCGGACACGGCCGTGACGGCGCCCGCGTCCATCAGCGAGGCCCGGCCCTCCGAGTGGGCGCCCCACGTTGCAGATCACCATGAGAGCCAGCCTGCGGATGGGCGTTGGCTCGGCCCCACCGGAGGAGGAGGACGTGGCCGCGGCGCGGGGCTCAGCCTACGCCGCGTCGTGGCCGCGCGCCACCTTGCGCGCCCCGCGCTTGAATCGCCGGAGGCAGAGGCGGAGGCCGTGGTCGACAAGCTCCTTCGAGAGGGGACGCTGGTGCTGCTCGCCGGCGCACTGCGGGGCCGCGTGGATGGCCCTGCTACCGTCTCTGTGCCCCGCCACCATCTCCGCGTGGATGGCCCCGCCGCGTCGTTGGGCTCTCGCCCGGCTGCTGCGAGGGCTGGAGGCGCGAACGGGTGGAGCCGGACAGGGCGGCGAGCGGACCCGGCCACGCTTCCCAGCGGCGGCCTCGGCGCCCCCCTGGACTGGAGCCGGCCCTGGTCCTGGCCATGCGCGGAGACGGCCACTGCAAGGCAAAGAAGATGAGCCCCTCCCCGCCATGGGCATGCGCGCTCCGCTCCGCTCCACGAGCCCCTCCCCGGCCATGCTCCGCTCCGGCCACGCGAGCTCGAGCCCCGCACCCGGCCATGCGTGCGCCGCCACGGCCGTGCAAGCCCCGCTCCGGCTGTGTGTGTAGTAGGTGGTGCTGGGGAGAGAGAAGGTGGGCCGGGCTGAAAGCGACGGGGGAGGGGGGAGATGTGGCTGCAGGTGGGCCTTTGCATGCATAAACAAACCGCCGGCGCTCTCAGATGCCTCCCTGGGGGCTGGGTTTCGGGTGATACTGCCGGCGCTAAAATTGCATGAAACCGGCGAAAAAAGTGATCCTGGAGGCGTGAGTGGAGGCTTTTTTCACTGCCGGCGCTCTCAAAGTTAGAAAAAAGGGCCTCTTGGAGAGCCTAGTGGAGATGCTCTTACACACTCTAAAAGACACAGACTACTACTCCCTCTGTCCCTAAATATTTGTCTTTTTAGGGATTTCAAATGGACTACCACATACGGATGTATATGGACATATTTTAGTGTAGATTCACCCATTTTGCTTCATATGTAGTTACTTGTTGAAATCTCTATAAAGACAAATATTTAGGAACGGAGGAAGTCGATAGAAAGAGCAACAACGAAGAAGTTGCAGCTACAGCAGATAGAGGTTTTTTTTGCTTTATCCTTCCAAGCGTGCCACATTGATCCTCCATCCTTGCGACGCTGCATATACTTCACTTACTACTCGTTCTAGCAGTCTTGCCCCCAGCTCCAGTACCCCTTTTTTGTTGCTCCTTTGTTTGCAAACAATCTAGTGACTCATTAGTTTGATCAAAATAATAGGGTCATTCACCCTTTTATTTTTAAAAAATATCCCATTTCTACATTTCCATATAGCCCAAAATAAAGCAGAGATCCCAACCATAACTAGCTTTTTTATCATTTTTCTTAAACCTATCTCTCCCCCCCCCCCCCCCAGCATTCCCGAATTGATGGAGGAATTGCCCTCAAACCTAAAGAACACCTCACCAAGCTCCAGATTAGAGAAGTCACCGAGCAATTGAAGAATAAATGGTCTACAGACTCATCTTTCCCACAAAATACACATTTCCCCCCTTGCCACCCTCTTTTGAGTAGTGAGTCTTTGTCAATATGCTCGTCCTATTGACCAACCACAGAAAAATCTTTATTTTAGTTGGGACTTTAGTTTTCCACAAGAATTTCACTGGGAATCTATGGTCAGGCAATCAGTTCTCTATATGGAGATTTGACAGAGAATTTGTGGTTAACAGTGAGAGTCCAGATTTGCTAATCCTTTCCTCGTCTCACTTCAACATCTTCACATCTTCCTTTGAGACTATTTCGTAAACCTAGAGTTTCACCATATAAAGTTCTTCTAAATTCGAGCCCATGCCAACCCCTCTGTAAGGCTTCAGCCACTATAATGTTATGATCAAAACATATATCATATAGTCTGGGGTAGGCTTCTTTTAGTGGTTTCTCATCTACTCATGTATCTTCCCAGAACCTAGTGTTTTCCCCATTCTCCAATTTCTTTTTCACAAATTTGTAGAAAACCTCTTTCACCTCCATCAGACTAGCCCAGAACTGGGAATCCCCAGGTTTCTTAGTAGCCCTGGATAAGCATCTATGCCCCCCCATATTTCCTAAACATTACATCTTGCCACAACCCCTCCTCTGTCTCCATTTCCAAAACCATTTATCTAGCAATGCAATGTTCATTAATTCCAAATTTAAAATTCCTAGGCCCCCAACCTCCTTGGGTAAGCAGCATGTCTTCCAGATTACTAGATGGTATTTCTTAACATTTTTATCTTTTTTGCCACACCAATCTAACTCTAAAAAAATCAGCTTTCTTAATCACCCCTTTGGGGATAGCATAAAAGGACATCATGAAGAGTGGAATGTTTGTCAAACAAGCCTGAACCAAAGTGATTCTGCCTGCTATAAAGCCCCCTTGCCAGCAGTTACACCTTTTTTCAATTTTTTCACACACCTCCAATGTGTGTTTCTAATTCTGGATTCAGCTACAACATTCCTAAATATTTTATGGGTATATTGCCCATTTTGCAGGTCAAAATTCCCTAGTAAACCTGTTGTTTGTCTCTAGCCTTACCAAAGAGCATCAGCTCACATTTATGGAAATTTATTTTGAGCCCTGACATCTGTTCAAAAGCTCCCAAGATAAACTTAAGGTTTTTAACACTATCCACATCATCCTGTATTAGGAAGATTGTGTCATCTGCATATTGCAGCATATTAATCCCTTTATTATTTTCATCCCCAGGGCCCCTTTCACCAATCCATGCTCCAGATAATTACTCATGAGTATTGCTAGAGCATCAACGGCTAAATCAAATAGGAGAGGTGACATGGCATCCCCCTGCCTTAGTCCTTTGTGTGTCTTGAAGTATGGTCCAATTTGATCATTAACCCTCACCCCTCCATGCCCCCCCCTCATTATCTCCATTACCCAATCACACCATCTGTCAAGGAAGCCTTTGAGGTTCAACATTTGGATTACAAAAGGCCATTTAATTTTGTCACATGCTTTTTCAAAATCCACTTTAAAAATCAATGCATCCTTTTTTAGTATGAAATGTGTTCAAAGCTTCATGTAAAATTACCACCCCTCCATTATGTATCTCCCTTTGATAAATGCAGTTTGTGTTTTGAAAATGACAGGGGATACACATTTGGTCAACCTGTTCATCAACACCTTGGTAATAATTTTAAAGCTAACATTAAGCAGACGAATGGGTCTAAACTTCTGGATTTGTTTAGCCTCAGTTGTTTTAGGACCAGGGTAATAATTCCATAATTAAATCTAGAAATGTTTATATTCCCAAGGGGTAGTCAGTGTGCTGCGAACATGGACTCTTTCTTTTCTCTAGTGTCCCTGTTTCGCTATCACACCGTCACGTTTAGCTTGTGCTAACTTCACACCTTTCAAAAGTGACCTTCTTGCTGTGAATCAAATGGATCAAGTTTTTGGCACCGCTGCGATGCCGTGGCGTGATGAAATTCACACGCCGGCTGGCTTAGGGATACACGCGAAAAGGGAAGCTTGCAAACCTTTTGGTTGCAGTATATGAGAGTACAGTGGTGATGTTGCGGCCGGTGCAAGCGTTTGCTTTGGGTTTGGTTCTTTTTTTTTAACACGGATCTGGTTCAGGCAGTTGTGGGAAGCAGCCGGGTCTAACCCAAGTTAGGTGTGCAGGTTATGAATCTGGAACGCTCGCTTCAAGGAGAAGCTATCATTTTTTCCCAGGTATGAAGCATAGCTATAACTTAACGGTGTTTGGGAAAATCACCCAAGACACAAGCAACCACTTGGGCGGGTACATCAGACTCCCACTCATGTGCAACCGTGTTTGCACTGCGTCGACATTCATTTATTACAAGTTTAGAGAACCACATCTTCAATTGAAGAATTGACCCTCCAAAGATCCAGGGGCTCCACCAGGTCATGCGAATCAGTCTCACACTTCACCCGAAGTATGACCAAGTCAGCGGCGAGCGACAATGCGTGTGACATAGCAAAGGCATCCTTCACATGATCATGTCTGTCAGCCCGAGAACTAACGATGGCTCCATCACAGTACTGTGCAACAATACCGTATCCAACATGATCTTCTCCTGGAACGAAAGAGCCGTCCAAGTTAATCTTAATCATCTCCTCAGTTGGCGGTCTCCACTTGTCTGTACTTGGTTTCTTGGGCGCCGAAGAAACTTTCAAAACGTCGGCATGCCTTGCCATCTTTTGTATAGGATCACTTTTCAAAATCCTATTAATTTAGAGCTTATGGCTACTGTCCTTGCAAAAGATAACCCTAATATGCCCCCTTTGATTTATTGGAAGAAGGAAGCAATAAGCATCACAAAGCTTAACAATAATTTTAAGTTCTCTAAGATTTCGGTTGGCCAATGTGGTGGCCATATCATATTGGGAAGTCTAGTTTGATAACATATCTGATGGTCTCCATGTTAAAAGTGTCCCGCTCTACGTGGCCAATGCTGTAATGAACCAGTGTAAACATTTTATTTAATTAATAAATGACAAGGTGTTTTTCAAACAAAAATCATAACTCCAAAGAAAAGACCCCGGACATTATCACCATGCTAACAAGTTGACGGGATGCACAAACCAAACTGTTTCCACATTCTGGCCGACTCCCGTTGTGGATGAGTGCAATTTATAAAAATGTTTAGTACAATTAAAAAAATGTACGTGCCATTTAAAAGAAGTTTGTACATTTCAAAAATATATTAGTGATAAATCAAAAATAGTATACAATGTACAAAATGTGCCATACAATTTAAAAAATGTTCAATGCACAATATTATTTTTAATATGTATTAAGAAACTTATATTTTGAAATATTTCTCTTATCATTGAAAAAGGTTGAAGGTGTATAAAAAATATTCCACATGCATAGAAAATATATAACTTATATGAAAAATATTAGTTATATACTTATAAATATAGAAAGGAAAAAGTATAATAAAATTAAAACAAAACATGTAACTAAAACCTACGTAAACCATAAAGAAATAGAGTAAATAAGGAAAATACTAGTAAAATATAAGAAAAGAAAATAAAAACCATAAAAACATTACATGAAAAAAATCCAGGAAAACCTGAAAGAAACTGTGTGCTAAAGGATTGCCCGTCAGGAAAACAGCTACTCGCTGGGTTGGGCCATACATACGGACGCCAGTCGCGAGAGGTCATATATCTCGCATGAAGCGAGTTATAGCCTCCTTTTTAGGGAAGAAGATATAGCCCTCTTGGTTTGTAGCATTTCAGTCAGTTTGATTCCAAAATTGCATATATTAAAGAGCAACATTACATAGTGTCAAACTGTCCATCACACACTGAAAAGCTACATGGAGACGTAAATGTTGTTTCACATATTTTTGAAATCTTCATGTAATTCAAAAAAATATGTGTGACTTCTAAAAACCGTCGCCGCGTTTCAAAAAATGTTCATGACATATAGAAGAATGTATGAAGAATTTTTTTTCTTAATTTGTAAAATTGATCATGACATACAAAAATTATTTATGACATTTAAAATATCCTCAACCATTGAAAACTATGTTCATGAGACTTTTAAAAATGTAAAAAATGGTCGTGCTATTTTACAGAATTGTTTCACACCATTACAGAATGCATGTGACATTTTTTACAAAATTTGTCAATGGAATTTTCATAATTTTTTGGTTCAATTCAAAAAATTTATGTGGCATTTAAAAGAAGTTTGGACATTTCAAATATATAAGCGACATTGAAAAATAATATTATCCAATGAAAATAAAATTTGAACGTTTCATAAAATGTTAATGTGTATTTGAAAAAAAAATCAAGTATATGGTTAAACTTTTGTTTCTCATGTACTTGATTTTTTTAACATGCATAAAAATATTCCACAATTATACGGGAAATGTGATGTTGTATTAAAAAGAAAAAGAAAATAAAGGAAAAAGAAGAATATTATAGTATAGATTAAAGAAAAAGAAGACCTAAAAAAATAAGCTGGGAAAAATGAAAGGAAAATTGAAAATCATAAAATATCAAAACCCAAACTGTGCGCTGAAGCCATGTCCCGCAAGCGAAACCGTTACTCGCTGGGCTGGCCTATCCATACGGACACCGGAGATGAGAGGTGCTTACACCATGGGAGGAATTGAACTCACCAATCCGTGATGCTTAGACTCCCTGCTTTCCCTCTGGGTGATAATGGGAAGCGCAAATTGTTTAAGAACCCTGTACAATGTCTAGTTTTATGTGTGAATTTCCAAAAAATGGGGTCCGTCTGTGTCTTATGAACTACGCCAAATACTAAGAATTAAATACCTTGGCAGATCAGAACTCTATCAAAGTTTTTCAACATTTCATGCACTTTTCAAGAATTCACTCTATTAATCGGTTAATGGACCAGTTAATCGCTATTCATAGCGTGGGTGAATCGAATAGCACCTATTCGTCGCGTTAACTTATTATGTCGATTAGTTGGCCAGTTAGACCGATTAATCAGTTGTCAGACCAATTAATCCCTGCTTACCCATTAACGACTGGGAAAACAAAGCCCACATTTTTGGCCCGTAAGGCCGTAACCCCTTCCAACCCCATTCCGTTTCTTAATAGTAAGGATTAATAAATTTGCCTCCTCTCTATGATTTTCATATGTGTACGTCAGCACGTTTTGGTATACTACATAGCTGGGAGCATGAGAGTATGGTATAATACATAAAAAAACTACATATATGTTGGCAAGTTCCTATTCAACCAACCGATTAATGACTAGCCGTTTAATTCAATTAATAGGCCGATTCACCGATTAATCGTTACTCCTAAACCGACCGAGAAACTACCAGTTAACGATTTCTTGAACATTGATTTCATGTAAAATCGTGAACAATTTTCATATGAAAAATAATGTGTAAAAATACAAATAATTTCAAAACAACGTGAAGAATTGAGCTTTTTTTAGAAGTTATTGTTTTGTATTTCTAACATAATTTGGAAACAGGAATATTTTGTTTGAGAAACCTAAACATTTTTTCAAGTTCCAGTCATATTTTTAGAAAATTTCAACACGTTTTGAATTTG
This sequence comes from Triticum timopheevii, assembly GCA_963921465.1. NCBI lineage: Eukaryota > Viridiplantae > Streptophyta > Magnoliopsida > Poales > Poaceae > Triticum > Triticum timopheevii. Next base: position 651,524,709 of record OY997264.1, read on the forward strand.
ATATATTTTTTTTTGAAAAAATGGTAACATTTTTGAAAATTCTTACCAATTTGTCAAACAAATATTTATTTTTGCGAATGCAAACAATTTTTATATCTATGAGCAAATTTTAAAACAGGAGCATTTTCTAAATTTCTGAACAATCTTTGAAAAATAAGAACACTTTCTGAAAATTTATTTATTTTAAAGCAAACACTTTTTAAATTTACGAATAATTTTGATAAATGGAAACCTTGTTTGAAATTCCTGAATTTTTTGGATTTCATGAATAAAATTTGAAAACATTGTCTTTTTGTGAAAATGTGATTTTTCTTAAAATTTCGAACGAAATATTTAATTACCGAACAAATATGAAAAAACAAAAGTAAGAAGAAAAATGATGAAAATTTTGAAATTCAGAAAAGTTTTTCCAAAAATGCGAAAAAAAATTCAAATAATGCATAGAAAATTTGAAATCTTTGAACGTATTTGTAGAGAGGAACATGTTTTGAAAATTCCAAACAATTTGTGAAAATTTGTTTGGCGACTTTTTTGAAAGAAACAAAAAAGAAGAAAACAGAAAATCTAAAATAAATAGCAAAAAAAGAAGAAAAAGAAACATAAAAATGAACTAAAAAATAAAAAGAAATAATGGGAAAAAACCCTACTGAGAGAACCTAGAAGTTTCCCAAACCGGTGAACCGGTAGGAACCTGATGGATGCAAATAAATTATGAAAAGACTAGGTTGGCTGAATCATAGTTGCATGTTGATTTGTCGCATGGCACGCAGAGCGATAGTGAGGACATAGCTAATCAGAGCGCTTTCGATGACGAGGAACTGCTGTCGACCCGCCATCCTGATACAGACAGACTCCTGAAGACTCAGTAGGCCGGTGCTGTTGGTGCAGTAGTGCATGCTGCCATGAGCAGTCTAGAGACCGTGAACCGAGTGGCAGCCGCCCTTGAAGACATAGCCGACATGCCGCCGGATGAGCTAAACACCACCTCTGAATGTGAGTGCCAATTCGTGGCGCAGAAGATCGCACATCACATCCTGGCGTGGTGGCGTTTAAGCGTCGTTATCTTCTTGGGGTATTGTTTTCGTATAACCTTTCTCATTGCTCCTATATTGGCACGACAGTGGATTATGTTGATGCTGGTGTGTTGCAAGTTGTTGGATGTGTTAACTTTATTTGTTTTCTCTTCTTTTTTATCCTTTATTGATTGTCCTATCTCGACTATGTCTTGATATCCTGTCACTATAGAGGTTGGATGCATTCATATCATCTAGATATTAATATATTATCATTCAAAAGTCGTCATGCTGACATTTACGTATATCTTGGTGCATATTCTATAGAGATACAACGAGATTTATGGATTTATTCATGGTGTATTCTCTTCCCTCCGTAAAATAATATAAGATGTTTTAGATCAGTAGAAGGAGTAGAATACAATTACTGGGCAGAGATTGTGTGTGGGTGTGCGTGCACATGTGCATTCATAAAAAAACAAAACATACAAGCAGGCAGTGGCGGAGCTTAGTGGAGACCAACAGGGGCCATGGCCCCCCCCCCTTAATTTTTTGCATCCATTGAAGAACAAGCTACATCATGAGCCTAATTAGTGTTTAAACTACAAATTAGCCCCTCCTTTCCTATTAACTTGGTTCCTTTTGACTAATGGCCCCCTCTTGAATTATTCTCAAGCTCCGCCACTGCAAGCAGCCCTGCAGGAAAAGAACCCGCGAAACAAAGTAAAACTAACCTACTGGTGTATTCACATTTCGAGCTAGGCGACTGAGAGTCTGATAGGTTCCTCAAATCCATCTCTACGATTAACCGTACTGGCCACCCTCTTGTCCCTGGCGGCTGGAACCCTAGCCGGCCGCCAGGAGACCCAATCCTCTAGTGCCATCCTCCGGTGGCTCCCCTCCGCCGGCGACCACGGTCGTCGGTGGTGAGGGGGGTCGCCGGAACCACCCGTGTGGATCGTTTTTACTCCCTCGTAGTTTAAATTTTTAGGCTGTTCATCGTCTTTGTTTCGGCGGCGACGATGACAGCGCTGAATAAAGATTCTTCGGATCCTTCCTTGACAAGGCCATCGGTCCTATGGCTGGGGATGGATTTGGAAACCAGTCTGTTCAAGCAAGGATGGCGTTGTTGGGGAATGTAGCAGAAATTCAAAATTCTCTAAGCATCACCAAGATCAATCTATGGAAATTCTAGCAACAAGAGAGGGAGAGGATGAGCATCTTCATACCTTTGAAGATGGCTAAGCGGAAGCATTACAAGAACGCGGATGATGAAGTCGTACTCGCGGCGATTCAAATTGTGGAAGATCCGATCTAGCGCCGAACGGACGGCACCTCCGCGTTCAACACACGTACAGCCCGGGGACGTCTCCTCCTTCTTGATCCAGTAAGGGGAGAGGAGAAGTTGAGGGAGAGCTCCGGCAGCACGACGGCGTGGTGGTGGTGGAGCTTGTGGTTCTCCAGCAGGGCTTCGCCAAGCACTACGGAGGAGGAGGAGATGTATGAGGGGGGAGGGGCTACGCCAGGGGAAGGGTGTGGCTGCCCTCTCTCCCTCACTATATATAGGGGGTAGGGGGGTGGACGAGGCGCCCTAGGGTTCCCTAGGGGATGGGTGGCGGCCACAGGGGAAACCCTAGATGGGTTTGGGCGCCCCCACCTCTAGGAAACTTGCCCCCCAAGCCGGGAGGGGCGGCTGCCCTAGGGGAGGCGCCCCCACCTCTCCAGGTTACGTGAGAGGGGTTGGGAGGGGCGCACAACCCCTTAGTGGGCTGGTGTGCCCCCTCCCCTTTGCCCATAAGGCCCCCCAACGCTTGACGGGGCCTCCGAAACACCTTTCGATCACGCTGGTCGTCACCCGGTACTCCCAGAACAATTCCGGACTCCAATACCCTTCGTCCAATATATCGATCTTCACCTCCGGACCATTCCGGAGTTCCTCGTCACGTCCGGGATCTCATCCGGGACTCCGAACAAACTTCGGTAACCACATACTATTTCCCATAACAACCCTAGCATCACCGAACCTTAAGTGTGTAGACCCTACGGGTTCGGGAACCATGCAGACATGACCGAGACACCTCTCCGGCCAATAGCCAATAGCGGGATCTGGATACCCATATTGGCTCCCACATGTTCCACGCTGATCTCATCGGATGAACCACGATGTCGGGGATTCAATCAATCCCGTATACAATTCCCTTTGTCAATCAGTATGTTACTTGCCCGAGATTCGATCGTTGGTATCCTAATACCTTGTTCAATCTCGTTATCGGCAAGTCACTTTACTCGTTCCGTAATGCATGATCCCGTGACTAACTACTTAGTCACATTGAGCTCATTATGATGATGCATTACTGAGTGGGCCCAGAGATACCTCTCCGTCATACGGAGTGACAAATCCCAGTCTCGATTCGTGCCAACCCAACAGACACTTTCGGAGATACCTGTAGTGCACCTTTATATCCACCCAGTTATGCTGTGACGTTTGATACACCCAAAGCATTCCTATGGTATCCGGGAGTTTGCACAATCTCATGGTCTAAGGAAATGATACTTGACATTAGAAAAGCTCTTAGCAAACGAACTACACGATCTTGTGCTATGCTTAGGATTGGGTCTTGTCCATCACATCATTCTCCTAATGATGTGATCCCGTTATCAATGACATCCAATGTCCATGGTCAGGAAACCATAACCATCTATTGATCAACGAGCTAGTCAACTAGAGGCTCACTAGGGACATGTTGTGGTCTATGTATTCACACATGTATTACGGTTTCCAGTTAATACAATTATAGCATGAACAATAGACAATTATCATGAACAAGGAAATACAATAATAACCATTTTATTATTGCCTCTAGGGCATATTTCCAACAGTCTCCCACTTGCACTAGAGTCAATAATCTAGTTCACATCACTATGGGATTGTAATGAATTCAACACCCATGGGGTTTGATCATATCTCGCTTGTGAGAGAGGTTATTAGTCAACGGGTCTAAAACTTTCAGATCCGTGTGTGCTTGACAAATCTCTATGTCATCTTGTAGATGCAGCTACCACACTCTATTTGGAGCTATTCCAAATAACAGTTCTACTATACTAATCCGGTTTACTACTCAGAATCATCCAGATTAGTGTCAAAGTTTGCATTGGCGTAACCCTTTACGACGAACTCTTTTACCACCTCCATAATCGAGAAAATTCCTTAGTGCACTACTCCCTCCGTTCGGAATTACTTGTCGCAAAAATGGATGTATCTAGATGTATTTTAGTTCTAGATACATCCATTTCCGAGACAAGTAATTCCGAATGGAGGGAGTAGTTACTAAGGATAACCTTGACCGTTGTCCTGTGATCCATTCCTGGATCACACTTGTACCCCTTGACTGACTCATGGCAAGGCACACTTCAGGTGCGGTACACAGCATAGCATACTGTAGAGCCTACGTCTAAAGCATAGGGGACGACCTTCGTCCTTTCTCTCTATTCTGCCGTGGTCATGTCTTGAGTCTTACTCAATACTCACACCTTATAACACGGCCAAGAACTCCTTCTTTGCCAATCTATTTTGAACTCCTTCAAAATCTTGTCACGGTATGTGTTCGTTTGAAAGTACTATTAAGCGATTTTGATATATCCTTATAGATCTTGATGCTCAATGTTCAAGTAGCTTAATCCAGGTTTTCATTGAAAAACACTTTTCAAATAACCCTATATGCTTTCCAGAAACTCTACATCATTTCTGATCAACAATATGTCAACAACATATACTCATCAGAAATTCTATAGTGCTCCCACTCACTTCTTTGGAAATACAAGTTTCTCATAAACTTTGTATAAACCCAAAATCTTTGATCATCTCATCAAAGCGTATATTCCAACTCCGAGATTCTTACTCCAGCCCTTAGAAGGATTGCAGGAGCTTTGCATACTTGTTAGCATCTTTCAGGATTGTGAAAACCTTCTGGTTGTATCACATACAATCTTTCCTCAAGGAAATCGTTGAGGAAACAATGTTTTGACATCCTATCTGCAAGATTTCAAAAATAATGCAGTAATTGCTAATATAATTACAATAGACACTTAGCATCGCTACGAGTGAGAAAGTCTCATCGTAGTCAACTCCTTGAACTTGTCGGAAAATATCTTAACGACAAGTCGAGTTTTCTTAATGGTGATACTTACCATCATTGTCCGTCTTCCTTTTAAAATCCATCTGCACCCAACAGCCTTACGACCATCAAGTGGTTCCTCCAAAGTCCATACTTTGTTTTCATACATGGATCCTCTCTCGGATTTTATGGCCTCGAGCCATTCGTCGGAATTCGGGCCCACCATTGCTTCTCCATAGCTCGTAGGTTCATTGTTGTCTAGCAACATGACCTCCAAGACAGGATTACGTACCACTCTGAGGTAGTACGTATCCTTGTCGACCTACGAGTTTTGGTAGTGACTTGATCCGAAGTTTCATGATCAATATCATCAGCTTCCACTTCAATTGGTGTAGGCGCCACAGGAACAACTTCCTATGCCCTGCTACACACTAGTTGAAGTGACGGTTCAATAACCTCATCAAGTCTCCACCATCCTCCCACTCAATTCTTTAGAGAGAAACTTTTCCTCGAGAAAGGACCCGATTCTAGAAACAATCCCTTTTGCTTCCGTATCTGAGATAGGAGGTATACCCAACTGTTTTGGGTGTCCTATGAAGATGCATTTATCCGCTTTGGGTTCGAGCTTATCAGCCTGAAACTTTTTCACATAAGCGTCGCAGCCTCAAACTTTTAAGAAACGAGAGCTTAGGTTTCTCTAAACCATAGTTCATATGGTGTCGTCTCAACGGAATTGCGTGGTGCCCTATTTAAAGTGAATGCGGTTGTCTCTAATGCCTAACCCATAAACGATAGTGGTAATTCAATAAGAGACATCATGGTATGCACCATATCCAATAGGGTGCAGTTATGATGTTTGGACACACTATCACACTATGGTGTTCCAGGCGGTATTAGTTGTGAAACAATTTCCACAATGTCTTAATTGTGTGCCAAACTCATAACTCAGATATTCATCTCTATGATCATATCATAGACATTTTATCCTCTTGTCACGATGATATTCAACTTCACTCTGAAATTACTTGAACCTTTCAACAATTCAGACTTGTGTTCCATCAAGTAAATATACTCAGCATCTACTCAAATCAATTGTGAAGTAAGAACATAACGATATCCACTGCGTGTGTCGGTGTCAAAACCGACGGATCTCGGGTAGGGGGTCTCGAACTGTGCATCTAGGCGGATGGTAACAGGAGACGAGGGACACGATGTTTTTACCCAGGTTCGGGCCCTCCTGATGGAGGTAAAACCCTACGTCCTTCTTGATTAATATTGATGATGTGGGTTACAAGAGTAGATCTACCACGAGATCGAGGAGGCTAAACCCTAGAAGCTAGCCTATGGTATGATTGTTGTTCGTCCTATGGACTAAAGCCATCCGGTTTATATAGACACCGGAGAGGGCTAGGGTTACATAGAGTCAGTTACAAAGGTAGGAGATCTACATATCCGTATCGCCAAGCTTGCCTTTCACGCCAAGGAAAGTCCCATCCGGACACGGGACGAAGTCTTCAATCTTGTATCTTCATAGTCTTGGAGTCCGGCCGATGATGATAGTTCGGCTATCCGGACACCCCCTAGTCCGGAACTCCCTCAGTAGCCCCTGAACCAGGCTTCAATGACGACGAGTTCGGCGTGCATGTTGTCTTCGGCATTGCAAGGCGGGTTCCTCCTCCGAATAATTTATAGAAGATTGTGAACACCAGGATAGTGTCCGGCTCTGCAAAATAAATTTCACATACAACCGTAGAGAGAATAATATTACACAAGTTCAATCTGCTGACGTATTTTGTGGTGTAACATCGCACCACTACCAAGCCCTCGAATTATTTTTATTGTTCCATCTCGGCGCGTTTAGCGAGGCAGTTTCCTTGGCACGTCTTGTCGAAGTAGAGATCGTGTACCCCTTATTCCGAGATTCCCATCAATACAGATGTGGGTAACCCAACCGCGCCATCAATCGCGACGCTTGGGGGATAAGCGAGTTTTACCAGGCCGGTGGGGACGCGTGTTTCTGTCCGCCCATATAAGGGGATAAAGATCCACCCTTTTTACCTGCACCTTCTTCCTCCTTGGCTTATCCATCTTTGCGAACTCGAGCTCTAGCGCCCAAGCCCGCACATCTCACCTCAACCTTCTCCAAATATGTCCGGAGCGGGAGGCAAGTGGATGGCCTCCTCCATCACGGAGGGGCATATCCAGAAGCTGCGCAGCGCCGGATACTTGTCCAGCGACATCGCGCATTGGCTCCCCGAAGAGGGAGAGCTCATCCCCACCCCCAGGCCCCATGAGAGGGTAGTATTCCTTCCCCATTTCCTCCGCGGACTGGGCTTCCCACTTCATCCCTTTGTCCGGGGGCTCATGTTCTACTATGGCCTAGATTTCCATGATCAGGCCCCGAATTTTATCCTCAACATCTCGGCGTTTATCGTTGTGTGCGAGGCCTTCCTCTGCATCCAGCCCCACTTCGGCTTGTAGCTCAAGACCTTCACTGTCAAGCCGAAGGTTGTAAAGGGCAGCCAAGCGGAGTGCGGAGGCGCCATGGTGGGCAGGATGTCCCACGTTACATGGCTGGAGGGCACCTTTGTGGAAACCATCAAGGGGTGGCAATCGGGGTGGTTGTACATCACCGAGCCGCGTGATCCCGAATGGGCAGCGGCCCCTGAATTCAGATCCGGCATCCCCACACGGCTCACCTCCTGGAAAGAGAGCGGCCGGATTTGGGGCGATTCGGAGGAGCTGACCGGACTCCAAGCCTGCGTCCAAAAGCTGGTGGACAAGAAGCTCAAGCTTGTCAACGTAGTCCAGGTCATGCTCATCCGCCAGATTCTCCCGTGCCAACGACGGGGCTTCAATATGTGGGAATTCGATCTGGCACAGCACCAGACTTTGAATGGGCTCTTCGACACTACGTACGAAGAGGTCTGGAAGGTGCTGTTCAAGGGCGCCGAGGCTCCCGCATCCGCTACCGAAGATCCCGGATTCAGCTCGCAACGTCCAGCTGACGAGGTAAGTGATATTGTCCTTTACGGGACGCTTGTTATTCATAGTTTGACTCTATGCGGGATCTAAACTCCCTTTCCTTTGACAGGATTGGGTGAAGAAGGCCGCACAGGCTATCTGTCCGGCCCCATTGCCAGAGGACCCAGCTGACGCCCGCCTAACGGGGCTGCTGGCTCCGGCACCCCACGTGGTGCCAGAGAAGAAGGCCAAGAAGAAGGCCACGAGGACTCGGAGGAGTTCCCGTTTTCAGGTGCTATCGGATGATGAATCCGAGGCCGACTCCTCCCACTAGGGCGAGGAGGAGAAGAAGAAAGCCTCTCCCCCAGCGGGGGGAGGGAAGAAAAGGAAGGCCTCCCCAACAAGGGAGGCCGAAGGGTCCAAGAGGGGAAAAACTCTACCCCCGGACTGTTCCACCAACGCCAGTGACGACGACGAGGACTGGCCTCCAAGGGCCAAGCCTCTGGCAAGATCGTAAGTATCCGGACTCCCGAATAACTTCAAGGTTTTCGTTTTCCGCCACATTGTGTCTTTCTAATGCCGCATACAACCCTGCAGTCCGCCTAAGGATGATCTCCCCACTTCGTCGAGCGGGTCCTTAGGGCCGTCGGATATGGATTATCTTCCAACTGCCTCCACCCCCCGTGATGCGGTCGATGCCGAGGTGGGATCCCAGGAAGGGACCCACCAGGAGGAGAGGGCCCCGGAGGTGTCGCAGGACAACCTCCCGGACTTTGCACCGGACTCAGCCCTGGAACCCATAGTGGCTCCGGAGTCCGGCGGGCGACCCCTTCGGAAGAAGGGCAAGACCGCGACGCTGGCTGCCTCCGTCCAACCGGAGGTGCCGGATAATTTGCTGGAGGCGCTCAACGGCGCCTCCATCGAAGAGGAACACCGCACTGTTATGAGTGCGGTGATTCAGAAAGTTCAGCTCGCCAAGAACGGGCTGACCGAAGCCTGCAGCAGCCTTCTAACAGGCTTTGAGGTAAGAATTTCAATATATGTAAAATGGTACCGCATAGACAGTAGCCCCTGATGCTCAGTTCGGTGTTCGGAAAGAAAAGCCAGACTGAGGATCTTTAGAAAGATAAACGCAGGAGTCATGAAAATATGTCAATATGGGATTGCAGGCTGCGCTGCTGACCTCTGCCGCACTGACTGCGGAGGTCAAAACTTTGAAGGAAAACCTCGAGCGGTCCGAGAACGAGCTCGGCCATGCTAAGAAGAAGCTCGAGGAAAGGGAAGGTAAGTAATACCTTATGAAAATTGTACCTTACAGAAAAGGATTTGCTTGCAAGAAAAAATGACAAGGATAACTGGGGTATTGCAGGGGCCACTAACGAGGTGGCGAACCTGAAGGAGGCGGTGGCCGCGGCCGAACGCAATGCGGCTGCGGAGTGCACCGAGCGAGAGAAACGGGAGGCGCGGGTGGCGGAGGTACAACAAGAGCTCCAGGATCTCGTGAAGAAACACGAGAGCCAGGAGCGTGACTCGAAGACTCGAGAGTCTGAGCTTGCAACGGCTCTTAAGAGTGCCAAAGCCGCTAAGGCCGAAGCCTACAAGGCCCTCCAGGAGATAGAGGCGGTGAAGAAAATAGCAGCGGGTAAGGCATTTTTCATGCAAAGTAAGCATGTGAGTGTTAATTACCTGTTGCTTACCCGAATTCGGAGCTCTCCAGGAGCGTTCGCAGATCTTCCCCGCAGCATGTCCGATGCTGCCGCATTCTACCGGGCCGAGGAGGGGAGCTCAACGGAGAAGGTCTTCTGGTCTCAGTATGCTGAGGCCGGACATCCGGTGCCTCTTAGCGACCAGCTGAAGCAGCTGGTCGAGCTCCACAAGGCGGCCGAACTATTGCGGGTGAGTGCTCCAAAGATGTAATATTTGAGTAGACTCGCATTTTGTTATCCTGTGCGCTGAAAACTTGGTTCATATGCGCTAAGCAACGCTTGTTAATTTAAAATATTACCTTCTGTGCGGCTGTTTATCAAATCTGAGAGATGGCAAGTCGTCGGCTTCAGCCCCCATGCCACGAGTGCTGGGGTGTTCGGGATAAACTCGAGTGCTCTTGTTCCCATTTTTGGGTCCATCTAGGGAGGCGCTCAACACAACGAACAAGGCAACCGGACTTATAATGCTTGAACACTCTCACTTAGCCATAGAATTCTATAATTTTAAATTTCGGCGAAGCCGCTAGTTTTCGGAAGGCCAAATTTGGGGCGCTATCCACGCCTTGACCGGACAGAATCCGGCTCCTCGCTCGAAGCGGCATAAGTCTTTAGGGACTCACAAAGAACCTCTCGAACAGCGACCAGCTCTCGCCTCATCATGACGGTCAGTTTTAGCTTTCTCCACTGAGGCGTTAACTCAGCTCAACTGGGGCGCAATCGCAGTGGTTCTCCCAGTGCTACCTTAGCCGATAAAACGGACCGTAAGGTACCAAAACATGGGAGCCGGGCAAACCCAACTATTGACCCAAGAACATGATTCGGAGCCGATGCATATAATGCTATAAGTTCGGGGTGCCGCACTTGTGAAAGTGTTCGGACTTATCACACCATAACGCGGGAAACATAAGCCCCTGGTGTATTTAGCCGTACCAAAATGTACGGATGCAACATGTCATAGATGAACATATGTGTAAGAAAGAAATGCAATTAGAAGCAAACATTTGCTGCATTGCTTTATTCAAAATAAAAACTGCTGTAAGTGCAGGACGATACAAGTGGTGCGGTAAGCAAGGGATGGGACTGTTTAACATGTCCCCCTCCAGGGGTAGGCTACGGAATAATGCATAAAATAGATTTAATGCTCATAATGGAGACCACCTGGATTTTCGTTGTAGCCTTTCTCCTTCCCTGGCTGTTGTATTGTGGGTTCGGCATGTCTGCTGCCGGACAGGGCCTCTGACGAACGGAGTCCTGTGGGTAAAAAATAAAAAGAAAAGAAAAAGAAACGACGCACTTAAGAGCCCCTGGTACGGTTGAGCCACAGTTTGGGCCTATCGTGGTCGAGCCCATTGCCCCATGCCCATGGTATCTTCAGAGCGTAATGGAGCACGCGAAGGGTCTGTCTTAATGTTTTACAGGTGCTGGGGTTGGGGCCGCACTGCTACACGTGCTCGGAACGTGCCAGGTGGTCGTGTTGTAGGTTACTCCGGGCACGCTTAGCTGTGTCCGTCCGCTTAGCAGTCGGACTCGAGAATTGCCTTAAAAGGCTGCTTTGTACTTCTGCCGCGAGAGTCGCTGTTTGTTCCTCCGTTCGGAGGGAGCGTTCAGTGTTTCCGTTGACCGTGATGACTCCTCTAGGGCCTGGCATCTTGAGCTTGAGGTATGCGTAGTGCGGCACCGCGTTGAACTTTGCAAACGCGGTACGTCCGAGCAAGGCATGATAGCCGCTGCAGAACGGGACTATGTCGAAGATTAACTCCTCGCTTCGGAAGTTATCCGGGGATCCGAAGACCACTTCCAGTGTAACTGAGCCTGTACAATTGGCTTCTACACCTGGTATGACGCCTTTAAAGGTTGTCTTGGTAGGTTTAATCCTTGAGGGGTCTATGCCCATTTTGCACACCGTGTCCTGATAAAGCAGGTTTAGGCTGCTGCCGCCGTCCATCAAGACTCTGGTGAGATGGACTCCATTGACGATTGGGTCTAGAACCAATGTGGCGAACCCACCATGGCGAATGCTGGTGGGGCGGTCCCTTCGGTCAAAGGTGATCAGGCAAGAGGACCATGGATTGAACTTTGGGGCAACTGGATCCATCGCGTATACATCCCTGAGTGCACGCTTCCGCTCCCTTTTGGGTATGTGCGTGGCGTATATCATGTTCACCGTCCGCACCTGTGGGGGGAAACCCTTCTGTCCTCTATTGTTCGGCGGTCGGGTCTCTTCCTCGTCATCGCTATGTAGCCCCTTGGCGTTGTTTTCGGCAATTAACTTGCCTGCCTGCTTGAACACCCAACAGTCCCTATTGGTGTGGTTAGCTGGCTTTTCAGGGGTGCCATGTATCTGGCACAAGCAGTCGAGAATTCGGTCCAAATTGGACGGACCCTGAGTTGTTCTTTTGAATGGCTTTTTCCGTTGACCGGGTTTAGAGCCTCTGAATCCGGCATTGGCTGCCGTATCCTCACTGTTATCGCCGTTAATGTGGTGTTTGTTTTTGTAGCGACGCGACCTGCCACTACGGTCCTTGATATCCGGACTGCCAGAATTTTTGTTGAGGTTGTTGCTGCGTGCTAGCCAGCTGTCCTCACCCGCACAGAAGCGGGTCATGAGTGATGTAAGGGCTGCCATGGATTTCGGCTTTTCCTGTCCCAGGTGCCGGGCAAGCCACTCGTCGCGGATGTAATGCTTGAAGGCCGCGAGGGCCTCGGCATCCGGACAGTCGACGATTTGGTTTTTCTTGGTTAAGAACCGTGTCCAGAATTGTCTGGCCGATTCGTCTGGCTGCTGAATTATGTGGCTTAGGTCATCTGCATCTGGTGGTCGCATGTACGTGCCTTGGAATTTATCGAGGAATGCGGCTTCCAGGTCCTCCCAACTCCCGATTGACTCTGCTGGCAAGCTGTTAAGCCAGTGTCGGGCTGGTCCTTTAAGTTTGAGTGGGAGATATTTGATGGCGTGGAGATCGTCTCCGCGGGCCATGTGGATGTGGAGGAGATAGTCCTTGATCCAGACCGCGGGGTCTGTTGTGCCATCATAAGATTCAATATTGACGGGTTTAAACCCTTCTGGGATTTGATGATCCATTACCTCATCTGTGAAGCACAGTGGGTGTGTGGCGCCTCTGTACTGGGCGATATCGCGACGGAGCTCAAAAGAGCTTTGTCTGTTGTGTTCGGCCCGGCCGAACTTACTGTGTCCGGGGTGACGGTGATCGTCACATATCGTGGGGCGCCCACGTGATCCATAGATCGATCTTGATTGTCTTGCCTTATCCTCCAATATGTCTCGCAGGTCCGGAGTGTTCCCCTGTGGCCTTGTGCTTTTCGAGCGATGCCGGGGTACGGGTCGAGTGAAGGGCCTTGAGGCCTCTCTGTCGCGACCACGGGGTGGTCGATCAGCCGTATTGTCTCCTGGTGAAGCGGGATCATATGCCTCCACCTCTAATCGGGGGAGCAGCTTACGTTTGGGGTAGCTTTTGGAGGGGCGTTCGAGTTCATATTCTTCGGCCGCGAGGACTTCGGTTCATCTATCCGCTAGCAGATCTTGATCAGCTCTAAGCTGCTGCTGCTTTTTCTTGAGGCTGTTTGCCGTGGCCATAAGCCTGCGTTTGAAACGCTCCTGTTCGACGGGATCCTCAGGTACGACGAATTCGTCGTCGTCGAGGCTTGCCTCGTCTCCGGAGGGAGGCATATAGTCCTCTACCTCTTCTTCGGCCGCTCTCTCATGAGGGCTGGCGTCCCCCTCCTCTTGTGATGGATCTTGCTGGAGTGGGTTGTCTTCGGCGCTATCCGGTGTATTATTGTCTCCGGTGCCAGAATCCTCATTCTTGCTATGGCGGGATTTAGAGCGGCGCCGCTGGCGCCGGCGCTTGGGCTGTTTCTTGGAGGGGTCATCCTCCGCTATTCCTTCGCCGTTCCGATCCTTTGGGATATCCACCATGTATATGTCGTATGAAGAGGTGGCTTTCCAGTGCCTGGTGGGCGCTGGTTCTTGGTCGTCTCCGCCATCGTCGTCCATACCGTCGATGTCCTCAGAGTCGTAATCTAGCATGTCGGTTAGATCGTCGACAGTGGCTACCAAGTGGGTGGTGGGTGGGCTCTGAATTTCTTCATCGTCCGCATCCCAACCGTCCTGGCCGCAGTCCGTCCAGGCCTCTCCTGATAACGAGAGGTACCTTAGCAAACTCAAGATGTCGCCAAAAGGTGAGTGTTGAAAGAGGCCTCCCCTGATCGGCGCCCAATCGGATTCGACTGGAGGGGGCGCGGGAGGACCGGAGTCCGGCACCTTGGAGTCACGAGCTTCATGGGGGACAAGATCGGTGTTCGGCTCTATCGCCGTAGAGGTTGCAGCCCCCGAGGTGGTGTCTAGCCATCCATCCTTGGTCTGCGCGGCCGGCTCCGAGTCGAAGATCGGAGCGGGTTCGAGTGCGGCCTCCAGGGTACTGTCCGGCTGCAGAGCTAAATCGCGCCCATCGTGACAGTACGACACGCTCGGCTGTGGCTCGAATCCGTCGAGGATCAAGTCCCCGCGGATGTCAGCCGTGAAGTTCAAACTTCCAAATCTGACGTAACGGCCAGGGGCGTAGCCTTCGATCTGCTCCAGCTGGCCAAGCGAATTGGCCCGCAGTGCGAAGCCGCCGAATACGAAGATCTGTCCGGGGAGGAAGGTCTCACCTTGGACTGCATCATCATTGATGATCAAAGAAGTCATCGAGCCTATCGGTGACGACACAGAGGAACTCTTAATGAAAGCACCAATGTCGGTGTCAAAACCGGCGGATCTCGGGTAGGGGGTCCCGAACTATGCGTCTAGGCGGATGGTAACAGGAGACGAGGGACACGATGTTTTTACCCAGGTTCGGGCCCTCTTGATGGAGGTAAAACCCTACTTCCTGCTTGATTAATATTGATGATGTGGGTTACAAGAGTAGATCTACCACGAGATTGAGGAAGCTAAACCCTAGAAGCTAGCCTATGGTATGATTGTTGTTCGTCCTATGGACTAAAGCCATCCGGTTTATATAGACACCGGAGAGGGCTAGGGTTACACAGAGTCGGTTACAAAGGTAGGAGATCTACATATCCGTATCGCCAAGCTTGCCTTTCACGCCAAGGAAAGTCCCATCCGGACACGGGACGAAGTCTTCAATCTTGTATCTTCATAGTCTTGGAGTTCGGCCGATGATGATAGTTCGGCTATCCGGACACCCCCTAGTCCGGAACTCCCTCAGCATGCCTCAGCACTCATTGGACTGCACACATCAATATGTATTACTTCCAACTAGTTGCTTTCTTGTTCCATCTCACTGAAAACGAGGCCTTTCAGTCATCTTGCCCATGTGGTATGATTTGCATGTCTCAAGTGATTCAAAATCAAGTGAGTCCAAACGATCCATCTGTATGGAGTTTCTTCATGCATATATACCAATAGACATGGTTCACATGTCGCAATCTTTTCAAAAACGAGCGAGTCCAAAGATCCATCAACATGGAGCTTCTTCATGTGTTTTATACCAATATGACTCAAATGGCAGTGCCACAAGTATGTGGTACTATCATTACTATCTTATATCTTTTGGCATGAGCATGTGTATCACTACGATCGAGATTCAATAAACCATTCATTTTAGGTGCAAGACCATTGAAGGTATTATTCAAATAAACAGAGTTACCATTATTCTCCTTAAATGAATAACCGTATTGCAATAAACATAATCCAATCATGTCTATGCTCAACGCAAACACCAAATAACAATTATTTAGGTTTAACACCAATCTTTATGGTAGAGGGAGCATGCGATGCTTGATCACATCAACCTTGGAAACACTTCCAACACACATCGTCATCTCACCTTTACCTAGTCTCCGTTTATTCCGTAGCTCTTTTATTTCGAGTTACTAATACTTAGCAACCGAACCGGTATCTTAATACCCTAGTGCTACTAGGAGTACTAGTAAAGTACACATTTAATATAATGTCTATCCAATATACTTCTGTCAACCTTGCCAGCCTTCTCATCTACCAAGTATCTAGGGTAGTTCTGCTTCAGTGACCGTTCCCTCATTACAGAAGCACTTAGTCTCGGGTTTGGGTTCAACCTTGGGTTTCTTCACTAGAGCAGCAACTGATTTGCCGTTTCATGAAGTATCCCTTCTTGCCCTTGCCCTTCTTGAAACTAGTGGTTTTACTAACCATCAACAATTGATGCTCCTACTCGATTTCTACTTTCGCGGTGTCAAACATCGCGAATTGCTCAAGGATCATCATGTCTATCCCTGATATGTTATAGTTCATCATGAAGCTCTAATAGCTTGGTGGCAGTGACTATGGAGAACCATCACTATCTCATCTGGAAGATTAACTCCCACTTGATTCAAGTGATTTTAGTACCCAGACAATCTGAGTACATGCTCAACAATTGAGCTTTTCTCCCTTAGTTTGTAGGCTAAGAAACTCGTCGGAGGTCTCATACCTCTTGACGTGGGCACGAGCTAAAAATCCCAATTTCAGCCCTTTGAACGTCTCGTATGTTTCGCGATGTTTCAAAATCGTCTTCGGCGCCCCAATTCTAAACCGTTTAACATTACTGAACTATCACCTAGTCATCAAAACATGTATGCCAGATGTTCGAAACATCCACAGACAAGGTTTGAGGTTCAGCACACCGAGCGGTACATTAAGGACATAAGCCTTCTGCGCAATAATGAGGACAATCCTCAGTTTACGGACCCAGTCCGCATAATTGCTAGTATCAACTTTCAACTAAATTTTCTCTAGGAACATATCTAAAACAGTAGAACTAAAGTGCGAGCTACAACATAGTTTGTAAAGACCTTTTGACTATGTTCATGATAATTAAGTTCATCTAATCAAATTATTAATGAACTCCCACTCAGATAGACATCCCTCTAGTCATCTAAGTGATACATGATCCGAGTCAACTAGGCCGTGTCCGATCTTCACGTGAGATGGACTAGTCATCATCGATGAACATCTTCATGTTGATCGTATCTACTATACGACTCATGTTCGACCTTTCGGTCTCTTGTGTTCCGAGGCCATGTCTATACATGCCAGGCTCGTCAAGTCAACCTAAGTGTTTTGCATGTGTAAATCTGGCTAATACCCATTGTATGTGAACGTTAGAATCTATCACACCCGATCATCACGTGGTGCTTCGAAACAACGAAATTTCGCAATGGTGCACAGTTAGGGGAAACACTTTCTTGAAATTTTAGTGAGGGGTCATCTTATTTATGCTACCGTTGTTCTAAGCAAATAAGATGTAAACATGACAAACATCACATGCAAATCATAAAGTGACATGATTGGCCAATATCATCTTGCGCCTTTGATCTCCATCTTTGAGGCGCGGCATGATCACCTTCGTCACCGGCATGACACCATGATCTCCATCATCATGATCTCCATCATCGTGTCTTCATGAATTTGTCTCGCCAACTATTACTTCTACTACTATGGCTAACTGTTAGCAATAAAGTAAAGTAATTACATGGCGATTTTAATGACACGCAGGTCATACAATAAATTAAGACAACTCCTATGGCTCCTGCCAGTTGTCATACTCATCGACATGCAAGTCGTGATTCCTATTACAAGAACATGATCAATCTCATACATTACATATCATTCATCACATTCTTTTGGCCATATCACATCACATAGCATACCCTACAAAAACAAGTTAGACGTCCTCTAATTGTTGTTGCATGTTTTACGTGGCTGATATGGGTTTCTAGCAAGAACGTTTCTTACCTACGCAAAAGCCACAACGGTGATATGCCAATTGCCATTTACCCTTCATAAGGACCATTTTCATAAAATCCGATCCGACTAAAGTGAGAGAGACTAGCACCCGCTAGCCACCTTTATGCAACAAGTGCATGTCAGTCGGTGGAACCTATCTCACGTAAGTGTATGTGTAAGGTCGGTCCGGGCCGCTTCATCCCACAATACCGTCAAAACAAGATAGGACTAGTAACGTTAAGCATATTGAACAAACCAACGCCCACAACTACTTGTGTTCTACTCGTGCATAGAATCTACGCAATAGACCTAGCTCATGATGCCACTATTGGAGAATGTAATAGAAATTCAAAATTCTCTACGCATCACCAAGCTCAATCTATGGAGATTCTAGCAACAAGAGAGGGAGAGGATGAGCATCTTCATACCTTTGAAGATTGCTAAGCGGAAGCGTTACAAGAACGCGGATGATGGAGTCGTACTCGCGGAGATTCAAATCGCGGAAGATCCGATCTAGCGCCGAACGGACGGCGCCTCCGCGTTCAACACACATATAGCCCGGGGACGTCTCCTCCTTCTTGATCCAGCAAGGGGAGAGGAGAAGTTGAGGGAGAGCTCCGGCAGCACGACGGCGTGGTGGTGGTGGAGCTCGTGGTTCTCCAGCAGGGCTTCGCCAAGCACTACGGAGGAGGAGGAGATGTATGAGGAGGGAGGGGCTGCGCCAGGGGAAGGGTGTGGCTGCCCTCTCTCTCCCTCACTATATATAGGGGGTAGGAGGGTGGAGGAGGCTCCCTAGGGTTCCCTAGGGGATGGGTGGCGGCCACAGGGGAAACCCTAGATGGGTTTGGGCGCCCCCGCCCCCAGGAAACTTGCCGCCCAAGCCGGGAGGGGCGGCTGCCCTAGGGGACGTGCCCCTACCTCTCCAGGTTACATGAGAGGGGTTGGGAGGGGCACACGGCCCCTTAGTGGGCTGGTGTGCCCCCTCTCCTTGGCCCATTGAAAGTGCTAGTTATCGACTAGAGGGGAGGTGAATAGGCGATTTTTATCAAAGTCTTCAAAAGTGGAAGTTTCGAAGACAAACAATAAAAATAACCTAATTGATATGCAGCGGAAGATAAACTACAACAAGCAAGCCATAGTCAAGTATGCAATAATGTGAAAGTACAAAGACTAATAGCAGCTTGGTAGTAAGGATCAGTGACGGTGTCCGGGACTAGGGGGTACTCACCACGTCGTCTCCCGATCAGTTGGATTGGGCCGAGGATCCCCATGGCCGTATACTCATGGGCCAGTCCGAACAGTTGCCGCATACAAGGAAGATTCCACAAGACTTGGCGATCAAGACAAGGACCCATCACCCACCGGCGTATTCGGCTAGGACTCTTGTTATCCTAGGCCTCTGGTGCATTATATAAACCGGGGCCAGGCTAGTCGATAGATATACAACGACAATCATACCATAGGCTAGCTTCTAGGGTTTAGCCTCCTTGATCTCGTGGTAGATCCACTCTTGTAAACATCCACAATATCAATATCAATCAAGCAGGACGTAGGGTTTTACCTCCATCAAGAGGGACCGAACCTGGGCAAAACTTTGTGTCCCTCGTCTCCTGTTACCATCCGCCTAGACGCACAGTTCGGGACCCCCTACCCGAGATCCGCCAGTTTTGACACCGACATTGGTGCTTTCATTGAGAGTTCCGCTGTGTGATCGACAAAAGGATCGATGGCTCGCCTGCAGATCAACTGCGACTTTGGCACCTTCGTCACCAGCTCGACTGGTCACCTTGGTTCAACCAAGAATTCCGCCCCGTGTTCGGATCACCATGTTCGGATGAGGGCCTTCATCAAACATCAACTCCGATCTCTATCAAGATCACGGAGGAATCATCCATGGAGCTCGGGGGCTCAACGTCAACATTGCCCTCAAGCGACCGTGCTGTTTTTCTGGACAGCGAACTCGTATCTGCTGCCACCACCTCCTCGAGTATCTCTTTGATGATCGCTTTGGTGGAATTGTGCGGAATTGAGTCCACAACAACCCTGGAAAATTTCGTCGAATTCCGATGGAGGAATCTCTCGCAATCCACGATATACCGGAGCCCTGTCAAATCTGGACGGGAATCTGGACGAGTTTAGGGCGTGGTGTCCAGCTTCTAGCTCGGACGTTCTTTGGAAGATCCAACCGTTGATCGGCTGCGGAATTCCTATATCTACCACCCCTTCAAATGTCAGCTCGATCGGACCGTCAGAACTCCGGGAACCTTCCGATTAGTGCATGACTTTTCGGATCTGTTTTCTGCGCGAGAATGAATCCGACTCGAATTCATCTTTTTTATGAACGGGATTTCGGACATCCTTTTTGAAGGAAGTTTTATATGGGATATTGTGTATTGTTCCCAAACACATCCCACTAACCTTAAGATCTTTTGAACATGATCTTCAACATCATTGCTGGTGTCAAACTAGTCCGGCAATATTGCTCCACGGCGGCCGACCTGCGCTAGACACGTCGTCACTTTGTTGAGCCAAGCTCAACTTCTTCGGATCATCATCTTGGCAAGCCGAACAAGAGTCCGGCATCGCGAAGGATAAATCATCACCAACATCGCCGCCCCACGGATTACATGGAGCGGGCATACCGGCATTGCCGCACGGTCGCTTCATCAAGCTGGCATCGACCATGTCACGACCTGCATCGGCAGGGCCGCACTATTGCTTCTTCAAGATGGTGTCCATCACGCCGACCTACTTCGACATCTCGGCTAGACCGGGGGCTTCGCCATCTCTTCATCAACCTACTCCGGACACTTCGGCGTCACTAGCCGACCAGACATGGGTGCGCGGATCGAGTCCCAATTTTGGGAATCACCTTCCTTCGGATTGCTACAACAAATAAACCAGGTGCTATTAATCCTAGTATTTCTTTTTGCTCGTTTGGGTTAAATTTTTCCCAAGGAATTATTACTCTGGTTAGTCCTGCATATGTACACAGGTCTATCAAATGGTGGCCGCACTATCGACGGTCGCATGATGGTTCGATCAGTTTCCGTACACAGTTCGGCGAACGCCGCACCCGGAACTCGGACCGACCAGTGAATCCAGGCTTTGCCACGCCTTTATTGCATTACGCCGACGACCTACATCGACATCAACTCTGGCGCCAGGCCATATTTCTTTTACTACTCACTTTTCATAAATTATTTATTATGCAACATTTTTTTTAATTCCTATTATTACTATTATCCCCGGTCTGCACTATTTTTTGTGCACAAGAAAATGATCCAGGCGGACTATATGCTTTGACGTCACCTCGGCTGGACAGGGGGCTTCGTCAACACTTCATTACCCCATGCCAGGGACTTCGGCATCACTCTGCCGTCCTGCATTGACCATGCTATGTCACCACTTCACAGTGCCGAGCTCTTTGCTCCGCCACCTCGGGACCGGCTTGGGGGATGGAACCTTGTCCCGCATCAAGCTCGGACCGCATCGTCAATACCGAACACATTAACCAGCTAAGTTGCCTTCATGCTCAAAGTTTTAAAATTTCTAACTTGTGTTCGGTTCGACCAAGCATTATACTTTCTCGGAAAAAAGTTGCTTGTAAAAATCTTCCTCGTCGAAACTTTGTTCGCACACACTTGACGCGCTACCCGCGCTCATTATACCTGGGGGCTTCTTTAACAGAAGCTTATTAATTCGGGCTTTATGCCCTACACATGTGTCACACTTCCGCATGTACCTTTTATTCACCATTATATGCATCAATATGACTTAAGTATTGGCCAAGCTGGGTTGCCTGGCTCCTGTGCTTACCCCTACGTTCCTGATTGTTCGGCTAGGTGGTAAAGGGAGCACCTCTGCGATTGTTACTGCCGGGTCAGCCGGATGTGTACCTCAGACTGGGTGAAGCCGAAAGCTAGCGTTCTTAAGGGAATACTCGGTCGGTGAACTAAAAGATGATTTCTTACCCATTTATTTACCTGCCCCCAGATGTTTTTCTGCTCTTTTCGCAGTCCGGACATGCACTTTAGGGCATGCCTCCCAGGGAAAGGAACCCCTAACGAAACTATTCTCCCTGGAAGATGTTTCTTACTAACCATGTAATATAACATAACTAGTTGGGCACTTGTCTGATAAAGCACTAATGACCCCTACGCCTGGTCTCCACGCATGCCCCGGTTTTTATAACCGCAAGGGTATTCGGACACACTCCGGACTATTGGGTCCAGAGGTTGAAGCGAAAAGGTCCGCTACGACAAACGATCTACAATCCGGCTAGAAGGCATTCTACATGTCACCTTACATTATCAACTTTTACCCAAGTCACTTGGGGGCTCTTAAATTTATATGAGCCGTTTTATGATAAGTGTTTTTCTTCTTAGTCGTTGCAAAGTTTTTATTATTATTTATCACTCCTTCGACACAAGTGTGCGGTCACTAGCCGGGGAGCCTAATTTCTCTCTCAAAGAAGCCGTAGGTTGACCCGCTTGAAGTTTTGAGATAGGATGTGTCATGTTAAAGCACGACAGAAGCACCTTTTTTTTTCTAAAGTCCAATTTTCGGATTGGCACCGAACACTTGATCTAGTTCGGACATTAATCTTTTGAATAAGTTTTTTGGCTTTTCGAGCCCATGGCACTTTTTAAACTATTTGTGTGTTTTCAGCACAAGTCTCGCAGTGCAACGCCAGACAACTTTTGAGATTCGGCAAAAACATTCTCGAATATTGCTATATATGCATCAGTTTCGAATTGTGTCTTTGGTCAATAGTTGGGTTGCCCAGCTCCCGCGCTTGCCTCCTACGTTCCGCTTTGTTCGGCTAGGTGTGCAAAGGGAGAACCACTGCGATTGTGCTTCCAGCTCGCATGGTCAAGCACCTCAGTGGAGAAAGCCGAAAACTGACTATCACAATAGGTGTAAACTGGTCAGCAATCCGATGACTATATTAAATGACGAGCCATTCATTGGCCGAAGTGTTTCCGGCTTGACCTCGACTGTCGCCGAACACTATCGAGGGCTATTAACTGGCCTCCCAAACTAAATCCTCGATATTTTGCTCTTACATTGGAGCAGAGGTTTCATGATCATGCTTAGCATGACAACCCAAAGAAAGGAATCGATAGCGGGACTATTTTCTCTGGAAGACATTTCTTCTGTTAAACAGTAATATAACATGTCTCTCCGCATACCTTTGTTTATAAAACTGTATGGCCAGATTGCCTTGTTTGTTGTAAATCTTTGCCCTCATAAAGGCTTTATAAAGTAGGACAAACACTCCTCGGCTATTGGCTGAGGAGGTGGAAGCCGATGGTCGGTCAACAAAGTTTTGTACAATGCGGATCCGAGCATTAATGACGTAAAGTACTTGGATACATAGAGTCATTACACATAATTTGTGATTTTACTATGGATATCGATCCTCAATTCGGCCTCCCATGCCCGCATTAAGGCTCGGGGGCAACTGAGCTTCGGGCTTATTATTTACAAATATTAAAGGGGCACATCAATCCCCTGATCTGGTGTTGCCACCCGACCAGTCTCTCGGGGGCTACTGCATTGCATGTTCTATGCAGAAAATTTTAAGTGCAATACAGTTTCCGAGGAGATTTTGATCCTCAGGTTGGTCGGCCGCACCCAACCTGAGTCTCGAGGACTGAGCACGCCGCTTTTTGTGTCCCAAAGTATTCTGCCGAGCTAGGACTTGATCCTCAGACCGATTTTGCAAATCAACCTGAGTCTCAGCGGCTACGGGGATCAGCGGTCTTATGTCATCCTTCATGTGCATCTCGGGTTTTAGACTGATACCCACCTTGAGGGCTACTGGCACCAATCAAAAATATTGACAAAAATCGCCCCACATTCGGGGTGGTGCACCACCTCCGAAGCAGTCCGGCGTAAAGCTCGGGCGCTAGTGGTTGGCTCCATAGAGGGCACTTCCGGCATTAAGCTCGGCTAAACTCCTTCAAACTTCTTTGAACCAAGGTGATTTACGACACCTCGGATACAGTCCGGCGTTGGAGCTCGGATACATAGTCCGGCGTTGGAGCTTGGATACCGTCCGGCGTTGGAGCTCGGATACATAGTCCGGCGTTAGAGCTGGGAAGCAGTCGGGCATTGGTGCTCGGCTGCAAAAGATACCTCGAATGCAGTCCAGCATTGGAGCTCGGACGCAAGAGGACGTTGCCGCCCGGGAACAACTTCAAACCCGAGGTGTGGCATAAAAATAACAAGGCATTGATAAAGGCCGGAAACTTAAAGGGGCTCCTCGGATACCCGACGTATAAACTCGTCGAATGCATTTCGACGATCCTCAAGATCGAAGATGAGAAGATTTGTTGAACCAGTTTTCAAGACCGACGACCGAAGATGAAGAACAGTTCCGAAGAATCGAGGAGCGTCCCCAACTTGAAGACCGGTTCAGGTGGCTACTGACGGTGTCCGGGAGTAGGGGGTACTCACCACGTCGTCTCCCGATTAGTTGGATTGGGCCGAGGATCCCCATGGCCGTATACTCATGGGACAGTCCGGGTAGTTGCCGCATACAAGGAAGATTCCACAAGACTTGGCGATCAAGACAAGGACCCCTCCCCCACTGGCGTATTCGGCTAGGACTCTTGTTATCCTAGGCCTCTGGTGCATTATATAAACCGGGGCCAGGCTAGTCGATAGATATACAACGACAATCATACCATAGGCTAGCTTCTAGGGTTTAGCCTCCTTGATCTCGTGGTAGATCCACTCTTGTAAACATCCACAATATCAATATCAATCAAGCAGGACGTAGGGTTTTACCTCCATCAAGAGGGCCCGAACCTGGGTAAAACATCGTGTCCGTCGTCTCCTGTTACCATCCGCCTAGACGCACAGTTCGGGACCCCCTACCCGAGATCCGCCGGTTTTGACACCGACAATCAGGATGGAAGATAGTATGAAGCCAATCAACGATAGCAGTCAAGCAATGAAGTCAAACAGGTATGACAAACAGGCAATGACTTCACGAAGACAAACTTAAGGTAAGGGGAGTTAGAGGATAGAACCAGTCACTTGTTGAAGACACAGGATTTGTTGGACCAGTTCCAGTTGCCGTGACAACTATACATCTGGTTAGGGAGGCTGAGATTCAACTCAGAAGACCGTGTCTTCACCTTATTCCCCTTGAGCTAAGGACACACAGTCCTCGCCCAATCACTCTGGTAAGTCTTCGAGGTAGACTTCCGAACCTTCACAGACTTCATTCACCGGTGATCCACAATGACTCTTGGATGCTCAGAACGCGACGCCTACTGGAGGATACACAGTCCTCAAGTGTAATAAGTCTTCAGGTCACACAGACAGAAAGACTTCAGTGATGCCTAACACTCTTTGGCTCTGGGTGTTTGGGCTTTGTCCTCGCAAGGATTTCTCTCTCTCAAAGGCTTCGAGGTGGGTTGCTCTCAAACGACAAAAGCCGTAAACTAACTCTGAGCAGCCACCAATTTATGGTGTAGGGGGTGGGCTATTTATAGCCACAAGGCAACCCGACCTGATATGTCCGAAATGACCCTGGGTCACTAAGGAACTGACATGTGTTCCAACGGTCAGATTTCAAACACACACGGCAACTTTACTTGGGCTACAAGCAAAGCTGACTCATCCAGCTCTGGATAAGATTTTCTCACATTGTCTTCGCTCGAAGACATAGGATTTGGGTTGAGCATCACTTCAGTCATTCTGACTTTGTTCACTTGGACCCCACTTAACAGTACGGTGGTTCCTATGACTCAACAAAGAAGAAAAAGGAAACAACGAAACACACAGTCTTCGCGCTTCATAGTATTCACTCATTGTCTTCTCATGTCATAGTCTTCAATGTGAATATCTTCACATACCACCATTGTCGTCAATGTCTTCATACATTTTTAGGGGTCATCTCCGGTAGGTAAACCGAATCAATGATGGACACTACCTGCGTTATCCTGCAATTCTCACAAACGCATTAGTCCCTCAACCAACTTTGTCGTCAATACCCCAAAACCAACTAGGGGTGGCACTAGATGCACTTACAATCTCCCCCTTTTTGGTGATTGATGAAAAACTGGTTGAAGTTTTCGACGGGAATGAAGTATGTGAAATTGTAAAGGATAGGGTTTTGTCTTCATAAGTGGCAAGGGCTCCCCCTGAAGATGCGCATATAAGTAATTTGCTTTTGGAATGCAAATGCACATGGCAGGTTGTACTTGTGGAGATCCTCTTCAACTTATGAAGATAATTCATCATGCATGAAATGATATAACTAAAAGAATGACATGCATAATGGAAAATGGACGTCTGCCGAATGATCTAAGTGCGGAATGATCTAAGTGCGGAAGTTATCATCGCACATGAAAGAGCAAATAAGTAGCAGACGACCATCGAGTTTAAGTGTTACAACTCAACCAACGAAATGTATCAAAAGCAAGAGTTGTAACCACTAGGCAAAATATAAAGCAACCTCCCATATGAACCCGCTTGAAGACTATCAAACTCATATGCTTCTCCCCCTTTTGTCAGTAATGACCAAAAAGGTTTGAAGACACAGAGCATCTACTCATCCTCATGAGGAGTAGGTGAAGTAGCAGGGTTGTCGTTGTTGGTTGGCGGTGCAGACGAACTTGGTGCAGTGTCGATGCGTGCAGAAGTAGAGGGCGGTGAAGTAGCATCGTCTTCATCATCGATCACTTTGGCATTCACAGTGGCCGCGGAGGAAGAATAGTCAGAGTCTTCAAGGGATGGAGTTCGACGTAGGACAGCATTCCGTGGAGGAGTGGAGTCAAACTTGAATCTTTTAGTGAAGCCATCGTCTTGAAGATCTGCTTTAGCACTGAGCAATGTCAAACTCTTCCATGATCGCCGACAGGTTTTGTGAGTGACAAATGCATTCTTGGTGGCAAGATTTTGAATGCGATTTACGTCCACCAAGAGGCTTTGCATCTGTCGCTTGAGCCAAAAGTGATGCTTGTCTTGTTTCTGATGCAGTGCCACAAGAAGTTCTCTGTCATTTAGGACCCGAGAGCATTTCTTTGGCCTTTGAGCAATTGTGCTCTCAGTAGCTTCAGTTGGTGCACGATGAGGCAAACGAGTGTTTCCAGCCATCGGATAGACACGAGTTACAGCTTGGACTCCTTCCATGGGCTGAGTGAAGCTTTGGTGGTCAGCATTTTGAAGACAAAGAGGCTTCTTGGCAGGCTCAGGGTATATGGCTTCAACTGACATATCAACCTCTGGTAGAAAGATCACATGATTGCGAGCAGAGGGCTGATAGTTGATAGCAGAGTGTAGCTTGATGAGGCGCATGACCCATGGAGCATAGAATTTCAGACCAAAAAGGTCAGATCCAGATGCGGCCAGTTGCCGAAGGAAGAAATCTTGTGCATTGAAGCTGATACCATTGAGGATGTAAAAGACCAATGTCTTCATGGCTCCTTCAAGTTTTGCAGCTGATGAATGCCCTTTGATAGGCCATAGAGTCCGCCTTATGATGTGATATATTGTGCGCGGCAGATACTCAAGGTCATCAACAAAGAACGCCTTTGGATATTCAGTGTCATGTGGCAATGGCTTCATCATGCTCAACATCTGGCTCATGTTGGGTTCTGGCTTATGGAAGATGCTCTCCAGTGCATTGCGGTGGTGTTGACAACCAGGTTCGTACAACTCTGCAGGACTGGATAACCCTGTAAGCTCAATGATGTCAAGAGCTTTGGCTTCATGATGAACATTTCCAGGCCTATGCTCAATGTGATAATCAAACTGAGGACTAGAGACATGAGGCGGAGGAACCAGAACGGGCCATCTGACGGTGATTAGCTGGCCATGGCTGTATGCTTGCTCAATTGTATGGGGCCTTGGTGGCGGAACAGGAGCAGTGGCAATAACAGTGGCTTCAAGCTGCACAATAGAAGCTTCAGGAGCAGTTGGAGCATTGGCTTCTGGCATATTGGTTGGTGCAGGCTCCACACTAGCTTCAGTCATGACAACGTCATGGGCTTCATTTGTGTTGGTGGGGGCAGCCTCAAGATTTTCAACCTCCACTTGATGAGCTGGAGGGTCTAGCACTGGCACGTTCACTTCAGGAACAACTTCTTCAGTAATGGGGGGAGTAGGGACACGTCCTTCTTCTTGTTCGTCATCGGCTGATGCAGCCGGATTGTCTTCAGCAGCTTTGGCTTCAGACACAGAGATATTCACAGTTGGAGTGGCATCTGGAAACACTTGACGTGCAACAGATTGGTGGTGCTCTTCTCCTTCTGGAACACTCAAAAGAGGGGCTTGAGGCCTTGGTCCTTTGCGAAGCCTTTGTAGTACAGGCGACGCCTTTGGAGATGGAGTTGGCTGGGCCTCATCCTCTTCAACTTGCACAGGTGGTGTGACTTATTGTTGTTGGGGAGTACTGGGGGAGTCTTGTTGTTGAGGGCGACCAGCCCATGATGCATCCTGAGCAATTGGTGTCAGAGGACGACCAATGCTGATGATTTTGTTGTTCGTGAGAACAGGCGATGATACCAAGTTGTGCTCGATCCGAGGAAGAACGTCATCATCTTCAACATTGTCATGGTGACCAATGTCTTCAGCAGCGATGGGATCAACTGCTGGAATGTCTTCAGCTTCATAAGCCTCTGTGGAAGCAGGCTCATGAACAATCATCCGTCGTTCTTGGTGTTCAGATGCAGGGCGAACCACTGAGATAGGTTCAACAACTAATGGCTCTGTGGGAGCAGCCCGATTCTTCTTGATCTTGCGCTTCTTCTTGGAGGGAGCAGCATCAGAGGCTTCTGAGGTTTTCCTTTTTCTGGCTTCAGCCTCTGCAGCCCTCGTCTTCTTCTGTTCTGAAGCGGTTGACATGGCCTTTGGCTTCGAGCCAGTCATGCTGCTTGGGAAGACTAGCGAGGTTCATCCTGCCTCGAAGGTGCAGGTTGGACAGTTGATAACTTCTTCTTCTTTGCAGCCATTCTGGGGTCGATGCCAGGACGACCAAGAGCCTTGCACTTCTCAGCCTCATTGTAGGCTAGCACACACTTGTCAGCCAGATTCTTCATGCGCTCACGAGAGCCTCGAGCTTCTTCGCGCTTCTTGTGAAAGGCTTCTTTGGCTCGTGCAGCATGATCTTGAAGTTTTTGACATCTTGCACGCTGAGCTTGGCCACATGCTTCTTGAACTGAGCCTTTTCATAGTTGATCGTGTGCTTCAGTTCGATGATGCACTGAGCAATAGCTAGCTCAGAAGCAATAGCGCCATTGTAGGAGACGCCGAGGCCAATGGGAAGTTGCAAATCATCAAAGCTGAGATTTGGTGTGTCAAACCACTCATCAATGAAGTTATGGATGATTGCCACGTCAACGAGAGGCAAATGATTGAAGATCTCTGCTTCTTCCTTGCTCTTGATCAGTTGCTCAAGAGCATCATCTGCAAGATC
The DNA here is from genome assembly GCA_963921465.1 of Triticum timopheevii. Lineage (NCBI taxonomy): Eukaryota > Viridiplantae > Streptophyta > Magnoliopsida > Poales > Poaceae > Triticum > Triticum timopheevii. Next base: position 651,553,709 of record OY997264.1, read on the forward strand.
GTCATCGCTGGACAGATCAATGTGCTCTTCACGCAGAATGGCAGCAGGAGTCAATGTCTGATCAGTATTCTTGACGATTTTCTTTTTCTTCTCCATCTTCTTGGAGATTCGTGAAAGATCTTCAGACTGCACACTGTCTTCAGGAGGTGTAGTGGCCAGTGGTTTCACACGTGAAGCTTTTGGAGGTGCAGCTGATTGTGAAGCCTTAGTTTTCTTTGGCTTCTGCGGCCTTGGAGGAGGAGCTGGGGCTTCATCAGTATCAGCATCATTATCAGAATGATCTACTCTGGCACCCTGGACCAAGATGTATGTGATGAGGCCATCAAGATTTGAAAAGGGGCCGATGACATTGGGTTCTGCATCACGTGAGCCGTTAGCACGGGGAGCAGAGGGACCAGGGTTGAAGTCTAATCCCAATGACTTCTTGTTTCCTTGGCCGATGCCTTTGCATGCTGGAAGTTGCGCTTGAAGAGATTATCGTCACGACACCAGAGCAGTGATGATGGGTCGGCATTTTCAGGCTGAGGTCCACGGACCATACAAGGATAGAAATCATGTGCAACAGCTTCAGCTTTGTTCTTGGGTGGAAGGCCTCGATAGAGAATATCACCCCAAGGACTTTTGATAGCATTCTTCTCAGCATATTCCTGGGTCACGAACTTGTATTTGAACCATTGTTCAGCCCAATATCGTCGAATCCATTGGATTTGGGTCTTGCGCTGATTGTAGTCCTCTTCAGGATCTGTCTTGTAAAGGTCTGCGAGGTCATCAGGCAAATCTTTTGATGTTCCCCCTCGACGCTGTCTGCCACCCTTCCATACTGATTTCTTTGCAGCCATGAACTTCAAACTGAATGGCTTCAATACGTTCAAAGGCTTCAAGGGCTTTCGTTTGCTGGACAAACAGGAACTGGCTTCGGGAGAGTTAATGTGTTGCTGTAAGAATTCTGCAAATGAATGCAGACTATGAGAACCAAGGGATTCTCCCACGGACATGTACCTGTGACAGCATTAGAGATGCGAGGGAAGGGGAAGAGGTCATATGCATTCTCAGAAGATTTTGAAGATAAATCAGTTTGAAGACATTGACCTCATGATGCGAAGACATTCACTTATATGTCAAGAGTTGGTTCCAGATTTGTACGAATCCGTGAATAAGTACAAGTGAGGAATCTAACTAGATATGAAGCTTAAGTGAATATACTAGGAAGTATGAGATGCAGACAGAATAGATCTAACATTGTATAGGCAGGAACCAATTTTGGTAAATAGGATGAACCATTGAGGATCAAAAAGATGGTAAAAATAGAGTTATATTTACCACACGAAGAACTGCTAGATGGGATGAATAGGAGACCGAGCAGTTCAATCCACCGTGCCCTAACTTGGCGACGGAGGACACCTACGGCGGTGGCGGAGAGGACGATGTCCGCGGCCGGTGTGAGGACGGCGTCGGAGAAGTCGCGGCAGCTAAGCGCTTTGTCGCCGGCGTCATCGCGAGCTAGCGGTGGCGCTAGGGTTTTGAGGAGGTGGAGAGGTGGAAGAAGGTTTTCTTGACTGCAGGGGACACATATTTATAAGAAGGTGTGCGGCATAGCGCAATTACACAGGTGCCCCTTGCCGTTCACATCGGAGGGGCACGTGGCTAGCATGCAACATACTCAGAGTTGTCCCACGTTCCCACGCCCGCCAGGTTTGTCAGATGGTTGTTCCGGCTTCTCCGGATTTCAAACAATAAGGATGAATCATTTAAAATAGACTTAATGTTTGTCTCTGTGTCTTCTGCTGACAAGGATGCAGAGAAGACATTCGACAGTTTCAATAGAATGCATATGATTTGGGCAGATAGAGTTTGAGATAGTAAGCATAGAGAGATTAGGGTCCGATCACAATCACTTAGTTCAAAAGATTCAACAAGGAAGACATAGCTATAAGTGAATGATGTAGAGGACAGAATACTAGTATATATATATGAGAAAGCAATCAAATCGACATAGTGAAGTAAATCATGAAGATAAGTTGAAGGTTGAAGACAAATCAAATGCGAAGATATTGCAACAATAACGCCATGAGTGAAACACTTCAAACCAAGAAATTTGGTGGTGGCGTTACCCACCGTATAGGAAGTATAAGACCCAGACACGGCGCACAATTATCGTGGCGCTCCGAAGTCAAATTCCACGTTAATGTATTCACACTCAGAATGTAAGTCTTCATTGATTGAAGATATACTTTACTTCGTGTGTTGCACATCTAAGTCATCAACACGCATAAGTGTTAGGATATGTGCCTGATCACAGGACATTTGAGGATTCCAAGATATTTAGCTCACACCGTAACTTGCAAAACCTTTTCTCATCCAAGGGCTTTGTGAAGATATCTGTCAGTTGCTCTTCAGTGTTGACGTGAATGATGTCAATATCTTTCTCCATGACATGATCTTTGAGAAAGTGATGACGAATTTCAATGTGCTTTGTCTTCGAGTGCTGGACTGGATTGTTGGCAATCTTGATAGCTCTTTCGTTGTCGCAAAAGAGAGGTACTTGTTTCAGATTCATGCCATAGTACTTGAGAGTTTGCTTCATCCACAGAAGCTGAGCGCAGCAAGATCCAACAGCAATGTATTCAGATTCAGCAGTTGAGAGTGATACACAGTTTTGCTTCTTTGAAGACCAACAGACAAGTGATTGTCCCAGAAAGTGACATGTGCCTGATGTAGACTTGCGATCAACCTTGTCACCAGCATAATCAGCATCCGAGAATCCAACCAGATCAAATTTTGAGCCCTTTGGATACCATAATCCGAGTGTTGTGGTGTAAGCCAAATATCTAAGAATTCGCTTCACAGCTAAGTGATGCAATTCCTTTGGTGCCGCTTGGAATCGAGCACACATGCAAACACTAAGCATAATATCTGGCCTAGATGCACATAGGTAAAGTAAGGAACCAATCATGGAGCGGTATACCTTTTGATCGAACTCTTTACCATTGTCGTCGGGACCAAGATGGTGTTTGGCTGGCATTGGCGTCGTGTAACCTTTGCAATCTTGCATTCCAAACTTCTTCAGACAGTCTTTGAGATATTTTTCTTGAGATATGAAGATGCCATTCCTTTGCTGACGAATTTGAAGACCAAGGAAGAACTTCAGCTCACCCATCATGGACATCTGATATTGCTCTTGCATCATGTATCCAAACTCATCACTATACTTCTGGTTGGTGCAGCCGAAGATAATGTCATCCACATATATTTGGCACACAAACAGTTCACCATCATATGTCTTCGTGAAGAGTGTGGGATCGAGAGATCCAGGTTTGAAGCCTTTGCTCTTCAGGAAGTCTTTGTTCGTATCATACCAAGCGCGAGGAGCTTGTTTGAGGCCATACAATGCTTTGTTTAACTTGTACACCATATCAGGATGTTTTGGATCTTCAAAGCCAGGTGGTTGAGCAACGTACACTTCTTCTTCAATTTTGCCGTTGAGGAATGCACTCTTCACATCCATTTGATATAGTAGGATGTTATGGTGGTTTGCATAGGCTAGCAGTATGCGAATAGCTTCAAGCCTAGCCACAGGAGCAAATGTTTCATCAAAGTCAATTCCTTCAACTTGAGTATATCCTTGAGCCACAAGACGTGCTTTGTTTCTGACGACTTGACCATGCTCATCTTGCTTGTTTCGATATATCCATTTTGTGCCAATAATGTTATGCTTGCGAGGGTCAGGGCGCTTGACAAGTTCCCAAACATTATTCAGCTTGAACTGTTGAAGTTCTTCTTGCATGGCTTGAATCCATTCAGGTTCCATAAAGGCTTCAGCAACTTTCTTGGGTTCTGATATTGACACAAATGAAAAATACCCACAGAAATTTGCTAACTGTGTTGCTCTTGAGCGAGTAAGTGGACCAGGCGCATTGATGCTATCAATTATCTTCTCAATTTGTACTTCATTTGCAACACGAGGATGAACTGGACGAAGACTTTGCTCTCGCTGATCATTGTCATCATTGGGACGATTGTCTTCGGTCTGAGTATTGTCTTCAGGTTGGTTTGGTGCAGAAATGATAAGTTCCTCTTCAGGCTGTGCTTCAGAGGGCATGATTTCACCTGTTCCCATCAGCTTGATTGATTCGCTGGACGGAGCTTCATCAAGTGTACTTGGCAGGAGCTCTCTTTGTGAACCATTGTTTTCATCAAATCGCACGTCCACAGTTTCAACGATTTTGTAGTGATAGAGGTTGAAGACTCTGTAAGAGTGCGAGTCCTTTCCATAACCGAGCTGAAGCCTTCGTGAGCTTTGGGTGCAAATTTTTGACTTGTGATGGGGATCCTTGATCCAGCACCTAGCACCAAAGACTCTGAAGTAGCTGACATTTGGCTTCTTGCCAGTAAGGAGCTCATAGGATGTTTTGCACAGAAGCTTGTGGATGTAAACACGGTTGATGATGTGACATGCTGTATCAATAGCTTCAGGCCAGAACTTTCTTGGTGTCTTGTACTCGTCGAGCATTGTTCGAGCCATCTCAATGAGGGTTCTGTTCTTGCGCTCTACAATGCCATTTTGCTGAGGTGTGTATGGAGCAGAAAACTCATGAGTGTTTCCCATTGTATCCAGATAAAGATCAAGCCCGGTGTTTTTGAATTTAGTGCCGTTATCACTTCTGATATGCTTGATCTTGACGCCATAATTGTTCATGGCTCAATTGGTGAAGCGTCTGAAGACATCTTGTACTTCAGTCTTGTAGAGAATTATGTGCACTCATGTATATCTTGAGTAGTCATCAACAATGACAAAGCCATAGAGTCAGGCTGTTGTTGTGAGGGTAGAGTAGTGAGTAGGGCCAAATAAGTCCATGTGTAACAGCTCGAAGGGTTGAGATGTCGTCATGATTGTCTTCGACGGGTGCTTTGCCCTAGTCATCTTTCCAGCTTTGCAGGCACCACACAAATGATCTTTCTTGAACTTGACACCCTCGATGCCTATGACATGCTTCTTCTTGACGAGTGTGTGTAAGATCCTCATGCCAGCATGCCCCAGCCTCCGATGCCAGAGCCAGCATTCTGAAGCTTTTGCAAGAAGACATACGACAAGCTATGGACCTTCTGAGAAATCTACCATGTATAGATCATCTTTCATATACCCTTCAAAGACTAGAGATTTGTCATATTCCATTAGTACAAGGCAACGATATTTTCCGACTAGCACAATCATGTTCAAGTCACAAAGCATTGAGATAGACATTAAGTTGAACCCAAGGGATTCAACAAGCATCACTTTATCCATGTGTTGATCCTTTGAGATTGCAACTCTACCTAGACCCAATACCTTGCTTTTACCAGTGTCAGCAAATGTGATGTGACTCTTGCCGGATGGACGTAAGGTTGAGTCCATTAGGAGACTTCGATCACCAGTCATATGATTAGTGCATCCGCTGTCCATAATCCATTCTGAAGCACGAGGTGTCATACCCTACAGTGCAGTTAGGAGGATAGGCTTCACAAGGTATGTTGTGAAGCATAAGCATTTGACGCACACAAGGATTATCACAGCTTAGATCAAGGTTAGAACACACAGTATGACAGGTAAGTGATTCATATGTGAAATACATAGTAAGTCATTTTATCATGCGTCCCTTAATGTGTTTTAGGTCCCCAGCAATAGTATCGGATGCCTTTGATTGCTGGCTGGAGACCATATTCCGCGAAAGAGAGTTAATTCTTCTTCACCACCCACATCTTCAAGGGTGGCTTAGAAAGCAAGGAGTCTAAGTGCAGCATATGAGAATTTTGGCTTTGAAGCCCTAGCAAATAGCCTTGCAGGAGATGAATGATACTCATATGAATAAGCAGAAAAGTTCTTAGTCCTATGAACATAGCGGTTTGAAGACACACGCTCATATTCATAAGTCTGAGTATGATTTCCCTGCAAAACATTGGCGTTAGGGTGACTCAGGTGAGTCCTGTATGAAGCCTTTGGACCATATGACGCCTTAGGTCTGGGGTTTGTCTTCTTCCCTGGTGGTGTCATGATGACATTCACTAGAAGTTCTCAAGACAACTTTTGGGAACCCAGATCTTCTTCATAGGTGGTCCATTCCTGCAGTTAGTACCAATATACCTGGCAAACACTTCACCATTCTGATTTTTGAACACTTTATAGTTTGCATCAAATGATTCATCAATGATAATAGGATTAGCACAGGTAAAGCCAGATAAGGTGGATGGATCCACTGAAGGTTCCTTTGCAGCAACCCATGTGGTTTTGGGATACTGCTCAGGCTTCCAGTAGGAACCATCAGCATTCATTTTCCTCTCGAACCCAACACCCTCTTTCCTAGGGTTTCAGTTCAGAATCTGCTTTTTGAGGACATCGCAAAGTGTCTGATGTCCTTTCAGACTTTTATACATCCCTGTTTCAAGCAATGTCTTCAACCTAGCATTTTCATCAGCAATAGCAGTGGTATCCTCCGTAGAGGGGTTAGTTTCCACATCAGTAGTTGAAGACAATGCAACAACAGCAGTAGTAGAACATTCAGCAACAAAGGTAGCGTTATCACGCTCAATGCATTTTAGACATGGTGGTTCAAATCCATCCTGAGCGGAACTGATCTGTTGAGCGCGAAATGACTCATTCTCTTTTTGAAGATCTTCATGAGTCGCTTTCAATTTCTCAAGCTCTTGCTTCCTTTGAAGATAATCATAGGAGAGCTTTTCGTAAGTGGTTGATAGCGTCTCATGAAGACTTTCAAGTTCTTGGTACTTAGCATGATGATTTTTTATGTCTTCAACTAAGGACTGTGAACGTGTCATTTCCGCGTCCAACAGGTCATCGCTTTTGTCTAACAGTTTTTGAGTATGTTCCATAGCCCTTTGTTGTTCAGTAGCAATTTTAGCAAGTGTTTTGTAGCTGGGTTTGGATTCACAATCAGAGTCATCTTCACTTGATGTTTGAAAGTAAGCATCACGTGATTTTTACCTTGGCACCACGTGCCATGAAGCAGTAGGTGGGAGCAGGATCGTCCATGTCATCAGCTTCAGCGTTGGTGTGAAAGTCATTGTCTTCAGTGTTGAAGATGGACTTGGCAACATAGGCTGTGGCTAGAGCCAGACTTGCAATGCCAGGGTCGGACTCTTCTTCAGACTCCACCTCCGCCTCCTCAGAACAAGACTCCTCCTCTGAATCCATTTCCTTGCCAACAAAAGCACGAGCCTTGCCAGATGAGCTCTTCTTATGAGATGAAGACCTTGATGAGGACTTGGAAGAAGACTTTGAGGATTTCTTCTTCTTCTTGTCATCAAAATCATATTCCTTGCTCTTCTTCTTCTTCTTCTCATTGTCCCACTGTGGACACTCAGAGATATAGTGTCCAGGTTTCTTGCACTTGTGACATGTTCTCTTCTTGTTGTCATGAGTGGAAGCTTCATCATTTCTTGAGCTAGATCGTGAAGACTTTCTGAAGCCCTTCTTCTTGGTGAACTTCTAGAACTTCTTCACAAGCATGGCAAGTTCCTTTCCAATGTCTTCAGGATCATCAGAACCGCAGTCAGATTCTTCTTCAGATGAGGAAACAACTTTTGCCTTCAAAGCGCGAGTTCGGCCATAATTGGGACCATAGATATCTCTTTTCTCAAAAAGCTGGAACTCATGTGTGTTGAGCCTCTCAAGTATATCAGACGGATTGAGTGTCTTGAAGTCAGGGCGTTCTTGTATCATGAGGGCAAGGATGTCAAAGGAGCTGTCAAGTGATCTCAGTAGTGTCTTGACGATTTCATGCTTGGTAATCTCAGTGGCGCCAATAGCCTGAAGCTCATTTGTGATGTCAGTGAGGCGATCAAACGTGAGCTGGACATTTTCATTGTCGTTTCTCTTGAAGCGGTTGAAGAGGTTGCGAAGAACACTGATCCTTTGGTCTCTCTGTGTAGAGACGCCTTCGTTGACCTTGGATAGCCAATCCCAGACTAGCTTTGACGTTTCCAGAGCACTCACACGGTCATACTGTCCTTTGGTCAGATGACCACAGATGATGTTCTTTGCAGTGGAGTCCAGTTGAATGAACTTCTTGACATCAGTAGGGGTGACACCTTCACCAGTTTTGGGATCGCCGTTCTTGACAACATACCAGAGGTCGACATCAATGGCTTCAAGATGCATGCACATCTTATTCTTCCAGTAGGGATATTCAGTTCCATCAAACACGGGACAAGCAGCGGAGACTTTGATTATCCCTGCAGTCGACATAGCTAAACTCCAGGTGGTTAAACCGAATCACACAGAACAAGGGAGTACCTCGCTCTGATACCAATTGAAAGTGCTAGTTATCGACTAGAGGGGGGGGGGTGAATAGGCGATTTTTATCAAAGTCTTCAAAAGTGGAAGTTTGGAAGACAAACAATAGAAATAACCTAATTGATATGCAGCGGAAGATAAACTATAACAAGCAAGCCATAGTCGAGTATGCAATAATGTGAAAGTACAAAGACTAATAGCAGCTTGGTAGTAAGGATCAAGATGGAAGATAGTATGAAACCAATCAACGATAGTAGTCAAGCAATGAAGTCAAACAGGTATGACAAACAGGCAATGACTTCACGAAGAAAAACTTAAGGTAAGGGGAGTTAGAGGATAGAACTAGTCACCTGTTGAAGACACAGGATTTGTTGGACCAGTTCCAGTTGCTGTGACAACTGTACATCTGGTTAGGGAGGCTGAGATTCAACTCAGAAGACCGCATCTTCACCTTATTCCCCTTGAGCTAAGGACACACAGTCCTCGCCCAATCACTCTGGTAAGTCTTCGAGGTAGACTTCCGAACCTTCACAGACTTCGTTCACCAGCGATCCATAATGACTCTTGGATGCTCAGAACGCGATGCCTAACCGGCTGGAGGATACACAGTCCTCAAGTGTAATAAGTCTTTAGGTCACACAGACAGAAAGACTTCAGTGATGCCTACCACTCTTTGGCTCTGGGTGTTTGGGCTTTGTCCTCGCAAGGATTTCTCTCTCTCAAAGGCTTCAAGGTGGGTTGCTCTCAAACGACAAAAGCCGTAAACTAACTCTGAGCAGCCACCAATTTATGGTGTAGGGGGTGGGCTATTTATAGCCACAAGGCAACCCGACCTGATATGTCCGAAATGACCCTGGGTCACTAAGGAACTGACACGTGTTCCAACGGTCAGATTTCAAACACACACGACAACTTTACTTGGGCTACAAGCAAAGCTGACTCATCCAGCTCTGGATAAGATTTTCTCACATTGTCTTTGCTCGAAGACATAGGATTTGGGTTGAGCATCACTTCAGTCGTACTGACTTTGTTCACTTTGACCCCACTTAACAGTACGGTGGTTCCTATGACTCAACAAAGAAGAAAAAGGAAACAACGAAACACACCGTCTTCGCGCTTCATAGTCTTCACTCATTGTCTTCTCATGTCATAGTCTTCAATGTGAATATCTTCACATACCACCATTGTCGTCAATGTCTTCATACATTTTTAGGGGTCATCTCCGGTAGGTAAACCGAATCAATGAGGGACACTACCTGCGTTATCCTGCAATTCTCACAAACGCATTAGTCCCTCAACCAACTTTGTCGTCAATACTCCAAAACCAACTAGGGGTGGCACTAGATGCACTTACACCCATAAGGCCCCCAACGCTTGACGGGGCCTCCGAAACACCTTTCGGTCACGCTGGTCGTCACCCGGTACTCCCAGAACAATTCCGAACTCCGATACCCTTCGTCCAATATATCGATCTTCACCTCCGGACCATTCCGGAGTTCCTCATCACGTCTGGGATCTCATCCGATACACCAAACAACCATCGGTAACCACATACTATTTCCCATAACAACCCTAGCGTCACCGAACCTTAAGTGTGTAGACCCTACGAGTTCGGGAACCGTGCAGACATGACCGAGACACCTCTCCGGCCAATAACCAATAGCGGGATCTGGATACCCATATTGGCTCCCACATGTTCCACGATGATCTCATCGGATGAACCACGATGTCGGGGATTCAATCAATCCCGTATACAATTCCCTTTGTCAATCAGTATGTTACTTGCCCGAGATTCAATCGTCGGTATCCTAATACCTTGTTCAATCTCGTTACCGGCAAGTCACTTTACTCGTTCCGTAATGCATGATCCCGTGACTAACTACTTAGTCACATTGAGCTCATTATGATGATGCATTACCGAGTGGGCCCAGAGATACCTCTCCGTCATACGGAGTGACAAATCCCAGTCTCGATTCGTGCCAATCCAACAGACACTTTCGGAGATACCTGTACTGCACCTTTATATCCACCAAGTTACGTTGTGACGTTTGATACACCCAAAGCATTCCTACGGTATCTGGGAGTTTGCACAATCTCATGGTCTAAGGAAATGATACTTGACATTAGAAAAGCTCTTAGCAAACGAACTACACGATCTTGCGCTATGCTTAGGATTGGGTCTTGTCCATCACATCATTCTCCTAATGATGTGATCCCGTTATCAATGACATCCAATGTCCATGGTCAGGAAACCATAACCATCTATTGATCAACGAGCTAGTCAACTAGAGGCTCACTAGGGACATGTTGTGGTCTATGTATTCACACATGTATTACGGCTTCCAGTTAATACAATTATAGCATGAACAATAGACAATTATCATGAACAAGGAAATACAATAATAACCATTTTATTATTGCCTCTAGGGCATATTTCCAACAGGCGTGGCGGCGGCGGCATCCTCGTGGTGGACCTCTGTCCTCGGGCTCAGCCGTTGCGACGGCGTTTGCTCCAGCGTAGGCGCGGAGCTTGGGAGGTAGTCCAGGAGCGGATGCAGATTGTGGTCTGCATCGACGACATCTGAAAGACGGAACATGTGCTAGGTTCGTGGTTCGTGGATGGCAGGTATGATTTCCTTCTGCGACGTCTTAGTCGTGGTGGGGTGCCAGATCTGGAGTTCGATGATGTGTCTGGGGTGTTGCCCCGGTCTGATTCGTTCAATGGTAAGGGCTTCACTTTTGGTGAGCCACGCAAAGCTGCATATCAGCGATGGAGCCGCGTCGAGCTCGGGTGAGGAGGTGATCCATCATTCTTTTCTTCGGTGGCTGCTGTCGTGGTGCCGGAGGCAGGTGATGGGTGTTGGTGTCAATCTCAGAGATGTTCTGCTATCTTTTCAGTTTTGTCATGTCGGTCCTTACGTAACTTGTACTTTAATCTTTATGATATGAATTAGACACGTATTACCATGACTGAGAGTCTGATACACCTCCCTACTCCCCCCTGGCAAAAAAAAGACTCCTGGTATCACTCTAAGATCCTTCTAGTAAGCCTGGCACGACCTTTTTATTCATGATCAGCCCAGCAAGTGAACAAGCCCATATACATCCCATGGCAATGTCAATGCAACAGCAAAAATCCCCCTAAAAAATACAGCAATAAAAATAAATAAATGAACAATGATGGCATTAAAGAAAACAACATATCTTGGTGAGTCCTCTCACCTAAAAATAGAAATATACTAATAGGGCACAGCACCAGCATCAAGCCCATTTGAGATTCAAAAGCAAGTTTTGATGCCCCTTGTATTGGAGATAATATTCAGATGCAATATCAGATTTGATGCTTCTCTGCATTTTCCTCCCTCTCTCTCTCTCTCTCTGGATACATATCGTAGTAGCTGGTCTGACAGTGAACAGCAGACAGGGAACAGTAGCACACTGGGTGAGGGACATGCTCTACACTATTGCTCATCATCTGGCCTCCCTTTCAAAAAGGTTCTAATCTACTGTATTTAATTAGCAAACAACAGGAAGGTTTCATAATTTGATTCAACAGGAAGGTTTCACTCTGTACTTATTGGTCCTTCCTTCCTGTCATCTCTCAACAAAGCCTGCACCCAAACAAACAAGGAGATATAAACGGACCAGTGATTTCATTGTGCAGGCAGTCGGACAGGCCTATCGGCGCTGATGAGGAGAAACTGTACAAATTAAGGACTGCATGTTCCACAACACAACAATGGGTTAGTTAGTTACCAGAGTGCAGTGGCCCATCTATGATCGGTGTATATGGTCCTTGCAAAAGCTGGTTTAGCTTTTCTGCCATATTTTCCTACAGGAAAACCTGTCTGGCAGATTCTCAAGCATCAGTGTCCTCCCCTTGCTTTGAATCAAGTGATTTTATTTTTTGAATTTGTGTGGTTAGAAATTTCTTCTGTAAATGAGTTCCATGCTTCAGTAAGTTACTAAATTACACTAAAAGTGCAACTTGTCGGCTGAGGAAAGGCGCGCAAAGTTGTTACTCAAATAAACTTGAGCAGACAAACACCCCACTTTCTGCAACAAAATATAGAACATTGTTATATGAGAATGTGAAATGTGTGCATGAGGTGTGCTAGATGCCTCCATCTCGCATGTGTACATACGTGCTCTTGCAAGATCTAAACTGCCAGTAATACTGTTGCAAAGTGCAAAGAGCTGCATGTACATGTTCACAGGTTTTCTTTCAGCCAACAGGTAGCTCGTGTCTTCAAAAGTCTACAAGTTAACATGTAGGCAACAGTTCACCACTGAGTGCCAAGCTAGCACGGCCACACACACCACTCAGAAACAACCAGTAAAATCCATCTCCTACTGTAGGCAAGTACATGAGCAGGTTAGTTGGCAGGCTTTTTTTTACTGCAAGAACATGTCGGCAAATGGTACTGAAGATCACATCAGGCTAAAACTGAACGAAATCTCCTGATCATGATACATGCATGGAAACCTGATCTGATAGGTAGGTCAATTGTTTGCACATTTTTCTCTTGGTAATAACAAGAAGATTCTGAGGGTAAGATATTAATTGTTGTATCCAGTTGATGCTAGTACATTTTAAGTTAATAGATGCGCCCTTTATCGAAAGAGATATTAATTGCTGCATTTCCACGGCATCTAAGCAACAGCATGCAGCTCACTCACTGTCTGTATGAATGAAGAGTGCTCGGGTGATATGCATCTGCAGAACGTGAGCCCATGTCGAGCCTGAATTTCTGGAAACGTGTCGTGCGGAACGTGATCTGTGCAAGAAGATCCAATAGTTTCTTTAGGATTTCTTCATACCGCCAGCCACCTACCTCGAGAAAGTGGCATTGAAAAGTGTCACAGGTTTCTCTGTCCAGAGCCCTTTTGCTGTGCCGTACCTGACGTGATGAAGACATGAGTTAGCGATCAATGAGAGATAGCCATTAGATCTGAAACCATGTGAAGAGTGTTCTTTTTTTCGTCGACAAGATGCAGAGAAGAGAAGGGACGGCGAGCTGGCAATGCAAAGGGAATGAAGCAATCGAGAGCGCGTCAGTTTATCTGTGATCGCCCGTGCCTTTGCCTCTAGTTCCTGCCGCTTCGGCTACCATTGCCCCTGAATTTAGACACGCAGGCATGCAGTCCCCTAGTTCTTGCCACTGAATAGGATGTGTGTGAAGGCATCCTATTTGGCGCTACAGGCGGCCGTTGCTATGCATTTTGAAAATGGGCGCCTCAAGCCCTCCAAGCTGGGCCGGTCCATTTAGCTGTTTTATCTTTTTCATTTTTGTTTTTTCTGTACTCAAATTTCATGAACTTTTTTCAAAATCGGTGAAGTTTCTTAAAAAATGACGAAATTTTTAAAATTTGTGAGGTTTTACAGAATTGTTGCACTTTTTCAAAATTGATAAACATTTTTTGAAACAATGATTTTTACAGAAAGTTCTGCAAAATCGATGATCTTTTTCTTCAAATTCAATGAACTTTTTTTTTCAAAATCTATGATCTTTTTTCAAATTCAATGATTTTGTTTTCAAAATTGGTGGACCTTTTTGAACATCTATGGTTTTTTTTAAAAATTGATGACTTTTCAAATTCAATGATTTTTTTTCAAATTTGATGACCTTTTTTCAAATTAATGAACTTTTTTCAAGTTCATGAAATTTTTTCAAAATTCATGAAATTTTTTGAATTCACGAATTTTTTTGCTTTGTGATTTTCCTGGTTTGTTTTTCTCAAATGTGAACGTATACATGGGCCGGCCTACCAGCACCTGCGCGTGGGCGGCAGGGAGCTTCCCTGGTGCCTGGAGCGTCGAATAGGAGCTCCCGTGTGTGGAAGAGGCTGCCTATTTCTGATTTTGGAACATAAAATTGATGGCCGGACGCAAATGCTCGACGGCCCATTGTTGGTTTCCGCCTCTCGTTTTTGTTTGTTTCCTTTGATGTCTCCCGATTTTTCTGACAGATATAGACCAAAAAATTAGCAAGTTCAACAAGGACAAACTTTACATGAACACCATATATTATTTGTTTACAATAATATATATAGTTATACGCTTTGGAAATATCAATCAAGATATTTATTTGTACATGTAACACTCTAACAAGGTATAGAGTACCAAACTAGATGGTAGCGCATATAAAGATAAATATAAGTGTAGTGAAGTAATTGGCGAGGAATGTGATTATCTTCTTAAAAATTCAAATAAGAAACATGCTAGGGCATTCCCTTCTTTTTGAGAAAAAATACCGAGAAATATGCAGATTCAATTAAGAAGACTATCACACTTAATTATAACCAAGAACAATCTTATAGTTCTAGCAAAGGTTTCTTTTACTCAAAATATATCAACAAGTTTGAAAAATAAGGATCTATAAAAAAAGCAATTATATCTTTGTAACTAGTGGTGGAGTCATATAGCTTAAAGGTTATGTCAATCAATTGAAAAGGTAAAAATGTTTAGTATAATAATTGTAACTATTATTTTTTGCCTCAACTTTGGCAACATTTTATGCAAAAGTTAGTAATTTATATTTACGTAACTGACTTAGAATTATAGAAGTTTGCCTAATTCTGCTAGACCAGCTGAAAGATGGGTTTTTGTTGCACCTACTCCTACTTAGCAATTTAGGATAGTAAAACGCCAAATGCCAGCCCTTTCACGATTTGGGCATTCCTGATCGTCCATTCATGCGATTTAAATGATTTCAGCCGTCAGATTGGTTCCTGGGCCAACTGTCCTAAAGGACAGCTACCCTGGATAAAAATCGAAGCCCTCTGGTTACCCGGGCCTTTTTGTCGGTCCAATTAGTTAACTCAGTCGCGATCCACCAGCATTAGGGAAAGAGGTCGACCGATCAATCACCGCGAGAGAGGGAGAGGTGAGCTGACGCGGGTGGTTGTCCTCGGCGACCTTTCATCCTGTCGCTCGCCAGTGGCGATCCTGGACATGCCGCCACCCCTTCCACGCCATCCCCATTCCTCTTCAATATGGGGAACCCTCTCCCCGCCCCGAGGTCTCCTCCGACCGCTCCTCTCCACATCACGCTACGTTTCCATGGGTAGCACGCTACGGAGCAGATCGTGTCAAGGTCCGCCGCCACCAAGATCTCCCCTCCAAGAGGAATCATCTCAGTCCCTCACCATCGAGGTCTACCTCCTCCTCGCCGGCATCATCTCAGTACGCCGCTGAGGTCCTACCCATGCTCCTCTGCTAACTCCCCAGGCTCGACCACGCCAAGTGTGGTAGGTGTCCATGTTCGCCCAGTAGCTGCCGTCTTCCTTCTCTAAGCTTCGATCTGGAATCCTCACACATGCCTCACAATATCAAACCTCGCAGTACCACCCGGCTGGTAGGTAAGTGCTGACATCATATTAGCTTTGTGCCGATTCGGTTGGGTACTCCTCTGTTTCGGATGGACTCATGCATCTCTTCGAGGTGTTCACATGGCTGCTGGACATGTTGTTCATCTAAGCCCACCCGTTTATTCTATAGATGTTCTGTAGCAGCAGATGATCATAATAGAAGAATTTTTTTCAAGAACCTGAAGTTGTCAAAAGCGAGCACCTAAATTTCAATCCCAATGAAAATCTTGCAAGTTTTACTGAGTTCTTATGATTTCTTACCCAAAGAGTCCCTATATGGACGTCCTGGACTGATTGCTTAACTGGTTCCTTGCAGAGTCGTTTGGGGAGGAGCTCCCGAAGAATCCTTTTTCTGCATCATGTACTCACTGAAATCCATGGTAGTAGTAGGATTGATTGGCAGAGTTCGTAACTCATTCATGTTGAAGATGCGTGCTATTTTTGAGTTTGTGCTAGAGTTGAGTCAGTTGGCGTCTTGGTGTCGTCGAGCCTGAGTCCTAGGCTGCCTCTATAGGAACAAGACCGTAAGGCGCGACAAAAAGAAGTAGCACCAGGCTGGCGATCTTGAGGATGAGTTATTGCTTCCCGCTGCCGAGAGAGTATTAGCCATGCAGAAGGAGGCCCTTCTCCTCCGTTTGTCCATGAAATTTCTTATTTTCTTAGCTAAACTGGAATGTCCAAGCTCCACTCAGCTCGGTTGACTTCTCCCTTGATGTTGGTTCACCTTCCTTTCTTCTTTGAACTAATCAATTCCAAGTTCTTGCTACATTTTTTGTTCCTTCCCAATTTGGTGCAGGGTTGTCAGTGTAGGGATTGGCGACCAGTTCTGCTCGACTGGCTCAAGGAACTATAATTGTTGATCTCCATGACTAATGTTCAGGTTAGTATTGGTAGTCAAGTGAAATTGCCATGCAAGATCTTAGTATTTTCTTCAATGGATGATGTGGAACTGGAGCAGTAGTAGAGCATTTTGATCTCCTACTTTCAGATCATATGAATGCTTATGAGTCAGATTGTGTGTCCTAAGATAAGCATATTTAAAGCTGAATCGAAGTATCGGGCATGTTCTCTAAATTTTCTTCTAATGCATTACATCGTATGAATCTAATTTTTCTAGCCTCTAGCAGCACTGCTCGGTATCCTTTCGATTTACATTTATGCAATCATGTCTTAATTTTTTCTATGCTCCAAAAATCATGTGCAAGATATGGAGTTTTCATTTACATTAATGACATTGTGCCATGATACTAGCACATGCTTTGCAGGCTGTGGCCAATAGCCCAAACCAGAGTTAAAACAGATATTTGTGACTAGGATCTATTATACTACAATCCCGGTTGAAGCAACTGTCATCCGGGCCATCTGGTATTTAGGGTTTAGTAGAATGTCCTTATAATTTTGTAGTCAATGATATTATTTACTATGGATTCTTTATAGTGGTATTATCAGCAATCCACTTTGTGGATAAGTTATTGTTCCTTGGTTCAACTTTTGTTGATTGCTCAAGACAAAAGGTTCATTTTATAAGAGTTTGGCAAATAAACAAATAAACATATGCTTATATTGTGATTCTCTCATACGCTATGCCTCATGTGCAGCCTAATGATCTCATTAATTGTTTTCCCTATGTTTCTGGAGGCCTAATGTACTACTTTTCACTCCAAGTGAATTTGAAAACATCGATGTAAGTGGTCCCTGCCATGTTCACTTTTCTATAAAAATAGAATGTTCAACTACAAATAGAATGTTTATGATGATGAAACTTGCATTATAATTGTCCTGCTGCCTGGGATCGTTTCATGGCACCACAATGATCGAGCAAGAGGTCCTAGGCATGGTAGAAAAACACCATCATCTCTTCCACTAGCTGATAGGCTTAAAACCTTGCCTTTACAAAGTTGTTTATTTCCAATTGTTCTGTTTCTTAGTTCCAAATAGTGTTTACTTACTAGCTATATAATATTATTTAGTACTTGTAAGTCATGATGTAATTGTTATGCTAGCTTCTAATTAATAATTGCAACCATTATCCCACTTCACTCAAATCATGCTTATATTTTTCTACAAAAACAGGAGATAATACAACCGATATAAGTTTGTGCATAATCTTCATTAACATGATACTTTGATGACAAACTAGCACAACTTTGTCTGTGATCTAATATGATGTCTCTTCGAACTAATTATACAATAAATAAGAAAAAACTAAATAGTAAAAATCCTAATAGTCGGCATTCACAACAGACTTAAGATGAGCCGTATGATGTTTCTTTGAACTAATTATACTATAAATGCACAACATGAAAAGCATATTATCATTTTTTTTATTCTTCTTTAGAGGAGCTGTATATGGTCTAGCTGATGTGATACTTTTCCAGTTTACCACACTAATATGAGCTAGGAAGGGTAACAATAACTTGAAGGCTGCAAACACTAAACTAGAGCTAAAGGCGAATTTGTTTGATGATTTCAAACTTACCATGAGTTGATGCAATACTCTGTACTTCTTGGAGGAGCTGAATAGAGTGATCATATGTTGTCTGTTGCCCAAAAAACAAAGAAAAAAACTATTGACATAATTGCTTATGGTATGGCTTTTCTCTCTTTTATGTCACTTCCTTTTGTTGGTATTGCTCCATTGTTAATTATTAATTCGTTATCATTCAGTTGGGAAGTGCCCAACTTGATTCAAAGGAGGCTAAACTTGCTTTGACAAGGACATAGCATGACTCCCTTTTATGGATCCTATGTTTTGCATTCAACTTTTGACCAGCATTAGTGATTCTCCAAGTTTAAGATATACATGACTCACTCTTGGGGTTGTTATTGTGTTAGGTTACATAGATGAGGACCGGATGTGAACTATATTTGATGAATATTTTCTAATAATTTTTTAATTTATGCCATCGGGTATCTGCGTCAGACTAGCTCATGCCCATCAATTATTGTGGCAACTATACCAGAAGCAGCTACGCAGTGTCATGATCATTGTTCCATATATTGGCAAGTTAATCGGCATCTCAATCAGCTGATTAACTATTTTATTAACAAATTAATTGGAAATTAGCCTATTTATCCCTACTGGGCACCCAATCGATATATGGCACCAATTGTATTGTGAACATTGGTCATGATGCATCAATAACGGTTGACGATCCAAGCGGTTTCAAGCAAGTTGTTGGGGCTGCACCATAGCACTGCATCCTCTAGTCTTTTAGCAGTGTTGTGTGTTTATGCATGTTGTCCCATAAAATTGATTTTGCACTTTATTTGCAAAAAGGTTAGAATGCTATACAAGTTTGAAATTTGTTTGAAGCAGTTGTTTGAAATATTCTACCTGGGTATATCTCATTGCTTGATCTAGATCTATATATTGTAAAGTGATTTCTAAAACACACTGAGGTTTAACTTCTGAGCTTAATGGTAAAGTTATGGCTAAATGGCACACATATCTACAAATTCCCATCATTCTATTGCCAAAAATGACGGGCGCAGCAACACGCGTCACCAATGATCTAGTAGACTAAGAGAGAAGGATGAAATGGTCACATTTATTGGGCACATCTGATTGGTTTGCCTTAGTCCGCCTGTGCCCAGGTCGTTCGTGTGTCGCGCGCGTGTGTGTGTTTGTATTAAGCTATCAACCACGAAGAGAGAAAGTAGTGCGAGAAAAAACATTCTGAAATTGAATCTCATATCCTTCTCCTACCTCACCTCGTTTTCTACCTCTCCTCACCTCGATTCTCTCTATGCGATCAATCCCTCTCCGATTCGGTCGTCACAATTGGTATCTCAAAGTCAGAAATTTTTCTTCGCTGCCAACAACTATGCGCCGCCACACCCTCAATCCTCTTGGCCATATCGGTAACATCCACCACATCAGCTGCGAGTTCGCTTAGGAGCTCGCTCAAAATCCTATGTGGGGTTCAATCTTCTCGGAGTGGGTGCAAAGGTGGCGTCCAAGCCATTGGTATAGACGTGGCACATCATCGCTGGCATGGAGGAGCACACCACAAATCTCACGGTCCTCATGGAGAAGATGCTCACACGGTTCGACGAGGAAAAGGTGCTGGCGGAGAACCGCCCCGAGGCACAAGCCGCCATCAATAATCACGTGTCCCACGAGCTCCAAAGCCTCTCGAAGCAGATCAGACACACCCAAGCGGACGTGGACAACGTGCGCAAGGTGACCTTGCTGTCGGCCTCATCCTCTCCATCTACAGGCTCGCAATTTGACGACCCTGTCACGGCGGCGCTCCAAACTCCGGAGGCGCACAAGGAGGTGCAACACACGTGGACAACGCTGCCCACACCTCCACCCGTTTCGTGCGCCGCCTCAAAGCGTGATGCCAATTCCGCAGACCATCACTAGCCATCTCCAGTTCGCTCAGCTGACGGATGAGGGACCCCCTCTGTTAGACAACCCAAAACAACCTCATATTCTTTCATGGCAAGGATTTAGTGCAAATCGCGTCCACATCAGGCACTAATTCATGGAGTCACAAACCCTCTTTGTTGGTATGGCAAGGAACCAAGTAATTATTGCATTCATGGACATCTTGTGATATATTTATTTCACTCTATGTGTATTGGATATTCTTCTTGTTCCCTGTGAGATTAACCCATGTAGGTTGAAAGTGGTAGAAGTCCAACAGAATGCTTCCAAGTGTTAATGGTCATCATCAACATTGAGCTTCCATAACAAGTACAACTACATGAATTCGTCGATGATAGACCCAATGTTAGTTTTATCCCACTTTGGGGGATCTCACACTTAGGAGGGGTTTTACTTCTAGACTTGATCTAAAGCAACTCCAATGATGTGAACAAATCAATGTTTAATCTAAAAATGGTAACCCTATTTGTGCTTAAACGATGAGTATGACATAAGATCAAATGTTCTCATCTAGCTCCTAAGTCAATAACCTCATATATAGGTGACTTTGTTGCCGACCATTGTCTTATAGATGTTAGGTTTGGTTGTGCATGTTCTAATCATATTTCACTTTCCTATGTCTTGTTTTGGCTAAGTGTATCTTGAGATGCATATTATCTCGTTTGAGGTCATCCAATTGTTGCTTGGTTTATTTGGACCTTTTGACCAATTGGATGAACAAGAATGTCCAAGCACCCTTCCTAGCTATCTATTTCATGCCTTGTCTTAAATTCATTACTTGTTGTCTGTTGACCACAAAATTTGAACAGGCTCCTATTCGGTCCCTCTGAACGAGGAGCGTCCGGAGCCTCCGATCTGACTAGGGTTGAACTCAAAAGCTTTTTATTTGTGTCTTGGTCTGGTCGATTCGTTACTATTCGATCCCACCGAGCCAAGCATATCGATCTGTTTTGTGCCCCCCTCGGATAGCTTGATTGATTTGCTTTGGTCTCACTGAACACTCGAACAGCTCCCTGCAGAGCAGTTACATGTTTCGGTGACACGGAGTGAAGCCAGTCGGCCTGACTGATAGTAGTGCGTGAGTATATATATATGCATCCCATGACAATGCCAATAGAATAGCAAAAGTGAAAAACAATGATGTCATTGAAGAAAACAACATATATTGGCCAGTCCTCTCACCTAAAATAAAATGATAATAGTGCCCTTTTTTTGCGAAATAAAATGATAATAGTTCTCAGCAGCAGCATCAAACCCATTTGAGATTCAGAAGCAAGAATTGATGCCCCTGTATTTGAGATAATATTCAGAAGCAATATCAGATTTGATGCTTCTCTCCACACCCCCACACCCCCCCCCCCCCCCCCCCCTCTCTCCCTCTCCCTCTCTCTCTGGTTACATATCGTAGTAGCTGCCTGACAGTGGACATCACACTGGGTGAGGGACATGCTCTGCATTATCGCATCTCATCATCTGGCCTCCCTTTAAAACAGATTGTAATCTACTACAACAGGAAGATTTCATCTCATCAAAGGGAGTATTTCCTTAGCAAACAACAGTAAGGTTTCATCATCCAGCCGCACGGCTAGTTGTACTACTGTACTTATTGTGCCTTCCTTCCTGTAATCTCGCTATAAAGCCTGCAACCAAACAAACAAGGTGATATAAACGGACCAGTGACTTCATTGTGCAGGCAGGCAGACAGGACTATTGTCGCTGATGATGAGAAACTGTACAAATTAAGGACTGCATGCTCCACAACACAACAGTGGGTTAGTTAGTTTCCAGAGTGCAGTGGCCCATCTATAATCGATGTATGGTCCTTGCAAAAGCTGGCTTAGCTTTTCGGCCAGACATGTTCTACTGCAGGAAACCTGTTTGACAGATTCTCAAGCATCAGTGTCCTCCCCTTGCTTTGAATCAAGTGAATTCTTTTGAATTTGTGTGGCTAGAAATTTCTTCTAAAATGAGTTCCATGCATCAATAAGTTACCAGGTTACACTGAAAATTCAACTTGTCGGCCGAGGAAAGGCGCGCAAAGTTGTTACTCAAACAACCTTGACAAACACCTGACTTGCGAGAAAAGCTGTCAGTAATACTATTGCAAAGTGCAAACAGCTGCATGTACATGTTCACAGGCTTTCTTTCAGCCAACCGGCAGCTCTTCTCTTCGGAGCTCTACAGTTTACATGTAGGCAACAGTTCACCACTGAGTGACAAGCTAGCACGGCCAGACGCAGCACTCAGAAACAACCAGTACAATCCAATCTACCAGGCAAGTACATGAGCAGGTTAGTTAGCAGACCTTTTTTTACTGCAAGGACATGTCGGCATCAGGCTGAAACTGAAGGAGATCTCCTGATCATGATACATGCATGTAAGCCCGATCTTTCTTGGTAGATAGATCAATTATTTGCAGATTTTTTTTTCGTAACAAGAAGATCCTGAGGATAAGATATTGCTGCATTTCCACGGCACCGAAGCAGCAGCATGCAGCTCTCGCTCACTGCCTATCTGAAGTGTGCCCGGGTGGTATGCCGTATGCATATGCAGAACGTGAGCCCATGTCGAGCCTGAACTTGTGGAAATCGTCTCGTGCGGAACGTGATCTATGCAAGAAGATCCAACAGTTTCCTTAGGATTACTTCATACCGCCAGCCACCTACCTGCCTAGACAGATGTGGATAGACACTAGATACCTGGAGAAAGTGGCATTAAAAAGTGTCACAGGTTTCTCGGTTCATAGCCCTTTTGCTGTGCCGTACCTGACGTGACCAAGACATGAGTAAGCGATGAATGAGAGATAGCCATTAGATCTGAAACCATGTGAACAGTGTTTTATTTTCCCGTCGACAAGATGCAGAGAAGAGAAGGGATGGCGAGCTGGCAAGGAAGAACTGTGAATGAAGCAATCAAAAGCGCGTCAGTTATCTGTGATCGTCATGCGCCCGTGCCTTTTCCTTTGCCTCTAGTCGCCTGTGAATTTAGAGACGCACGCATGCAGCCCCCCTCCCGATCGGGCAGACTCCCCTCTGCCTGCCCCCCCCCCCCCCCCCCCCTCCAGATCCCTTCCGATCCTCACTACCTCCCCTCCCCTCTGCCTCCCCTCCCGCTGCCGCCAGATCCCGGCTGGGCAAAGCCCGTGCGGGGGAATGATGGCGGCGGATCTCGGCGGCGTGTCGCAGTGAAAATCCGGTGTCCGATGGGTGGCGATAGACTCGTGCAGGAGGATGACGACGTCTGGCGTCATGATGACGTCGACGACAGAGAGGCCTGACAAGGTTGATGCGTCAGTATCTGATCTGAGGATGGGTCGATGGATGAAAGAGGTGACGACCCTTGCAGCGTCCGCATGTGGTGCCCACTAAAAGTGCGCCGGACCGGTGTAGCCCAATCCAAATATTGTGGCTTCGATGGTGCATCCGACATTAGATGTTAGGTGTTAGTGCGATGTCTGTTTGGTATTAGGCTCGGACATTCGGCACCCCTTCATCATGGGGATAGGAGTAGCGACAAGTGTTGCCAAGAGAGTGGCTTCAGGCTTACTGATGTATTACCTTATAGGGGCTTTGTGAATAATTAATAAAATAGCTGCATGTATCACTCAGATACAGAGGCAGGAGGTACATCCTTCTTTTCAAAAAAGAAAAATGCAGCCCCTAGTTCTTGCCAATGAATCCTCGCAAAAAAAAAAGTTCTTGCCAATGAATATGATTATTTGGGATTGATTAGTCATTGCGGCCTAATTGCACGAGTTGCCTCGCAAGGAAAAACAAAGAAGTTGCATCAGTTGAGGCTATCCCTTTGTCAGGTTAGACACAGTGTATGTCCCTTAAACCTTTTTTTTTTTTGCGGAATGTCCCTTAAACATCTTGCCAAGGAAGATAGTTAGGGAGAAGAAGGCAGCAATCTTGACCAGCTTAACTGCCCCGAGACATGGACGATATACGGGGTAGGGTGTAAAATAAATGCAGGAACATGTAAGCATCAGACTTAACTTCGATGAACTACGGATACCACTATAGTTTTAATCATCCGCAGCAACTGCGGGTTGGTTCACACCTGACGCTCTCGAACGGTTTCTAGTGGTCGGCCCATGTTGAATTGTTGATGCGCTATTTGGCGATCGCAGCTGATCGCGCGTTGGCGCGGGGTACATTCGTTTTTTTTTAACATCAGTACATACTTAAGCGCTTATACATACCCGCATATACTCACCCCTATGAACACACACACGCACACCCTACCCTTATGAGCACTTCCGAGAGACTGAGCCGGTATGTCATCTTGAAATCTACGAGGTCACCGTAGACGCCTTGTCGTCGACGGGAATGTCTCCTCCCCACTGAAAGCGCATCGCCGGAAATCTTGATATAAATCCAGGAATAAATGCGAGCACCAGGACTTGAAAATATAAAGTTGATCGCCGAACGCAAATGCTCAATGGCCCATTTTTTTCTGCCCCTCTTTTTTGTTTTCCCCCTTTGATGTCTCCCCATTTTTGTTATCTTCTGACCGATATAGACTAAAAAAATAGCAAGGTCAACAGGACAAACTTTTCATGAACATTATATATTATTAATTTATAATAACATATATAGTCATACACTCTATAAATATCAATCAAGATATTTATTTTTACATGCAACACACTATCAAGGTTTAGGAATTCGAAAGTAGATGGTAGCACATATAAGGATAAGTATGAGTGTCGTGAATAAATTGGTAAGGAATGTTAGAGGCACTCCCTTCTTTTTGAGAACAAAATACTTAGAAATACACAGATTCAATTAAGAAAACTATCACACATAATTATAACCAAGAAAAATCTTATAGTTCTAGTGAAGGTTTCTTTTTCTCAAAATGTATCATCAACTTCGAAAAATTAGTATATGTAAAAAAAGCAATTATATCTTTGTAATTAGTGGTGGAGTCATATAGACAGTGTAAAAGTTATGTCAATCAATTGAAAAGGTAAAAATGTTTAGTATAATAACTGTAAATATTATTTTTTTCATCTTAACCTTAGCAATTTTTTAGGCAAAAGTTAGTAACTTGTATTTGGTTAACTAAATTACAATTACAGTCAAGTTGGACTAACTCTACTAAATCAGCAGAAAGATGGGTTTTTTCACACCTGCTACTAATTAGCAGTCACATGTATTGGCCATGGCCCAGGTCGTGTGCGTGTTGTATTAAGCGAGAATGCAGCGAGAGAAACATTCTGAAATTGAATCGCATCCCCTTCTCCTACCTCATATCATCATCTACCTCTCCTCACCTTGATTCTCTTTATGCGATCGATCCCTCTTCGGTTCGGTCGTCACAATTGGTATCTCATAGCTAGAAATGTTTCTCTGTTGTCAACAGTTTTGCGCCGCCGCACCCACAATTCTCTTTGCCAGACAGTAACATGCACCGCAGCAGGTGCGAGTCCCTTCGTGAGCTCGCCCAAAATCCTGTGCTGGGTTCGGTCTTCTTGGAGTGGGTGCAATGGTGTCGTCCAAGCCATTGGGAAGACCCGGTAGGTCATCGCCGCCATGGAGGAGCAGACCTCAAATCTCACAGTCCTCATGGAGAAAATGCTCATGCGGTTCTATGCGGAGAAGGTGGTGGCGGAGAAACGCGCCAAGGTACAAGCCGCCTTCAACAATCAGGTGTCCCACTGTTGGGTATTTGCATGGAAAACAAAAAAAATTCTATGCACACGCAATGAACTGTCCATGGAGATGCATAACAATGAGAGGCGAGAGTGTGTCTACATACCCTCGTAGACCATAAGCGGAAGCGTTTAACAACGTGGTAGATATATTCGAACTTCTTCACGCTCCAACTGATCAAGTACCGAACGCGCGGCACGTCCACATTCTGCACACGTTCAGCTCGGTGACGTCTTCCACCTTCTTGATCCAGCAAGACAACGAGGTAGTAGATGAGGTCTGGCAGCACGATGACGTAGTGACGGTGATGGTGATGCGATCTCCGCAGGGCCTCGCCTAAGCACTATGAAAATATGACCGAGGGAGTAAATGGTGGACGGGGGCGCCGCATACGACTAAGATAATAGTCTGTTGTGTGCTAGGCGCCCTCCTCCCACATATATATAGGTGGGAGGGAGGGAGGACAGCCAAAGGAGGTGCCCAAGTAGGAGGAATCCTCCTTGGAGTCTCTCCCAAGCCGCCCCCTGCCTTATATAGGTGCCCGGGAAAGGCAGGGGAAGGTGCCCCCCCCCCCCCCACTTTCCTTTCTCCCATGAGAGGGAAAGGCAGGAGGGGCTAGCCCTCCCCCCTTTCCTTACCTTAGGGCATGCTGTCCAAAGAAGGGGCACACCAGGGGCTGGTCTATTCCCCCTTTGGCCCATTAGGCCCATATCTTTTCCGGGGGTACCCGAAACTCCTTTTCCGATGACCCGATAAGTACAAGGTACCCTCTGAAATACTTCCGGTGTCTGAATACCATCATCCTATATATCAATCTTTATCTCTCGACCATTTAGAGAGTCCTCGTATTGTCCGTGAACTCATCCGGGACTCCGAACAACATTCGGTCACCAAATCATATGACTCATATAACACTATATCATCAACGAATATTAAGCGTGCAGACCCTACGGGTTCTAGAACTATATAGAAATGACCAAGACACCTCTCCGATCAATAACCAATAGCGGAACCTAGATGCCCATATTGGCTCCTACATATTCTATGAAGATCTTTATCGGTCGAACCATTATGACAACATACGTAATTCCCTTTGTCTATCGGTGTGTTACTTGCCCGAGATTTGATTGTTGGTATCATCATACCTAGTTCAATCTCGTTATGGACAAGTCTCTTTACTCGTTCCGTAATAAATCACCTCGTGACTAATTCCTTAGCCATTTGCTTGCAAGCTTATGATGTCTATTACCGAGAGGACCCAGAGATACCTCTCCAATACTCGGAGTGATAAATCCTAATCTCAATCTATGCCAACTCAACAAACACCTTCGGAGATACCTTTAGAGCATCTTTATGATCACCCAGTTATATTGTGACGTTTGATAGCACACAAGGTATTCCTTCGGTATCCGGGAGTTGCATAATCTTATAGTCGAAGGAATATGTATTTGACATGAAGAAAGCAATAGCAATAAAACTGAACGATCATTATGCTAAGCTAGCAGATGGGTCTTGTCCATCACATCATTCTCCTAATGACGTGATCCCGTTATCAAATGACAACACATGTCCATGATTAGGAAACCTTAACCATCTTTGATCAACGAGCTAGTCTACTAGAGGCTTTTGTTTATGTATTCACACATGTATTATGGTTTCCGATCAATATAATTCTAGCATGAATAATAAACCTTTATCATGAATAAGGAAATATTAAATAACAACTTTATTATTGCCTCTAGGGCATATTTCCTTCAGTCTCCCACTTGCACTAGAGTCAATATTCTAGTTGACATCGCCATGTGATTTAACACCAATAGTTCACATCGTCATGTGATTAACACCCATAGTTCACATCGCCATGTGACCAACACCCAAAGGGTTTACTAGAGTCAATTATCTAGTTCACATCGCCATGTGATTAATACCCAAATAGTACTAAGGTGTGACCATGTTTTTCTTGTGAGAGAAGTTTAGTCAACGAGTCTCTCATATTCAGATCCGTATGTATATTTGCAAATTTCTATGTCTACAATTCTCTGCATGGTGCTACTCTAGCAAATTGCTCACACTTTCAATATGTATCCAGATTGAGACTCAGAGTCATCTAGATTAGTGTTAAAGCTTGCATCGTCGTAACCCTTTACGATGAACCCTTTATCACCTCCATAACCGAGAAACATTTCCTTAGTCCTCTAAGGATTAATTTGAGTGTTGTCCAGTGATGTACTCCTGGATCACTATTGTACCCTCTTGCCAAACTCATAGCAAGGCACACAACAGGTCTGGCACACAACATGGCATACTTTATAGAACCTATGGCTGAGGCATAATGAATGACTTTCATTCTCTTTCTATCTTCTGCCGTGGTCGGGCTTCGAGTCTTACTCAACTTCACACTTTACAATACATGCTAGAACTCCTTCTTTGACTGATTCATTTTGAACTCCTTCAAAATCTTGTCAAGGTGTGTGCTTTTTGAAAGTCCTATTAAGCGTCTCGATCTATCTCTATAGATCTTGATGCCCAATACATAAGTAGCTTTACCGAGGTCGTTTATTGAAAAATTCTTATTCAAGTATCCTTTTATGCTATCCAGAAATTTTGTATCATTTCCAATCAACAATATGTCATCCACATATAATATCAGAAATGCTACAGAGCTCCCACTCACTTTCTTGTAAATACATGATTCACCACAAGTCTGTATAAAACCATATGCTTTGATCACCTCATCAAAGCGTATATTCCAACTCCGAGAAGCTTGCATCGGTCCATAGATGGATCGCTGGAGCTTGCACACTTTGTTAGCACCTTTAGGATTGAAAAAACCTTCTGGTTGCATGATATACAACTCTTCTTTAAGAAATCCATTAAGGATTGCAGTTTTGACATCCATTTGCCAGATTTCATAAAATGCGGCAATTGCTAACATGACTCGGACAGACTTAAGCATCGCTATGGGTGAGAAAGTCTCATCGTAGTCAACCCATTGAACTTGTTGAAAACCTTTTGCGACAAGTCGAGCTTGGTAGACAATAACATACCGTCAGCTTCAGTCTTCTTCTTCAAGATACATTTATTCTCTATGGCTTGCCGGTCATCGGGCAAGTCCACCAAAGCCCACACTTTATTCTGCACAGCTCCAAAACTCCTGAAACTCCATGAAAGTCATTTTTGGAATTAATAAGAATTATTGAGCGAAAGAAGTACCAGAGGGGGCCCACACCCTGGCCACAAGGGTGGGGGCGCGCCCACCCCTACTAGGCGTGCCCCCTGTCTCGTGGGCCCCCTGGTGGCCCTCCGGTGCCCATCTTCTGTCTTTTACCCTGGAAAAAAAATCATAAGCAAGCTTACAGGATGAAACTTCGCCGCCATGAGGCGGAACCTTGGCGGAACCAATCTAGGGCTCCGGCGGAGCTGTTCTGCCGGGGAAACTTCCCTCCGGGAGGGGGAAATTATCACCATCATCATCACCAACAATCCTATCATTGGAAGGGGGTCAATCTCCATCAACATCTTCACCAGCACCATCTCCTCTCAAACCCTAGTTCATCTCTTGTATCCAATCTTTGTATCCAAACCACAAATTGGTACCTGTGGGTTGCCAGTAGTGTTGATTACTCCTTGTAGTTGATGCTAGTTGGTTTATCCGGTGTTGATCAAGACTCTTTTCTGGCGCCGTTGCCGGGGAGTGAAGCGCCTTTGGTGAGTGGAACTTGGTAAGGAAATATTTATATAGTGTGCTAAAATTTTCTGTCACTTGTTACTATGGAAATTAATCCTTTGAGGGGCTTGTTCAGGGCATCTTCGCCCCGACCAGTAGAGCAAAGAGTTTCTCCTCAACCTACTGAACCTACTGAAAATGTTTACTTTGAAATCCCTTCGGGTATGATAGAGAAACTGCTAGCTAATCCCTTTGCAGGAGATGGAACATTACATCCCGATTTACACCTTATCTATGTTGATGAAGTTTGTGGATTATTTAAGCTTGCTGGTATACCCGATGATGTTGTTAAGAGGAAGATCTTCCCTTTATCTTTGAAGGGAGATGCATTGACATGATATAGGCTATGTGATGATACGGGATCTTGGGACTATAAGCGATGAAATTGGAATTTCACCAGAAGTTCTATCCTATGCATCTTGTTCATCGTGATCATAATTATATACATAATTTCTGGCCTCGCGAAGGAGAAAGCATCGCTCAAGCTTGGTGGAGGCTTAAGTCAATGTTATATTCATGCGCCAATCATGAGCTCTCAAGAGAAATGATTATTCAAAAATTTTATGCTCCGCTTTCTCTCAATGATTGCACCATGCTCGATACTTCCTGTGCTGGTTATTATATGCTGAAGACTATTGAATTCAAGTGGGACTTATTGGAAAGAATTAAACGCAACTCTGAAGATTGGGATTCCGATGATGGTAAGGAGTCAGGTATGACACCTAAGTTTGATTGTGTTAAGTCTTTTATGGATACCGATGCTTTTCATGGATTTAGCACTAAATATGGACTTGACTCTGAGATAGTAGCTTCTTTCTATGAATCTTTTGCTACTCACGTTGATCTCCCTAAGGAGAAGTGGTTTAAATATAATCCTCCCATTGAAGTAAAAGTAGTTGCTCCTGTTACAGTTAAAGAAAAGACTATCACTTATAATGATCCTATTGTTCCTACTACTTATGTTGAGAAACCACCTTTCCCTATTAGGATAAAGGATCATGCTAAAGCTTCAACTGTTGTTCGCAAAAATAATACTAGAACATATACACCTCCTGAGAAAATTAAAGTTGAACCTAGTATTGCTATGGTTAAAGATCTCTTGGCTGATAATATAGATGGGCATGTTATTTATTTCTGTGAGGAAGCTGCTAATATTGCTAAACCCGATGCTAAGATACATAGACCTGTTGTACGCATGCTTGTTATTTCTGTTAAAATAGGAGATCATTGTTATCATGGCTTATGTGATATAGGTGCTAGTGCCAGTGTAATACCTATTTCCTTATATGAAGAAATTATGCATGATATTGCACCCGCTGAGTTAGAAGGTATTGATGTTACTATTAAACTTGCAAATAGAGATACTATTTCACCGATTGGAATTGTTAGAGATGTTGAAGTCTTGTGTGGGAAAGTTAAATATCCTGCTGATTTTCTTGTTCTTGGTTCCCCACAAGATAGCTTTTGTCCCATTATAGTTGGTAGACCCTTCTTGAATACTGTCAATGCTAGGATTGATTGCAAAAAGGATGTTGTTACAATTGTCTGGGGGATATGAAACATGAGTTTGACTTTGCCAAATTTGGTAGACAGCATCATGATAAAGAATTGCCTAGTAAAGATGAAATTATTGGTCTTGCTTCTATTGCCGTGCCTCCTACTAATCCTTTAGAACAATATTTGCTAGACCATGAAAATGATAGGTTTATGAATGAAAGAAGGGAGATAGATGAAGTATTCTTTCAACAGGGTCCTATTCTGAAACACGACTTGCCTGTTGAAATCCTAGGGGACCCCCCTCCACCCAAGGGTGATCCCGTGTTTGAGCTTAAACCATTACCTGATAATCTTAAATATGCTTATCTTGATGAAAAGAAGATACATCCTATTATTATTAGTGCTAACCTTTCAGAGCAAGAAAAGGAAAGATTATTGAAAACTCTGAAGAAGCACCGTGTTGCTATTGGATATACTCTTGATGATCTTAAGGGCATTAGTACCACTCTATACAAACACAAAATTAAATTGGATGAAGGCTCCAAACCAGTTAGAGATCATCAACGACGGCTAAATCCTAAGATGAAAGAAGTGATAAGAAAGAAGATACTAAAGCTCTTTGAGGCAGGTATAATTTATCCTGTTGCTGATAGTGAGTGGGTAAGTCCTGTCCATTGTGTCCCTAAGAAGGGAGGTATTACTGTAGTTCCTAATGATAAAGATGAATTGATCCCGCAAAGAATTATTACAGGTTAGAGGATGGTAATTGATTTCCGTAAATTAAATAAAGCTACTAAGAAAGATCATTACCCTTTACCTTTTATTGATCAAATGCTAGATAGACTATCCAAACATACACATTTCTGCTTTCTAGATGGTTATTCTGGTTTCTCTCAAATACCTGTGTCAGCGGACGATCAAGCAAAGACTACTTTTACTTGCCCTTCGGTACTTTTGCTTATAAACATATGCCTTTTGGTTTATGTAATGCACCTGCTACCTTTCAAAGATGCATGATGGCTATATTCTCTAACTTTTGTGAAAAGATTTGTGAGGTATTCATGGATGATTTCTCCGTTTATGGATCCTCTTTTGATGATTGCTTGAGCAACCTTGATCGAGTTTTGCAGAGATGTGAAGACACTAGTCTCGTCTTGAATTAGGAGAAGTGGTTAATGAAGGCATTGTCTTGGGGCATAAAATTTTTGAAAGAGGTATTGAAGTTGATAAAGCTAAAGTTGATGCTATTGAAAAGATGCCGTGTTCCAAGGACATTAAAGGTATACGAAGTTTCCTTGGTCATGTCGGTTTTTATAGGAGGTTCATTAAGGACTTCTCTAAAATCTCTAGGCCTCTGACTAATCTATTACAAAAAGATATTCCTTTTGTCTTTGATGATGATTGTGTAGAAGCATTTGAAATACGTAAGAAAGCTTTGATCACTGCACCTATTGTTCAGCCACCTGATTGGAATTTACCCTTTGAAATTATGTGTGATGCTAGCGATTATGCTATAGGTGTTGTTCTAGGTCAGAGAGTTGATAAGAAGTTAAATGTTATTCAATATGCTAGTAAAACTCTTGACACTGCCCAAAGAAATTATGCCACCACTGAAAAAGAGTTCTTAGCAGTTGTATTTGCTTGTGATAAGTTTAGACCTTATATTGTTTATTCTAAAGTAACTATTCACACTGATCATGCTGCTATTAAATATCTTATGGAAAAGAAAGATGCTAAACCTAGACTTATTAGATGGGTTCTCTTGCTCCAAGAATTTGATTTGCATATTATTGAAAGAAAGGGAGCTGAGAACCCCGTTGCAGACAACTTGTCTAGGTAGAGAATGTTCTTGATGACCCACTACCTATTGATGATATCTTTCCCGATGAACAATTAGCGGTCATAAATGCTTCTCATACTACTCCATGGTATGCTGATTATGCTAATTATATTGTTGCTAAATTTATACCACCTAGTTTCACATACCAGCAAAAGAAAAAGTTCTTTTATGATTTAAGACATTACTTCTGGGATGACCCACACCTTTATAAAGGAGGAGTAGATGGTGTTATTAGACGTTGTGTACCTGAGCATGAACAGGAATAGATCCTATGCAAGTGTCACTTCGAACCATATGGAGGACACCACGCTGGAGATAGAACTGCACATAAGGTATTGCAATCCGGTTTTTATTGGCCTACTCTCTTCAAAGATGCCCATAAGTTTGTTTTGTCTTGTGATGAATGTCAGAGAATTGGTAATATTAGTAGACGTCAAGAAATGCCTATGAATTATTCTCTTGTTATACCATTTGATGTTTGGGGCTTTGATTATATGGGACCTTTTCCCGCCTCTAATGGATATACACATATTTTAGTTGCTGTTGATTACGTTACTAAGTGGGTAGAAGCTATTCCAACTAGTAGTGCTGATCATAACACCTCTATTAAGATGCTTAAAGAAGTTATTTTTCCGAGGTTTGGAGTCCCTAGATATCTCATGACTGATGGTGGTTCACATTTTATTCATGGTGCTTTCCGTAAAATGCTTGCTAAGTATGATGTTAATCATAGAATTGCATCTCCTTATCACCCACAGTCTAGTGGTCAAGTAGAGTTGAGTAATAGAGATCTCAAATTAATTTTGCAAAAGACTATTAATAGATCTAGAAAGAATTGGTCCAAGAAACTTGATGATGCATTATGGGCCTATAGAACTGCATATAAAAATCCTATGGGTTTGTCTCCGTATAAGATGGTTTATGGAAAAGCATGTCACTTACCTCTCGAACTTGAACATAAGGCATATTGGGCTATTAAAGAGCTCAATTATGATTTCAAACTTGCCGGTGAGAAGACGTTATTTGATATTAGCTCACTTAATGAATGGAGAACCCAAGCCTACGAGAAGGCCAAGCTGTTTAAAGAAAAAGTTAAAAGATGTCATGACAAAAGGATACAAAAGCGTGGGTTTAACGTAGGTGATTATGTGTTGCTATTCAACTCTCGTTTAAGACTTTTTGCAGGAAAACTTCTGTCTAAATGGGAAGGTCCTTACGTTATCGAGGAAGTCTATCGTTCTGGTGCCATAAAAATCAACAACTTTGAAGGTACAAGTCCGAGGGTGGTGCACGGTCAAAGAATCAAACATTATATCTCAAGTAATCCTATAAATGTTGAAACTAATATTGTTGAAACCGTAACCCCGGAGGAATATAAGATACACTTTTTAGAACGTTTCAGACTCCGAAAAGGAATAGGTATGTGGTACGTAAGTAAACCGACTCCAAAACAATTCTAATAGCAAGTTTTCTCCGTTCTGGAATATTTAAGAAAATAGGAAAATAAGAAGTAGTCCGGGAAGGACACGAGGCCTCCACGAGGGTGGAGGGCGCGCCCACCCATACTAGGCGCCCCCCCGCCTCGTGGGCACCTCGTGTGCCTTTTGGAGTCTGTTTTCTTGCACGTTACTTCTTTTAGTCGGTAAAAATTCATTATATAATCTCCCGAAGGTTTTGACCACTGTATCACGCAAAAATCTTCTGTTTTCGTTTTGAGCTGTTTTTTCTGACAGATCTAAATCACCATGACGTCTCCAAGCGCTCCCAATGACAAGTTTTTCGAGAAGGTCATCAACCCCTATCTCGCGGAGGTGCTGCAACACCCTCAAACCATTGAGATGCGTGAGGGGGTGCTGCACATCTGCGATGTGGAGGGACCAAGGCATACTGGAAGCATGGAGACAAAGCTCGAAGCTATGGAACAACAAGTTTTCAAGTGCCAAGGGATGGTGGAGTGCGGACTTAACGCCAACCAGATGATGATCGCGGAGTTCACCAACAACCACAAGCTGGACGCTAAGAACATTGGGGAGACCATCTTCAAGATTCATGAGAAAATCGAGCACCTCCAAGCCCAGATCTATGACCTGCAAAACCAAAACTGTGAGTATGAATATAGATTCAAGAGGATGAGTTTGGCTGCAGATTTGAGGATCCCAAAGACTCGATCATCCTTCTATGATGGTGAGCCCATGCCTTGGAAGACGGATGACAAGCCTACATCATCAACAACCCCTTCTTCACCACCTCTGAGGACATAATCACATGGGTATG
Source organism: Triticum timopheevii (assembly GCA_963921465.1). Classification (NCBI taxonomy): domain Eukaryota; kingdom Viridiplantae; phylum Streptophyta; class Magnoliopsida; order Poales; family Poaceae; genus Triticum; species Triticum timopheevii. Next base: position 651,588,761 of record OY997264.1, read on the forward strand.
GGCACTCCCCTTGGCAAACTGCCAAGCTTGGGGGAGGTGCCCCGGTATCGTATCACCATCACACTCCTATCTTTACCGTTTTACTTAGTTCGATCCTATTGGTAATATCTTGATTTAGTAGAATAAAGTTTTGGTATGAATTAGTTTTGAGTTTTGCTTTGCGATCCCTCTATGTAATCGAGTCCGTGAGCTATATATAATAAAGATTAGTGTTGAGTTAAGGGCTTTGCTTTCTTGCTATGATCTTGAGAAAATAGAAAGAACAAAAAGAAATAAAAGAGTTCATATTGATCTTATGGATGATAATGACTTCACATATAAAGAGTATGAGGCTTCAAAGTTGTTGAGAGTTGACAAACATAGTTTTGGTCATCGTTGCAATTAACAAGAAGTAATAAATAAAGAGAGGTTCTCACATATAAATATACTATCTTGGATATCTTTTATGATTGTGAGCACTCATTAAGTATGACATGCTAAAGAGTTGATGTTGGACAAGGAAGACAACGTAATGGGTTATGTTTTCTCACATCTCAGTTAAAGTATATTGTCATGGATCTTCCGAACATGTCGAGCTTGCCTTTCCCTCTCATGCTAGCCAAATTCCTTGCACCAAGTAGAGATACTACTTGTGCTTCCAAATATCCTTAAACCCAGTTTTGCCATGAGAGTCCACCATACCTCCCTATGGATTGAGTAAGATCCTTCAAGTAAGTTGTCATGTTGCAAGCAATAAAAATTGCTCTCTAAATATGTATGACTTATTAGTGCGGAGAAAATAAGCTTTATACGATCGTGTGATATGGAAGTAATAAAAGCGACGGACTGCATAATAAAGGTTGATATCACAAGTGGAAATATAAAGTGACGTTCTTTTGCATTAAGATTTTGTGCAGCCAATCCTAAAAGCACATGACAACCTCTGCTTCCCTCTGTGAAGGGGATATCTTTTACATTATGCAAGAGTCAAGGTGATCCTCACCTTTCCCTTTTTTTCATTTTATCCTTTGGTAAGCACCTCGTGTTGGAAAAATCCTGATACATATATCCAATTGGATGTAAGTTAGCATGAACTATTATTGTTGACATTACCCTTGAGGTGAGACATTGGGAGGCAATACTATAAGCCCCTATCTTTCTCTGTGTCCGATTAAAACTCCAGAACCATAAGTATTGCGTGAGTGTTAGCAATTGTAGAAGACTATATGATAGTTGAGTATGTGGACTTGCTGAAAATCTCTATTCTTGACTCTTTCCGATGTTATGATAATTTGAAATTGCTTCAATGACTGAGATTATAGTTTGTTAGTTCTCAATGAAGTTTGTGAACCATACTTGACATTGTGAATAGATTGTTACTTGAGCATAAGAAATCATATGACAAAGTCTATATATGTTGTTGTTATAAGAATGATCATGATGCCCTCATGTCCATATTTTATTTTTATCGACACCTCTCTCTCTAAACATGTGGACATATTTTTCAATATCGGCTTCCGCTTAAGGACAAGCGAGGTCTAAGCTTAGGGGAGTTGATACGTCCATTTTGCATCATGCTTTTATATTGATATTTATTGCATTATGGGTTGTTATTACACGTTATGTCACAATACTTATGGCTATTCTCTCTTATTTTACAAGGTTTATCATGAAGAGGGAGAATGCCGGCAGTTGGGATTCTGGGCTGGAAAAGGAGAAAATATTGGAAACCTATTATGCACAACTCCAAAAGTCCTGAAACTCCACGAAAGTCTTTCTTGGAATTAATAAGAATTATTGAGCGAAAGAAGTACCAGAGGGGGCCCACACCCTGGCCATGAGGGTGGGGGGCGCGTCCACCCCTACTGGGCGCGCTCCCTGCCTTGTGGCCCCCCTGGTGGCCCTCTGGTGCCCATGTTCTGCTATATGAAGTCTTTTATCCTGGAAAAAATCAAAAGGAAGCTTACGGGATGAAACTCCGCCGCCACGAGGCGGAACCTTGGCGGAACCAATCTAGGGCTCCGGCGGAGCTGTTCTGCCTGGGAAACTTCCCTCCAGGAGGGGGAAATTATCACCATCGTCATCACCAACTATCCTCTCATCGGGAGGGGGTCAATCGCCATCAACATCTTCACCAGCACCATCTCCTCTCAAACCCTACTTCATCTCTTGTATCCAATCTTTGTATCCAAACCACAAATTGGTACCTGTGGGTTGCTAGTAGTGTTGATTACTCCTTGTAGTTGATGCTAGTTCGTTTATCCGGTGGAAGATTATTTTTTCAGATCCTTAATGCATATTAATACTCCTCTGATCATGAACATGAATATGCTTTGTGAGTAGTTACGTTTGTTCCTGAGGACATGGGTGAAGTCTTGCTATTAGTATTCATGTGAATTTGGTATTCGTTCGATATTTTGATGAGATGTATGTTGTCTTTTCCTCTAGTGGTGTTATGTGAACATTGACTACATGACACTTCACCATGATTTGGGCCTAGAGGAAGGCATTGGGAAGTAATAAGTAGATGATGGGTTGCTAGAGTGACAGAAGCTTAAACTCTAGTTTATGCGTTGCTTCGTAAGGGGCTGATTTGGATCCATATGTTTCATGCTGTGGTTAGGTTTACCTTAATACTTCTTTACTAGTTGCGGATGCTTGCAATAGGGGTTAATCATAAGTGGGATGCTTGTCCAAGAAAGGACAACACCCAAGCACCGGTCCACCCACATATCAAATTATCAAAGTAACGAACGTGAATCATATGAGCGTGATGAAAACTAGCTTGACGATAATTCCCATGTGTCCTCGGGAGTGCTTTTCTCATTATAAGAAATTCTCCAGGCTTGTCCTTTGCTACAAAAAGGATTGGGCCACCTTGCTGCACTATATTTACTTTCATTGCTTGTTACCCGTTACAAATTATCCTATCACAAAACTATCTGTTACCTACAATTTCAGTGCTTGCAGAGAATACCTTACTGAAAACCGCTTGTCATTTCCTTCAGCTCCTCGTTGTATTTGACACTCTTACTTATCGAAAGGACTATGATAGATCCCCTATACTTGTGGGTCATCAATCGATATGTATTATTTCCAATAAGTCATTAGCTCGCTCCATTTTTCCGGAGAATAGAGTTTTAGTCATCTTGCCCATGAGGCATGGTTCGCAAGTATCAAATGATTCATAATCAAGTGATTCCAAAAGTACATCCGCATGGAGTTTCTTCATGCGCTTTTCACTAATATGACCTAAACGGCAGTGCCACAAGTATGTTGCACTATCATTATCAACTTTGCATCTTTTGCCATCAATATTATGAATATGTGTATCACTACGGCCGAGATTCAATAAACCATTTACATTGGGTGTATGACCATAGAAGGTTTTATTCATGTAAACATAACAACAATTATTCTCTTACTTATATGAATAACCGTATTGCAATAAACACGATCAAATCATATTCATGCTCAACGCAAACACCAAATAACATTTATTTAGGTTCAACATTAATCCTGAAGGTAGAGTGAGTGTGCAATGGTGATCATATCAACCTTGGAATCATTTCCAACACACATCATCACCTCACCTTAACTAGTCTCCATTTATTGTGCAACTCCTGTTTCGAGTTACTAATCAGCAACTGAACCAGTATGAAATACCCAAGGGCTACTACGAATACTAGCAAGGTACACATCAATAACATGTATATCAAATATACCTTTGTTCACTTTGCCATCCTTCTTATCCGCCAAGTTTTTGGGGCAGTTCAGCTTCCAGTGACCATTTCCTTTGCAGTAGAAGCACTCAGTTTCAGGTTTGGGTCTAGCTTTGGGCTTCTTCATGGGAGTGGCAACTTGTTTTCTGTTCTTCTTGAAGTTCCCTTTCTATCCCTTGCCTTTTTTCTTGAAACTAGTGGTTTTGTTAACCATCAACATTTGATGCTCTTTCTTGATTTCTACCATCGTCGATTTCAGCATCGCGAAGAGCTTGGGAATCGTTTTCGTCATCCCTTGCACATTATAGTTCATCATGAAGTTCTAGTAGCTTGGTGATAGTGACTAGAGAACTCTTGTCAATCACTATCTTATCTGGAAGATTAACTCCCATTTGATTCAAGCGATTGTAGTACCCAGACATTCTGAGCACATGCTCACTGGCTGAGCTATTCTCCTCCATCTTGTAGGCAAAGTATATTTGTCAGAGGTCTCATACCTCTCGACACGGGCATGAGTCTGAAATACCAATTTTAGCTCTTGGAACATCTCATATGCTCCGTGGCATTCAAAACATTTTTGAACTCCCAATTCTAAGCCGTAAAGCATGGTGCACTAAACTATTAAGTAGTAATCATATCGAGCTTGGCAAACGTTCATAACGTCTGCATCTGCTCCTACAATAGGTCTGTCACCTAGCGGTGCATCAAGGACATAATTCTTCTATGCAGCAATGAGGACAATCCTCAGATCACGGTCCCAGTCCACATCATTGCTACTATCATCTTTAAACTTACTTTTCTCTGGGAACATATCAAAAGTAAGGGAGCTATATCGTGAGCTATTGATCTAAAACATAGATATGCAAAACTATAAGTCTAAGTTCATGATAAATTAAGTTCAATTAATCAAATTACTTAAGAACTCCCACTTAAATAGACATCCCTCAAGTCATCTAAGTGATACGTGATCTAAATCAACTAACCCATGTCCGATCATCATGTGAGATGGGGTAGTCATCAATGGTGAACATCTCTATGTTGATCATATCTACTATATGATTCACATTCGACCTTTCGGTCTCCAGTGTTCCGAGGACATGTCTGTACATGCTAGGCTCGTCAAGTTTAAACCAAGTATTCTGCATGTGTAAAACTATCTCACACCCGTTGTATGTGAATGTAGAGTCTATCACACCCGATCATCACGTGGTGTCTCGAAACGACAAACTTTCGCAACGGTGCATACTCGGGGAGAATACTTATATCTTGTAATTTAGTGAAGGGTTCATCTTATAATGCTACCGTCGTTCTAAGCAAAATAGGATGCATAAAATATAAACATCACATGCAATCAAAATATGTGACATGATATGGCCATCACCATCTCGTGCTTTTGATCTCCATCTCCAAAGCATCATCATGATCTCCATCGTCACCGGATCGACAAATTGATCTGTATCGTTGCATTGTGGTCATCTCGCCAACTATTGCTTCTACAACCATTGCTAACACATAGCAATACTGTAAAGCAATTACATGGCGTTTGCATTTCATACAATAAAGAGACAACCATAAGGCTCCTGCCAGTTGCCTGATATCTTAAAAAACAAGATCATTTCATACAATAACATATGTCACATCATGTCTTGACCATATCACATCACAACATACCCTGCAAAAACAAGTTAGACGTCCTCTACTTTGTTGTTGCAAGTTTTGCGTGGCTGCTACGGGTTTCTAGCAAGAACCGTTCTTACCTACGGCAAAAACCACAGCAGTGATTCGTCAAGTTTGCTGTTTTAACCTTCTTCAAGGACCGACCATAGTCAAATTCGATTCAACTAAAGTAGGAGAAACAGACACCCGCCAGCCACCTTTATGCAAAACTAGTCGCATGTCAGTAGGTGGAACCAGTCTCATGTGCGTAGACATGTAAGGTTGGTCCAGGCCGCTTCATCCCACAATACCGCTGAATCAAAATAAGACGTTGGTGGTAAGCAGTATGACTATCACCTCCCACAAATCTTTGTGTTCTACTCATGCATATCATCTACGCATAGACCTAGCTCTTGATGCCACTGTTGGGTATCGTTACATGGAAAACAAAAATTTTCTACGCACGCGCAATGATCTATCCATGGAGATGCATAGCAACGAGAGGGGAGAGTGTGTCTACGTACCCTCGTAGACCGTAAGCGGAAGCGTTTAACAACGTGGTTGATGTAGTTGAGCTTCTTCGTGCTCCAACCGATCAAGTACCGAATGCACGACACCTCCGCGTTCTGCACACGTTCTGTTCGGTGATGTCCTCCACCTTCTTGATCCAGCAAGACGACAAGGTAGCAGATGAGTTCCGGCAGCACAACGGCATGGTGACGGTGATGGTGGTACGATATCCGCAGGGCTTCGCCTAAGCACTATGAAAATATGACTGAGGGAGTAAATGGTGGACGGGGGCGCCGAACACGGCTAAGACAATTGTATGTTGTGTGCTAGGAGCCCTCCTCCCACATATATATAGGTGGGAGGGAGGGAGTAGCAGCCAAATGAGGCGCCCAAGTAGGAGGAATCCTACTTGGAGTCTCTCCCAAGCCGCGCCCCCTGCCTTCTATAGGTGCGGGGGAAAGGCTGGCGCCCCCTTTCCTTTCTCCCATGAGAGGGAAAGGCAGGAGGGGCTAGCCCTCCCCCTTTCCTTCCCTTAGGGCCTGCTGTCCAAAGAAGGGACGCGCCAGGGGCTGGTCTGTTCCCCCTTTGGCTCATTAGGCCCATATCTTTTTCGGGGGTGCCCGAAACTCCTTTTCGCACCTAAAAGTACCCGGTACCCTCCGAAACACTTCTGGTGTCCGAATACCATCGTCCTATATATATTAATCTTTACCTCTGATATGTCTCCACCGTATCTATTTTTTGAAACACTTTTGCCCTTGTTTTGGATTCTAACTTGTATGATTTGAATGGAACTAACCCGGACTGACGCTGTTTTCAGCAGAACTGCCATGGTGTTATTTTTGTGCAGAATTAAAAGTTCTCGGAATGACCTGAAACTCGACGGAGAATATTTTTGGAATTAATAAAAAATACTGGCGAAAGAATCAAGTCCAGGGGGCCCACACGCCGTCCACGAGGGTTGGGGGCGCGCTCTACCCCGCTGGGCGCGCCTCCCTACCTCGTGGGCCCCTTGATGCTCCACCGACCTCAACTCCAACTCCATATATTCATGTTCGGGGAGAAAAAAATCAGGGAGAAGGATTTATCGAGTTTTACGATACGGAGCCGTCGCCAAGCCCTAATCTCTCTTGGGAGGGCTGATCTGGAGTTCGTTCGGGGCTCCAGAGAGGGGAATCCGTCGCCGTCGTCATCATCAACTATCCTCCATCACCAATTTCATGATTCTCACCGCCGTGCGTGAGTAATTCCATCATAGGCTTGCTGGATGGTGATGGGTTGGATGAGATTTACCATGTAATCGAGTTAGTTTTGTTAGGGTTTGATCCCTAGTATCCACTATGTTCTGAGATTGATGTTGCTATGACTTTGCTATGCTTAATGCTTGTCACTAGGGCCCTGATGTCTACTATACAACCTTCTTCTTGTAGACGTTGTTGGACCTGCAAATGCACATGTTTGTAGGACAGTAGAAAATTTCCCTCAAGTGGACGACCTAAGGTTTATCAATCCGTGGGAGGTGTAGGATGAAGACACTACAAAAAAAAGACACATCCGTGACATTTTGGGCCGAACGAATTTTTTTTCTGTCATACATATGACACTTCTATGACGATAATTGTGACAAGACCCGGTATCATCATAGATGTGGTGGGCTCCTACTTCTATGACAAAAAAACATGACAAAAAATGGGCTTTTCGTCCTGGGCGGGCCGGAGACGCAGCTGCATGACATTCTTTGGGCCGCCCATGACGGAAAAAACCGTGGTAGAAGCGAGGGGGAGGAAAATTGCAGGGAGTTTCCGGTTACGGTGGGAGGTCGGGGGCCGAGCGATGCATGTTTCTCTCGTACACATACGCACGTGTGTGCGAGGCGTTGGCTCTAACTGAACCCGAGCGAGGCATTGGGCTCTAACTGAACCTGAGCAATTGCACTGCAGGCTACTAAACCCGAGCGACCGATTCCTTCGCTACTGCTGCTAACTGAAGCCGATCAATGCTGCCTCTCTGGATGAACAGTGAGCGTTGCGGGGGGTTTGGATGAACAGTGAGCGGTGGGAGTGGATGAATAGGACCCAGGGCGTTACCTCTGGATGAACAGGACCCCGTGGTGTGGAGGGATGGATGAACAGGACAACCCCGTGGAGGGCTGGATGAACAGTAGATGGTGGAGGGGTGGATGAACAGTAGCCCGTGGAGGGGTGTTTGAACAGGAGCCCGTGGAGAGGGGTGGTTGAAAAGTAGTCGGTGGAGTAGCGCGCGGTGGAGGCTAGATGAACAGGAGCCCGTGGATGAATAGTCGCAGGTGGAGGCTGGAGGAGGTCGACGGTGGATGAACAGTAGCCCGTGGAGGCTGGAGGAGGTCGACGGTGAGGATGAACAGTATACTGTAGAGTCCCGTTTTGCGGTACGCCACACGCCTCCCGATGAACAGGACCCCCGTTTCGACCGTAGCGCTCCAACACAAGTCCGTTTTGTCCATTTTGCGGTACGCCACACCGCTCCCAATCATCAGGACCCCCGTCTCGACCATAGGAGGTCAGTTCCTCCGTTTTGCGATATGCCACACCCCTCCCAATGAACAGGATCCCGTTTCGAACGTGGCCGGTCGAACACAAGGCCGTTTCCTCCGTTCTGCGGTACGCCAGACCTCGTTTCCATCGCCTGTTCCATCCAAGCCCTCCGGATGAACATGATGACGCATTTCGTTCCGACCCAGCCGGTTGGCTCCCACGCGTTCTGTTGCCTCCCAATGAACATGACGCATTCCATTGCCTCCCCATGAACACGACGCATTCTGTTGCCTCCCCATGAACACGATGCATTTCGTTGCCTCCCCATGAACACGACGACGACACTGTTTCTCCCTTCCAACCCAGCCATGTACATGAGCCCTGGCCGTACGTATGCGCGAGTAGGCATTCGAGACCCCGCCTGTATGTACACATACGTGGCCGTATTTTCTTTCTTGCGCACTGGACGATGTATGTACGTATACATGCTACCTGCGCGCCTCTACTACGACACGTGCGCGCCTCTACATCGACCAGTATATATGTACGTACACGTTCACGACCAGAATGACAACGCTACGTACGCTTCGACCAGGTGGGTCCCGACTGTCAGGCACTTCGTTGCTTGCGAAGATGTAGCTAGTGGGTCCCAGCAATCAGGGGGGAATGTTTTTTCGCGAAATATGGTGGCCCGTCCGGTGGGCCCCCGCTGTCAGGTGGAGGAATAATTATTTTGCACGTAATAAGGAGGCACTTCCTTGCTGCGGCCATGGACCCAGCTGTCAGCCTCTCCACGTACAGTCCACGTCCGATGGAAGCCGCTCCTTGACCACGTTGACCACGCCGCGCCGAGAGCACCAGGGCGGTGGACGACAGTGAGGCCTAGGAAGGGGACGATGCGGAGCCGGGGAAGACGCGACAGTGGATGCCCACGCGTAGAGGAGTATGAGGGTTCACTGGTTCGTTGCGGTGTGAGGTTGCCGTCGCCGCAGAATAACAGGGGGTGTGGGTGAGTAGAGGGATGGCCTGGCCAGCGGTGGGAGTAGTAGGAGGCGGTGAGGCCTCCGCCGCATCACAGCCGGCCACGGGAGGCAGGAGCACGAGGCACGACCGGCGCTGGTTTGGGCGGCTGGAGCAAGAAGACTAGAGGTTGAAGAAGCACTCCGGCCGTTGGATGAACATCATACGGTCACTGGAGCTAGAATCGTGCATATTGACTAAGTTGACAAAGCCCTCCGTCCCCGTCAATTTAAAAGGCCCACAAGTCAGCCTGCCACTATACTGGGTCCCAGCTAACAGGGGGAGTATTCATTTTTTTGTGCGTAATAAGGAGGCACTTCCTTGCGTGCGAAGATATAGCTGGTGGGTCCGAGATGTCAGCGGCGGTAACGTTTTTTTCGTGAAATACAGAGGCCCTTTCAGTGGGTCCCTGATGTCAAGTGGAGGAATCATTATTTTGCGCGTAATAAGGAGGCATTTCCTTGCGTGCGGCCGTGGGCCCAGCTGTCGACCTTTCCAGATACAGTCCACTTCAGATGCAAGTCGGTCGTCGACCACGTTGACCAGGCCGCGCCGAGAGCACCAGGGCGGTGGACGACGGCGAGGCCTAGGAAGGGAATGCCACGGAGGCAGGGAAGACTCGGTAGTTGTTTCCCACGCGGTGGGTAGTACGACTGTACGCGGGTTTACTCGTTCGTCTACCGTCGCCGGAGAATAATAGCAGGTGTGGGTGAGTAGAGGGATGGCTAGGCCAGCGATGGGAGTACGCTGGGGCGGTGAGGCCTGCGCGGCAGCAGAGCCGGCCGCGGGAAGGAGGGAGCAGGCAGTCCCACCGGCGCTTGTTTGAGTGGCTGGAGCAGGAAGAGCAGAGATTGAAGAAGCATGACAGTTGTTGGATGGCCATCCAACAGTCACTGCTTGTGCGTCAACCTTTTTTAGGAAAGCCTCAAATCTTTGGAAAATAGCAACAGCCCATCTGCCATTATTTCTAATAATTTACAACCCATTTGCTAATTCTTAAGATTTTTTTGGAGCCCATATTCTTTTTGTTAGCACTACAGCCCATATTGTGGCCACGGTTAAAAAATTATACGAAATTTTGCAAATTTCGGTGCGGTCCGAACTGTTTTTAATCCCAAAATTTCGACTCACATTCAAACTGATTTTGAAAATAAATGTATATCAATATAAAATCCAACAAATTCTCAACGCATAAAAATTAATGTAATTTAAAATCTCGAAATGAAAAAAAAGATATTTGAAACTAATTGTCGGTTTGATGTGTTTTAAAAATGTACAACCCATTTCTCATTACTGATGGGCCATTTTCTCGGCCAGCCGAATGAAAGCTCTCCTCCTCTTGAAAGATTTGCAGCCCAACAGGCCTGACAAAGCGACTTACTTGGCAAATCACGAAAAACTGGGTTGTGGCCGTGGACCCACCTGTCAGCCTCTCCATGTACAGTACTCTTCCGATGGAATGTCATTGACCACGCCACGCTGAGAGCACCAAGGCGGTTGACGACGGCGAGGCCTAGGAAGGGGACGATGCGAAGCCAGGGAAGACGCGGCAGTGGATACCCACGCCGAGAGGAGTACGAGGGTTCACTGGTTCGGCTGCGGTGTGAGGCTGCCATCGCCGCAGGGCCTAGCTAGCGGTGGGAGTTGTAGGGGGAGACGAGGCCTCAACGGCAGCACAGCCGGCCACTGGAGGCAGGAGCAGGCGGCTCCCCGGCGCTGGTTTGGGCGGCTGGTGCAAGAAGAGCAGCGATTGAAGAAGCAGCAGGACCGTTCGATTCAAATCCAATGGTTACTGCTGTTAGAATCGTTTGTTGACTAAGTTGACAAGCCCTGCGTACGCGTCAACTTAGTAGGCCCACAGGCCAGCCTCCCAACCGGTGCGCCCTAGATGTCAGTGGGAGGAATCATTTTTTTTCGCGTAATAAGGAGGCAGTTGATTGCATGCGGCCAGGCCAGCAGAGGGAGTAGGGTGGGCCGGGGAAGCCTGCACGGCATCACAGCGGGCCACCAGAGGAGGGAGCAGGCAGTCCTGCCGGCGCTAGTTTAGGCAGGTGGAGCAGGAAGATGAGGGATTGAAGAAGCACGTCGGCCGTTGGATGGACATCCAACAGTCACTGCTGCTAGAATCGTGTGTTCACTGACAAAGCCTTGCGTAAACAAGTCAGCCTCGAAATCTGTGGCGTGTACAGCCCATTTGCTATTATTTTTATAATTTTTACTCATTTTCTAATTCATATGGAATTTATTGCAGCCCATTTTTCATTTTTAGAATTGCTGGCCATTTTCTGGCCAGTACCAGGGTCAAAAAATTAACTAAATATGTGGGAAATTTTGGGAATTCGCTAATTTTTGCTGGGGAACGAAATATTCTTAATCCAAAAATTAATAGCCATACTAAAACAAATTTAAAAATAAATTAGTACTATGTCATGTTAAATCCAATGAAATACGTATAAGATATCAGTGAAGAACAAAAACAAAAAAAGAAACTAATATCACATTTGCTATAATTTTGTTGGAATTTTCAACCCCTTTTGATATTACTTTTAACAGTCATTGACCATACTCTTTTGCCAGGACGGAATGCATCCCTCCTCGTCTTGAAAGATTTGCAGACCAGTAATTCAGAGAAAACAAAGAGGCCTAGCTTGGGTATACTTCAAAAAGAAATACTGGGCTACCTATTTCCCAAAGAACTGGTGCATGAGCATTTAGGGGATTTCCTATTTGGCACATATGCACCCGCTAGTGAACCGGCGCCTGAAGCGCTCGCACGATGGGCCGGCCCAATATCTTTTTTTTCTTCTCGGTTTTAATTAGCAAAAAGACCTGTTTTAGCTGTGATTCGAACTAGGTACCTCGCGCATGTAGTACCGCGGGTGCAACCAGCACGCCAACACACCTGATTTGTTTAGAACAAACTTTTACTTTCTTTTACCTTTTCTCGTTTACCTTTTTCCCATTTACCTTTTTCCATTTTCCATTTTTCCTTTTTCATTTTCTGTTTTTTCCTTTTGCTTCTAACGAGTTCGATTAACTTTTTTTTCAAATCGTTGAAATTTTTTAAGATTTGTGATCTTTTTTTCAAATTCGATGAACTTTTATTCAAATCCGATGAACCTTTTTTGAATCTGATGAACTGTTTTTAAAATCGATGAACTTTTTTTCAAAATTCGATGAACCTTTTTCAAATCTGATGAACTTTTTTCAAAAGTTGATGAACTTTTTTCAAATTTGATGAACTGTTTTCAAAAATCGGTGAACTATTCTTCAAATCTGATTGAACCGTTTTCAAAATCAATGAATTTTTTCAAATTTTGATGAAAAAAAATTCAATTCTATGTGAACTATTTTTAAAATTGACGAACTTTTGCAAAATCACTGAACTTTTCTTGAATAGGGCAACTTTTTTGCATGTTCACGAACTTTTTCCAAAATATGTGAAGTTTCTTTTTCTTTAATGAAAATCATGTATGAGCAGCTACGATAGTTGTTAAAGGTTAAGCGATGGATTCTGTCACTTGCAAGTGCCTAGCCTAGTGGTTAGCCGATAACCTGTACCTAGTATAGGTCGTGGGTTCGACCCCATCATTGGTCTGTAATTTTTTGCGCATTTTTCATAACCATTTTGTGTGATGCCCCTTCTTGGGCCGGCCCACTTGGCACCATAGCGGGCGCCACTTCTCCCAACCGGCGCTGAAGGCGCTGATTAGGAGCTCCCAGCATTTAGCTTTATTTATTTATTTACTTATTTATGTTTAGGGTACCATGAGCATGTAGCTGGGTCGGATTCATGTGAGAGCCTCCCTTCCAGTTAATTATGGGCTTCTCTCTTGGGCCTTCATCAGTGGGCTGCATGTTATCAACAAGTGGAAAATGTGTTCCGTATGAAAAATAGTATGAGCTACGTACGGTACGGGGCACTAAAGGATCGAACCGTGCAATGACTTCCAAAACATTGTGTTTGTCGTTCTAACAACACATTTATTCAACCAACAGACGAAATATACTACTGATTGTACATTGAAAACAGTAGCAGCAGCAACCAGGGCTGGGGGTGCAACAGAAGCAGTAAGTAGGCCAGAAGAGTGAAGACGCAGCTCTCTCTTCCAAACCAAACATCAGCCATCATTACAAAAGGGCTACCAAAAAAGAACAAGTGTATGCATCAAACTAAATAAAGATCCTACTACACAAGTGTACGCATCTAACTAACTGGCTCAGTTAGACATTACTATTTATTAAGCCGTGGAGATTGGCTGATGGCTTGAACCAGATGGGTGCCTGACGGAGGAAATTCCAGCCAGCAGGTCGAAGTCTAATACTTGCGACCCTCTCTCCTACTTTGGGCTGTAGAGCGTGGCGGCACATATCAGGGTATAGTGCATGCAGAGACGCATGGTACGTTGTGTACACACAGTTTTGCTTGCTGAACGAAACTGCGCTGCCATCATGATCCTTGCCGTCGGTTATCTCCTGGTTAATCGGATAATTCAGTCCGACAAACAGAGAGCGTGTACCAAGGCTACTTACCAGCCTCCAGTCAAAAATTCCTGAAGGCCCAGAGAAGCTGGGATCCTGCTCAAAGACCTTGCAGTGACTGTGATTGTATTCCGCGAAACAACATGTCCGGTACGTGCGAATGATCATCAATCTTTCGCCATCGTCTGATCGAGCCAGGAACAACCTGCAACTGTCATGCCGCTTTTCTTTGAAAGGTTCTGGGATTAGGAAGGGTAGAGACACCAGGCGGCCTACAACATCATATCAAGTTGGAGTCAAATAAAAAAGGGCTCTTGATTTAGTCAATCTTAAGAATAGCATGTTATGAGCATGAATATTTTTTCAGTAAATGTTGACAGTAATATAAGCAAGCCATCATGATATCATAGGAAAGTAAGATACTGCTGTAACAACCGTTTGTAGCGATGACTGGAGTAGGCCAGCAATACTCCAGCCATAGAAGGAGTCGATAGTGTAAATGAAGCCGTTGTGTTCAATGGCATCAGAGAACCATGGAGGATGTATGATCCTGCGATGGACGTGCAGATTTATCGACTTACCGCAGTGACCTGTCAGATAGGCGAGACCGCAGTTGAAGAACGCAATTAGCCTGAAGTCTTTATAATTCGCAGATCCTGTGGGCACTCGGCAGATTACAACCTTGAGCAAATCAAACTTGGTATCATGTTGGCTACTATAAGATTTCGAGTATTCTGGGCCGCGGTGCCAAAGCAGTGCAGTGTTAATCGAAGGAAGGGGGATCAACCGCCGGGTGTAGACCTCCACGAGCATCCAGCTACCGCGACCGTCGACGAGCACCATCCAAGACGTGTTCATGCCGACCCAGTACATACCGTTAATGTAGTTGAGGCTGGCGAGGAGGCGTGTTCAGCCGGGCGTGCAGCGGACGGCGTAGCACTATTCAATTTGTTATAAAAAACAAAGAAGAGTAGTAGAGATAGAGACATAGGGAGGAGCACGAGGTTGTGGGAGATAAGGATGAACGAGGCAAGGCCTTATCTGTAAATGTGGAGAGAGGTGCGGGTATCTTTTGTAAAATTGTCATAGTTGGCTTTCTATCCGTCAGATATAGATCGGACGGTCTATATTACAAGATGGCAGGCATACCATCATCACCAACTCGGTTTTCTATAAGAGTATAAATAAATATAAATATAGATAGATAGAGACTAGGGAGTACTAGTAAGGACACCATCTACTGCTTCGTGCACTACTCCTGCGCTCCATTCGGCGGCCGCAACGTCCCCTACAGCCAGTCCCTCCTGCGCTACATTCGGCGGGCGCTGTTGAAATTTGGGGAGCGCACTCTCGCGACTGCTGGCAGCCACGACTTCACCGACGATGACTTCTTCCCCGACCTCGGCAACCTCTTCCTCAACGACATGGGCGACAACCTCAACGCCAACGGTGCTGGTCCCGTTGCACCATATGTGTTTTTGTCCTTCCTGTTTGAAATCGTGGTAGAATTCATGTTTCTACTCTGTATCCTACTACTATGCTAGTCCACATGATTAGTTTCATCTCTGTTATAGCCGTCATGATTTATTTTGTGCTTATTCGGATTAAATCTCGTAGTAACTTGCTCATATATTCAACTGGCGCAACGTCCCCTACAGCCACTCCCGTTTCATGGACGGCCTGGTCGATGCCTCCAAGGAGCCCTTCGTCCACTACTATGAGTGCCCGATGCCGTTTTGTGGCTCGCCGGCGGACATGGTGCATCACCTCACGGATGCGTGCAGCGGTCACTGCTGGCCCTTGGCGGAGAACATCAAGTACGAGACGTGCTACCCGTTCACCATGCCGGAGTCGCTGGAGGATCACCACCGCCTGCTAGTCTCGGAGGAGGACGGCAGCGTCTTCCTCTTGATCGTGGGCACCGGCGAGGCCCGCGCAGGCCGCTGCCCCGTCTCTGTAATGTGCGTCAGGGGCGACGCCGCTGACGCTGACACTGACACGAGGTCGATGTACGGGTGCGTGGTCAGTGTTACTACCCCTCCGGGTCGCGTGGGCGGCGACACCGGCCTCATCGAACGGACTTGCACTCTGGGGAGCTGGGACTATCCCGCCAATGTGGACTTGGAAAACCCATGGTATCCTTTACCCGCCGACGCGCTGGACGGGGACTCCAAGGAGGTTCACCTGGACATACGCATTATCAAGTTAAATGTTGATCATTAGTCTTCGCTCAATGTAATCCGCTGTCTAAGCATGTGGAGACTTCCATGCAGGATCTTGCTCTATTGGAGTATCGCGCATGAATAAAAGTATACCTGTTTATGGTTTTGTCTAGAATCTTCCATGTATGAATTTTTACTACAGTACTGGTGAAAGACTTACGATGAACCATTTCTTACATCTCCTCTGCCCCCTTGCAAGTCATCCTGATTTAATCCCTCCGTCTAGGTGTATAAGGGCATGGTTAATATAACTTAATAGTATAGCCAACTGTTGACTATAAGAAAGTGCCATGTCATGTGTAGCCAACATGTATAACAATCGATACTCAAAAACTAATTCTTAAAGATCATTTCTTGCAAAGCACAATAAGTGTTATTTCTTCACAAGTTTTGGATGCAAGTTGAACAGTTGAACGCTTTTGTTTGCAAAAGATACCTTTTTATCGATTTCACCCGGATGTTTGTGAGCTCTATAGATAAAATAATATCCGAAGAAACCTATCGATACCCGTTACACATGAGATGACCCCCACATCCTTTGTCAAAATAAACAACTCCCCGATCAATGCATTTCGCTCTTCGGCGCAACGCACGGGCACCTTACTACTATAGATTAGTACGACCAAAAATTGAACTAACATTATATATAGTACGATAAATGTTGATGCATGTCACCTAAAATTATATCGTTCAAAACTATGTTCAAATACGAATCCAACGATATCGTTTTTGTTGACATGCACTAACATTTTGTCAGTCAAATCTTCAGTCAAATACAATGGGGGACTAATAAACTACGACCGATGTAGACCCTGTTTGGATCCATGGGTTAGAGTTAGTTTGGGTTAGTTTGGACTCAACTAACCCAAAAGTATCCAAACAGGAGGGTTAGTTTGGTTTAGATGCATCTAACCCATCCAAAAAATCTAACCCACCCAAGAGGTGTTTATTCGGGTTAGTTCTTCTCGGGGCCACTAAAAACACATTTTTCTCTCGCTCTTCCTGCAGCATATCCTTCCCCACTTCCTCGAAGCTTCTCGTCCTCTCCCTTCCTCCCTCTCGCACCGCCCGTGAAGGTGCCTCGTTGTATCCGTGCTCCATCTAACCCTGCCATCCAAACACCTCTTTGGTTAGAGTTAGTTCAGGGTTAGTACAAGTGTAGAGGGTGGCACTGCACGGGAGTCTCACCTCTCACCCCGCTCGTGGCGCGGCAGTAAAGCCGTCATATCACAAAACCCACCACTCCCAGTAATAAGTGGCCTGGTAAAATAAACGGACAAGCAATCATCACATCCCTCCGTCTTTTTTGCATTTCATCTCTCTGCATTTACTTTCTCCGGTTCATCTCGCACACTCGATCCCTAGCTACTACTCCGAGGGCCAGTTCTTTTGGTGGCTTCCCCAGCTTTTCCCACAAGACTAGTCATAGTGGAGAGCAACAATAAGGCGCCTCACTCATTTATTTGGGCTTCTAAACTACTACTTCGCCCTGGTTTATTCCTCACCATTGTAATTTGTGCTAAATTTTGAGCAAATATTTAACTGATAAAATGTTACTCCCTCCGTCAAGGTGTGTAAGTCATCTTACGAAAACCAAATAATCCCAAAACACTTACGCGCGGTGCATTAACTTCTACTTCGTTTCTTGTTTCTTGTCATATCAACCAATAAGAGATAAAGAGTTTGCATGCTTTTAATGACTTGAGATATCAAACACGACATGCAGTGGTTAATTCATTGCATGCAATACTATTAATTAGCAAATAAACATTAACATTTCTCGTTTTCTCCTCCTTGGTCACGGTGCACAGCCTAAGATGACTTACTCACCTAGACGGATGGAGTAGTGCATGTGACATGCACTAACATTTCATTAGTTAAATTTATGATCAAAATTTGACACAGATTACAATGGGGACCAATAAACCAGGACGGAGGTAGTAGTTATGGGATTACTAATCTAGAACTGGCCCCTGGTACTCCTACTAGTAGTAGCTAGTACTCAAGTTGGAATTCCAATTGCACGGCACAACTTGTTAGGCAAAATATTCGATACAGGGTGTACGAAGTGGTTTGGGAATTTGCATGCCTTTCCAACCAGTGAGATACTCCATATAAAGTACGACAGAGAAATAACCACAGAGAAGGAAGATAAAAGTAAACAATCAAACGAGCATTTTTGCATTTGTTCTGCATTGAATTGTTTCACAAGCTTGACTAGTGCTGTTTTTCTACTTTTACAAAAACCGCATCGTAATGTTAAAACGTGCATTTGCACATACATAAGTAGTAGTAGTACTCCCTCCGTCTAGGTGTACAAGTCTTCCCTCCTTCTTGATCACGGTGCACAACCAAAGATGACTTATTGACCTGGACGGAGCGAGTAGCACAGTCTGCAAGCATATATCGAGAGAGACGTGTAGTCCGATAGTATATAGTAAAGTTTGTGCTATATGCACGTACTTGCAAAATGCGTACGAATACACAAGGTTTCCAAACTTTCCATTTTACATACTTAATTAAGGACGCTAAAAATTCCTGAACATTCGGGATTTATCATTTGCATCCCAAAACTAATGAGATCGCCATTCGAAACAAAAATTATACTCCTCCTAAAAGCCACGGCGCTCGCAGGAGCGCTTGCGGCGCGCCACGAGTGCCCTGGTGCGCGGCTGTTTCCCAGCATGCCAACACAACGCCTCTTCCTCAGCCTCGCAACTCGCAAGGTGTTGATTGGCGTCTTGCCGGCGGGCGAGTGCGATCTCACCGGTGTGGTGATCCGGCGCCAACAGGTACTCCTCCTCGCTGGAAGCGTGCACCCGGTCCACGTACCGCCAAGCGTAGATGAGGCGCTTGGGCCCAACTGCACTCAGGGCGTCGGCACGGGCGTCCTCCGCCACCCTCACGGCTCTCGCACGAGCCTTCTGCCAAAGAGCCAATTGCCTGACTCTCTCGGACGCGACATAGGCCTCCCAGGCAGCTTGTTCCGCGGTGCGCTTCTCTTCCTCGGCCTTCTTCTCCGCCTCTATTTTGGTGCGCTCTGCTGGAGGCAAAGCCTCCCACAAGGCGACATCCATTTCTTTCCAAAGCTCCTCAAGGCTTGGGGGCTCGGCGGGCGGCGCGTTCTCCTCATAGCGGGGAGCCGACGCGTCCTCCGACGCGCGTGCTGGCGAGATTGGGAACGCCGACGCGTCCACCTCGACGCATCGCGGCGAGGAGCGGAACGCCAACGCGTCCTCCTCAACTAGTGGCGGCGAGGAACGGAACGGCGACGCGTCACGTCACGGCCAGGAGCGGAACGCCGACGCGTCCTCCTCGACTAGTGGCGGCGAGGAACGAAACGGCGATGCGTCGCGTAGCGGCGAGGAGCGGAACACCGACGCATCCTCCTCGACTAGTGGCGGCGAGGAACGGAACATCGACACGTTACCGTCCGCGCGGCGCAGCGAGGGGCTCCTAGGGCTTGGGAGGGGCGATGCCATGGTGGTCGACGTGAGAGGGAGGGGGAGGAGATAGCGATGAACGTGAACGTGAGGGGGAGGAGATAGCGATGTCATGGGAGGCGCAGTATTGATAGCGAGCAATGGCACACCTACGTAAGATATGGACTGAGCTGCACAGACTTAACTGCAGGTCCAGTTGTGTCACTAACATGTGGGCCAGTCCCCTATTGGGCCCATATGTCAGTGAATCAATGCACCTGAAGTTAAGTAAAAGCTACGTGGGCATATTTGTTGGAGTAAATTACGGGGGAGCGAAGGGGTGGAAATATTGCTGGTCACAACGGATTGGACGAGCGTGGGGGGATGAGAGTCATGCATGCAAATTTTTTCACACAGGGTGGAGTGGTGGGACTGCCGGAGGGAGAAGGAGAGTTTGGCAGGCATATTATTTCCACACATGGAGAGGAAAAGATTTGGAGACGAACGGGCTTCCTGCAGGTATGGGGAACGGTGCATAATAAGTCATCTTGCATGCCGGGCTAGCTATAGTCTCAAGTCATTAAAAACATACACGCCACACACATGTTTATATTTCAAGGTGCACTAAATTATTGCATGCGATGATTAAGGCTGGCCATAATGGTGGTATCTTAGCTGGTATCATGCACACGGGAATAGCAAACATGCTGTTGTGGCAAAGAATTAAAGAAGAGAGGGGGGTCGGAGTAACTAGTGTTCATGCATGCATTGGTAAACACATTTTTTTGTGAAGAACGACAACATTAGTTGAGTACTTTTGCAGACTTCAAAAACTATTCCACCGCCTCTACTATCTTGCTAAGAGTAGGTGAAATTTTTGAATCGAGCCCTTTAAACTAGAAGGGAGGTAGTGGTACTCTAATAGCTAACCTTGTTGTGATGACAAGATAGGACATGGCACGCACCTGGACGGAGGAACTAGTCTGCATTGTGCATTTAAGTTTTGTCTGAAGTCAATGTACCTCTACTTTCACCAGACTTATAGAAAAATGTACTAGTACTCATTATAATCAGCATTCAATGTCAACATTCACAATGTCAAATCAATATTTTACACTCATTATAAAACGTAGTTCTTATACTCATAGCGGAGCTTAGGGCTTGCATTGCCGGTCTCTACATAGGTATTTCTCTTCATAATCCTGTAATTTTAGAGACTGATTGCGCTTTTGTGGTAGTGTCTCTTGCATCGGAGGACTATGACAGGTCTGCTATGCATGACCTGAAGATGAAAGCGTTGAGCATCTCGAAGTTGATCAACAATCTTCAATTGTCAAAGATTAGCCGTTCGGCCAATAAGGTGGCACACTTAATCGCTAAGTATAGCTTTGACAATAGATTAGATGGTATTCTTGTAAATAACGTACCGCCCTGTGTGGTGAATATTGTATCGAATGAGTGTACTGGTGTGGCTGGTTAATTAATATAAGGTGGTGTTAAAAAAAGTATAAATTTGGTCAAACACTTTGCAAACGGTTGACGGGAATAAAAAGGACCAGAGGGAGTATCATGCATGCGGAGTAGGCAAAAAAATTGCTCATTTATAGCCGGTCGAAGTCTCAAAGGGTGCGACCGTGCGAGGGAGGCGAAGGTCGTGGGAGGCGCGGCGGTTGACGGAATTAAGTGAAGTTACATCCACGCGCCGGCATGGCGTGCGAACAGGCAGAAGCTATACCGTCAGGCCTACGATATGGGTCTAGTAGACATGACATCTAGTGGGTCCCGCATAGTTCTCGAGAACTCTTTGGGGGCTTGCAGCCGTTTATCCACTGGGCAAGCCAGCAACCCCACGCCATTCGCACGCCCTACTCGTCCCCGTCTTCTACCTCACAACAGTTCGCTCCCAGTTGTCCCGTCCTTTCACATTAGTTCGCTCCCAGTTTTTGCGGGGTACAACAGTTCAACTTCTCCTAACCCTCCTCCAAAATCCATGGCCTCCCAAATCTCCATGGTCTCCACTGAGTACCAGGTTAGAGCCATCACCGGTGATCAGTTCATCGTCATCTACACACGTGGATCCGCGACGGTGAAAGCATGGCTTGCTCGCTTCCTACGCATGTTCAACAGTTCAATGGATGAGTAGGTCGCTGGGCTAGATTTGAATACACCACACTCCTGGGACGAGAGAAGGATCTAAACGACGAAGAGAGGAAGAAGCCCGCCGTGATCCAGGTTTGCGTACATAATGTTTGCTTGGCCTACCACATATGCCATGCCGACGTTGAGTGTCGGGATTTTAAGAACTTCCTCAAGGACAAAAGAGTGAAATTCGTTACTGTAGGCTTTAAGAACGACAGGGATGTCCTGCGTCAGATAGGTCTCATTGTAGGCCAGCCCTTCGATCTCCAGAAGGCAAGCCTTGTGTCCTCCTCTCAACCTTCAATGCTGACCCTGGCAGCAACCATGATTGATCCTTCGTACGCTAAACTGAAGAAACCTCATCACGAGTTTCATCATGCACGGGAGTCGAAGACATTAGATGAAGATCACATCCTGTACGCAACAATGGATGCCTACCTTTGTTTAAATATGTACAAGGGTTGGATGAAGAAGCAGAGCCCAGTGTCCGGTTCAAGCAAAGAAGCGTCGGCAAAGAGGAAGAGGCAGAGGGACGAGGACGAAGTCGAGGACGTGGACTCGGACTCCGAGTAGGTGGCAGTGCCGTTGCTCATGCTGGTTCTACTGCAGTGTCAAGCGGACTAGTTGCTTAGTTTATTTTCAAGGGTGTGTTGTTCCGAGGCCCCAACAGAACTATGTTTATGTTCTTTCTCATTATTTGAACTCTTTAGTACGTACAGTAGTACTAGTACTATGTCTTACTACTGTTCTTCTTGCAGTTGGTACTACTGCTCGTATCTTCATGTTTCTACTGTACTTAATACGTTCGTACTAGTAGTATAATTTGGGTCAGTCGATTTGTGAAAGAAGTTCGACAGAGTGAAGGAAGAAGACGGCAGAAGAGGTGGAAGAAGCCCTTCTAGCCATCCATGTTGCATCAAACGGCTCACATGAGTCGACTGACCCAAATTGCTCCTTCAGATTGCAGGATCCACGTGGCATTTAAGGTCTTGATGGTAGATTCCGCGTCCGCACCCGGTTTGCGGGCTCGACGCGCACGCGACCGGCTTCTGCCACGATAGCCACCATGCGCGCCTCCTCCGCACGGGCGGAGACGACAATGACACGCTAGTTCCTCATCGCCGGCGTGCTGGAGCACGCGCTCGTCCTCCTCTTCGTACGCTGCATGCATAGACGCGGATCCACCAGTTGCTCGCGTGCTTGGCAGCGCGGCGGCATGTCGAGGAGGGACTATAGACGACGTGAGCGGGAGAGCCTTCGGCTTCATAGCACAGGGATGGTGGCGACACAGCGGTGATGGGTAAGAAATTGTTGGCCGGTGCATGTGGGCGCCGGCATGCGCAACGGCAGCGGCGGCATATTGATGAGTGCACGTGTGGGAGCTTACTTTACTTTTATATAAGGTTGGTCAAACTTAAAAGAAAACCGTACTAGTACACGTAAACATTAGACTTAGCCAGCGCTTTTATTAGGTTTTCTGAAGTTAGTGCCACAGCCACGATACGGAATCCTGTGCAAGCGCGTGAACCGCGGCCGCGCGGTCGATCGAACGGTGCATCACCGTGTCGCGCTCGAAGGACATCCACCGAACCTTTTTGTGTGTGTGAAAACAATCCTCGAATATTACTCAACTTTGTTTCCTGGGAAAGTTCTTGACGCTGCAATATTTCCATATATTTGAATTTAGCTCCAGTTCGTGTTTATTTGGATTTGGATGTTTTAGGTGCGCCCTAGTTTTTTTAATACTTATTTTGTGTGTGTGACTGAGAGAGAACGTGTGTATGTGTCCATATGTGTGTTGCGGCGGAAGGGCAATGTGGAGACGGTGTGCGTGTGATACAGACATAGAGAGGTGTGAATGTGCAAATGATCATGCATGAGTGAGACATAGACAGATGCCGATACATTGTGTATACATGAGAGAACGGTCTTCTAGTTTACTTGTGTGTGTGTGTGTGAGAGAGAGAGACAGAGAGAGACAGAGAGAGAGAGGAGCATCCGTAACACAACAACCGTCTCTCTCGATTCGTCCGTCCCTTGCACGATCGCATGCAACACATGCATCAACACGCACATTTTGACACCCTCACCCGGCCCCTGCCCACCTCAAGGCGCGCACAATCTCTTCGTGAATACCCATTTCTCTCCTTAGGTTTGTTTTCTCTAAATATCTTACACACACACACACACACTCCCCCGAGCACACAATTCATCCCCATCCAAGGTTATACGGCGACCACTCTCGCTTGTGCTTCTTTGCACCCCAACATGCACAACACCTCAATCTTCAAAGAGGGCATCGAGCAGATCGAAGACGGCGACCACACCGTGCTAGAGAATGCGGGGTCATTTGGAAGCAGGGTGATGTGATGACGGCTGACTGACTCCTCCCCCCACCCTCTCTCTCTCTCTCTCTCTCTTGCACAATATTACCAATCCCTCTCTCCCTCGCACAAAATTGTCAATCCCTCAACCCAAGAGATCCTTCCCCTCTCGTCCATGTTTTTCCAGCTCTCTCATCAAACATGTTGTCTCTTCTCCTTCCACGTATACAGAATCCGGATGCACACGCATCTCACGTATATTACATGTCTCCATCTTTCTCACAGACCTAAGTTCTTCCTCTCTCTCTTTCTCTTTCTATCTCTCTCTCTGTCTCGTTAGGTTTTCTCCTACTCTCTCATCCACATACATACAATCTTTCCCGCCCTATCTGCTCCATCTTCAAAAGCTCTCTCTGCACGTTTCATTCACACATTGGAATATGTCAAAATGTTGCTTCTATAATGGCTGATGTAGAGTTATGGTTGTTTTTGTTGCATCCTACAAAGTAATAACTATGAAATGCATTTAGATTCTCATTTGACTCGGATTATGTGAGTTTGAGTATGTTGTGAAGTACTATAGACCTTGTATACATCTTGGGATTTGACAATGATTGTAACTATTGAATTGTATAGACCATTACATTCGAAGTCAATAGCCTAATATATTTATTTCACAATTTCAACAAATGATTAGTTCACTACAAACTAAGAAAACAAATGTGTACACCCTTCGTTTTTATTTAAGTCCGTGTATTAGCATTGGTCAAAGTCAATTTTTGTAAACTCTTAGAAAGCTTATAACAAAAATATTAACATATACAATAACAAATAAATACCATTAGATTCATTATTGAATGTACTTTCACATCATACATATTTTTTATGGTAAATGTTTATATTTTTCTATAAACTTGATCAAACTTTAGGAAGTTTGACTTCAGTCAAACCTAATATGCAGAGTTTACTACTACTACTCGCTAGTTGCTTAGCCGAATCACTCAACACGCCACACGGGGAGCCCAGTGTCACAAAATTTTGAGGTCGGCGGGAAAATCTCTGGCGACCCTGATTCGAGCAGTGGGAAGTTACCATCATAGCCTTCGGAACAGGCCTACGGATGATGCTTGGTAGGGGGCTATTTTTGTAACTTCAGGTTCACCCTACCCAGCCAACCCCACCCCGGCACCCAGAGTAGTACACCTGAATACTCCCCATTTTCTATCCCCACCGCAAAATAGACTTCTCCATGGCACCGCAGCCTTCGTGCTCCTCCCCTTTACATCGGCGCACTCGTCCACCGCAGTGCATCTGCCTCATCGACGACCTCGTACGCCGCACTAGAGCCGGTCCACCGTCGTCATAGTACACGGAGCCTCCTCCCCGGCATCGTCTTCCACGGTCTCGGATCCGCTTCCCGGAAGCCGACGCCAAGCGCAGAAGTACCACCGTCGTGGACAATGAACTGATTCCCGTTGCCGACCATGACTCACAGAGGCCGCCGCGACCATCGTTCTCCTCCTCGATTGGTAATGTGTGTATTGAATCACTTAGCAGTACATGTGCAGTTCCAATTTTGTTCATACCTACCCTTCAAATTTCTTGGGTGCTATTGTTCCCGTAAAAATAATTGGTTATAGCCTCCATTGTCCAACAGAATATCAGCTTGTAATTGTGCGTCGCTCCTGTATCGCGCTGTGCTTGCGTAGGTTTTTCATCTGCAACCAGTAGTGTGGCAAATGATGGAAAGGTTTTTAGAACTAGCAAGATGCCCATGTGTTGCACGCATCAAGATGCATTTGTATGAGTAGTTTATCTTGTGGGAGAAAAGGATGAACGAGGGAAGGCCTTATTTGCAAATCTGGAGAGGGGTATGGGTATCTTTTTGCAAAATTCCCATTTGTTTCCTTCCTATCTGTCAGATATAAATCGGACGGCCTATATTGCAAGAAAAAAAGTATAGAGCAAAAAAAGTAGAGAGTAAAGGAAGTAGAGATAAATATTACATATTAAATATTAAATAAATATAACAGTAGAGAAGAGAGTGGAGATAGCAGAGACGTCGGGAAAAGATCGCGCGCGCGCGGGAAAAAGCGGCCGGGCGTGCGCTGTTTTGGCGTGCGGCGTCCGGCGCGCTTTATAAAATCCAACACCCTCCCACCGCTCTGTGCCTTGCCACCGCTCTCTCCCCGCTCTATGCCTTGCCACCGCTCTCTCCCTGCTCTTTTTCGCCTCGTCGCCGCCGCGCCACCATGCCGCCGCGTCGCCTGGAAACTTGGGGATACAGCGGCGTCCGCGCGTGCCCCTCCGGCGGCATCTCCGCCGAGATCCGGTTCCGCGGGCTGCGCCTCGGCCTCGGCAATTTCGACACCGCCAACGAGGCCGCCCGCGCGTATGACGCGGCGGCGTGGCGCCTCCGGTGGCCTCATAGAACATTGAACTTCCCCAACGTGCCGACGCGGGAGCGGGCGCAGGAGCTTGCGCCTCTGCCGCGGCTTAGCACCGCCGAGGATCGTCGCGACAACCGGAGGAGGGAGCACTGTCTCGGCATCGCCGAGATGGACGAGGAAGCCATGGCACTGTGGCGCCAACACTTCCCGCAGGACATCATCAACGAGCGCGAGTTCTACATGTAAAGGAGGGCGGAGAGGGATAAGAGGAGGGCGGAGCGAGCCGCCTATCGCGAGGAGAAGCGTAGGCGAAAAGCGGACGCTTAGTTCAACATGAGCCTAGGAGCAGCGTCGCCCTGGGAATCCGACGACGATCGGTATCTTCACGCCTACAGTCAGACGTCGGAGGAGGACATCACCGAGGAGGAGTCGGACGAGGAGGAGTAGTTGAATTATCTTTTTTTATCTATCTATGCTGAGAACTATCCTCTACTCTATCTACTTCTCAATCTCAGCACTGTAAACGCTTTTTTAAAGCGCCACGCGTTGCGATTCTGTTGGAGACGCTCTAACATGGCAGACGAGTGCTTTAATGTTGCCCACAATATGCGCGAGTATTACTAGTAGTATGTTTTTCTTGCCATGTTGAGATTTTAAAACCACGAGTGCGAACATGCAGAGGAGCAATGAAGATCAAACACGAGATATTCGAGACATCTTCAAGGAGCGTGGCAAGTTAAAGAGGAGCTGCACCGGACCTATAAAACGAGCTTAAGTAACACCCTTTCAATTACTTTCGTTTAGCCTCGTGTTCTTCGATGTGTATATGTTGTAGTTTCTGTTTCTCTTAAGCGTGGTGTTCTTCGATGTGTAATAAGAAGAGTCTTAATCGTCCTAATGCTTTCGTTTTTAGCTTGATGTGGGAAGTGGGTGTTCTCACCTTGTAGTCTGCTTTTATATTTCTTTTCCTTTTGAATTCACTTCTCCGAGTTCTGTTTATTTGGCTTCTAATAAATGGATCTAGGTTGCTCTGAGTATTGATCTAAAAAAGAAGTAACTACATGTCAGGATGCAGTTCCTGCGAGGAGGGAAGTATGGTCAACCTTGAGATCATGTTTCCAAAATGAGGCTAGATTACACACAAGGTGCCAGTTCCCTAGTGATGCTGGATTAGACACAAGGTGCAAATTCCCAAATGATGCTAGATTACACACAAGCCAGGTGGAGTCGTCAGTTGTTCATGTCCTCGTGGCATTAGTAAAGGCTGAAAGAAAGCGTGCAGCAGCCCTTGAGAATGTAGCTGAGGTCCTGAAGAAGCGAAAAGAGCAATCAGATGCTCTCTTCACCCAAGCCAAAGAAGAGATGGAAGAAGCCAGAAATAAGCTAGCAGAGGCAGAGCAGGCTAGGCATCTCCTGCTATCTAAAACCGTTGTCAATACAAAATTTCCTTCATAATAGCTAGGTTCAAATGTTTATCCAGTCAGCATGCCTGCTGTGATGTCTATGCATCTACTGATGTGGCACAAAATGTTTTTTTTGGGCCATGTAATAATAGCAATTACTTTCCAAACAATAACAGACGAAGCATTGGACATGGTATAGTTCACGCGCAAGCCCGACATTCCAAGTTCAACTTCGACATCAAACTCATGTTCACATATATCCGTCCACAACCATGATTCACTTCAAAGCCAAAAAAAATTTGAGGAGATTTATAAATAAAGAAAAACCTCTACTAGTTCATGCTACCAGTGCGAGCACAATAAGTCAAGACCATGCGTAAATTAATTATATTCTAGTCATTTTTTGTGTTCTAAAATGCCTGCTGGCTCGCGGAAGGACGTGTTGCTGGCACACGTGCGGATTCAATGAAGGCAGGCGGGGCAGTATTAAGCTGGTTGCACGTGGCGAGGAGGCGTGCTCAACCGGGCCTGCAGCGAGTGCGGCCCTCTTGGCCGGCGCGCCGGTTCAATGCCTGCGCTATGAGAGGTCGCGTCTGTGTCAGAGCAATCACTCCCTCCGGTCCTTTTTTTTGGGTATAACAAAATTTCGTTTTCCATTCACATTTTACAAGTAAAATTCGTGGACAAACTTTGACCCAAAGTACGATGGGGACTAGTAAACCAGAATGGAGGTAATAGTTTTTTTAATCAAAGAAGGGTTTCCCCTTCCGATTTTCATTACTGAAAACCAGCATCTAAATCTAAACCGTAGTATTTTCCCTAGAACTACCAGGTTCAACATCTCGCAACATAAACCCATACAACCATACGCCAAGGAGGTACATAGTACTATGAATTGCATTTTCCCTCCATACCAATTGTTCTAAAAGCTACTTACTACTTATAACGTGCCATTGAAAATCGAACCCTTAATCCCGCTAAAAACGATATTTTAAATGTGGCTACTCGATCTGTGGCAACTGGCGAGCCACCGCCCTCCAAGTCGTTCACCTGTGGTCCCGACCATCAACTCCTACAGATCAAATTATCACGCGAGCTGACTATTCCTACAAAGGTGCTCCACCACGTACCCGGTACCCGCGAATGCAGCAATCATGCACCTAGGGTTTTAGGGTATATTTGTTAACGTCGCCTTTATGTAACACTCATGTGTGCGAGACAGCGAGAGGCCGACTGCATGCGTGCGCCTCTTCTCTTCGTATATGTACTCCATCGTTTGTCCGGTGTCCAAAAAATTATAATAACTACTAGCAATATGCCAATGCGTTGCCACATGATCAAAGTAGATTAATACATATTCACCGATTTGATAGAAAAAAAGTCTAGTTTTGAAATACGTATATCACTAAAAATATGTTATGTTTCACTCAAAATATATTCCTTTGGCGGTTTTGATGAGATAAGGGAGGAATCTTGTTGGTTTCAAGATTCGAGAAGTGGTATATGTCTAATTTCTACTCTTACTAGCAAGATGCCCGTGTGTTGCACGGAACATCATCTTGTGGGAGAAAAGGATGAACAAGGGAAGGCCTTATGTGCAAATGTGGTGAAGAGTGCGGGTAAATTGCCATATTTTTCTTCCTATCCGTCGGATATAAATCGGACGACCTACATTGCAAGATGGCAGGCCCACCATCATCACCAACTCTATTTTTTATCCCTACTCTTATAAAAATCATTGTCGGTGATGATCGTGTGCCTGCCATCCTGCAATATAGGCCGTCCGATCTATATCTGACGGATAGGAAGGAAACTGTGGCAATTTTGCAAAAATATACCCACACCCCTCTCCACATTTGCAAATAAGGCCTTCCCTCGTTCATCCTTTTCCCCCATAAGATAAACTACTCATAAAATGCATCTTGATGTTCCATGCAACACATGGGCACCTTGCTAGCTGTTGCAAAAAGCCCATGTATGTGTGAGAGAGAGGGAGAGTGGAGGAGGACGGAGTGCATGTGTGACAAAGACACAAGGAGTTTGTGTGCGATAGGTACCAGCTTAAAATGAGGCGATAGTGTGTGTGTGCATGATCGAGAGGGCGTGTCTCAAGAAGGGAAGAAAAAGCTACATAGATACAAGGAGCGGGAGAGAGCCATGCATGCGATGGTGGAAGCACGAGTGTGCGAGTGTATAAACCTATCTAGAGGCTAGCTAGTCGATAAATGTTTGTGAGAGAAATACGAGTCGGGGTGCGAAAGCGAGAGTTTTGTGTGTGTGAGAGAGACACGGTAGTCGGGAAGGGGAGTGGAAGCAGGAGTTGTGTGTGTGTGTGTGTCTGTGAGAGAGAGAGAGAGGAGACGGTAGTCGGGGTTGTCTGATCGGTAAACAAATGAATAATGTCAGTCTGGGATGGAGACGAAAAGGAGACCACAACAAATGTTGTGTCTACAGGAGAGAGAGAGAGAGTAATTTTAGTGGTATGAGTCATATGTAGAGACATATAGGGTGTGTGAGAGAATCCCATAGAGAGAAAGACAAAGTGAAAGACGAGTGGAGACTGTGTGTGTGGCGGTGAAAAAGAAAGCTTAGGTACCGAGTGGTACCAGAGAACAGTAGAGACGTGAGATATAATGAAAACCGTGTAATGTATAATTATAGGGAGAGTGCGACACTTCTCAAGGGAGACGTCGAGAGACCATATTTGCGAGGATAGGAGAAACATGAAGTGAGCGTGCGGGTGAGCTGGAGAAAAGGGAGTAATAGCTACCTGAAGGAGCATACATGCGAGACAGATGGGCGTGAAAGGAGTAAACAGAAAAGGGATTCAAATATTTGAATTCGAGATGATGATACATGTAATCCATACTCGAACCAAAATTGATCTATCAAACATGCATACTCATATGAATTCACGCACATCTATGTTATTTAATATGTAGATATTACTGATCCATACATTTTAGTAGAACATAATTTGGTTAAATTTTTTTGAATTCAACCTTGAGATTTCGAGATCGTTGTATTTGTAAATCATATTATACATATAAAGGAGCAGAATTCTTTGTTGTGATTTCGAAAGTATATATAAAAAAATGATGTATATAGAATGTAATTCCAATTGAAAATGGACCCCACCCGGAAAAAAATGGAATACAAACGGGATTCGAATTGAGTTGGCACGGGCGTAAACGTGCACTGTGCAAAATTTGAACAAAGCAGGGAAAGTCGCGGTAACCGTCCGAAACTAAAATCTGCGAGATGGAAATTACTACTGCCTATCCCTGCCACGCAAAGCCTATCTGCTGGATTTCTATAGGTTTCGATAGGGGTAGGTTTGTAATTTCACCCAAATGTGACGTAACCGCCTCTCACCCGGATTCATACACGGTGGGTGCCAAAACACAGTGTGTCCTCGGCCGAAATCGACTCCCTCCCCGATTCATATTCATATACACGGTGGGCGCCAAAAACAAACTCTCGTCGGCAAATATTCGGTGTATGCGAGATTACCGTCCTATCCCCAACCGACTAATGTTGCTATGATGTAGTAGAAATTTGAAACGGGGGCTAAGTTTGTAAATTTCCTTGCATTTGAGACAAGCGCGCCCTGAATACATGTTTCCCCCTTCCTCTCTACCTCCCTTTTCCCCATTCGTACTCCGTGGGCGCCAAAACACCCTCTCCACCCCACCCTCCTCCGTCCGCCGCCGCCCGCCACCCCATCCACCGCCGTCCTCCTCCACCATGCCGGAGCTAATGCGCCGATGCCGCCGTCCATTACAAGAGATCGACCTCTCTCATCCACGGCTTCGGACCGGGATCCTTGCATTCCGTCCTCTCGCTTCATCCCCGTCGTCGTCCACCTTGCCGGCGCCGCTCCTACGACCGTCTCGTCCACCACGCCCCGCCGCCACCATCTACCCTCCTAGATCTGGTTCCACACCGCAGCACCGTCAAATTCTTAGCAGATGCGTACATGGCGCCGCACCAGAGGCGGTACTCTTTCGTATCTGCTCAACTTATTTACCACAGCAAGAAAATAGATCGCCACTGCTTTACTCTGATTTCTTGTCTTGGTTGCGAAGTTGCCTTTGTCCGGTTTGCACCTTCAGATCCTCCATGGCACGCTCAACACTATACTCCCAATGCTTATGGTTATCCCCTTTTATATTCCACACTAGTTAAATCAAAGTAGACTAAAATTTTCAGAGCTTGCCGGAGTTCACCGGTGCAAACGAAGGGGCTCGGGTGGTTGTGGGGCCTCGCCGAACGAAGAAAACTCGACGCGGGTGGGGGTTGGGGCAGGGGTGGGGGTGGGGGTGGCGGAGGAACACGGGCGGTGGGTGCCGGTGGTCCGGCCGGCGGCCCGTGCGGTGTTCTGTATGGGAAGAATCAGAGACGAGGAAGAAGATGGGTTAGGAGACATAGGATATTCATCCAACCGCCTGAAATGGTCGAGAGACAGTTGGGAGTAGCATTCTTAATGCGCTCTGGTTCATCATGTGTGGGCACTGCGCAACCAACATTTTATTATCCAAAATCTGCTTGCTCTTCTTTACCATGTTCCTCTTCCGTTCTTCTTTAATATGTACTCTCTCCATTCCTACGGGACAGAGCCTTGCGGCGGTGGAACTCCCGGCCTATCTTGTGTTTCGATGGTTTTAGGGTATATGGGAATATATAGGCGAAAGAAGTCGGTCGGTGGAGCCTCGAGGGGCCCACGGGACAGGGGGCGCGCCCCCCACCCTCGTGGCCACCTCGGAGCTTCCTTTACTTCAACTCGAAGTCTCCTGGATCACATTCGTTCCAAAAATCACGCTCCCAAAGGTTTCATTCCGTTTGGATACCGTTTGATATTCCTTTTCTTCGAAATACTGAAATAGGCAATAAAACAGCAATATGGGCTGGGCCTCCGGTTAATAGGTTAGTCCAAAAGTAATATAAAAGTGTATAATAAAGCCCATAACATTCAAAACAGATAATAAAATAGCATGAATGCTTCATAAATTATAGATACATTGGAGATGTATCAGCATCCCCAAGCTTAATTCCTGCTCATCCTCGAGTAGGTAAATGATAAAAGAAAGAATTTATGAAGTGTCAATGCTAGCAGGTGCACAAGTTTGATCAATGATAATTTCAATCACCTTTTCTAGCATGATTACTTGTCATAACAGCAGTTCATCTCATAAAACTTCTCATGAACAAGTAACAAGCAATTCACATGTTAAAGCATAGGCCATAAACTTTCTTGAAAACTAGCAAACTTCATTCTCAGTCATCAAACAATTGCAATTCATGTTATTTTCAGGAAGGGTCTATGTCAGAGCTTTGATTTAGCAAACTTCACATACTCAACTATCATATAGTCTTCCACAATTGCTAACACTCACGCAATACTAATGGTTATGGAGTTTTAATCGGACACTGAGAAAGATAGAGGCTTATAGTGTTGCCTCCCAACGTATTCACCTTTGGGTGATGTCAACAATAATAGTTCATGCTAACTTACATCCAATTGGATATATATATCAGGATCTCTCCAACACGAGGTGCTTGACAAAGGATAAAATGAAAAAGGGAAAGGTGAAGATCACCTTGACTCTTGCATAAAGTAAAAGACATAAAGTAAAAGATAGGCCCTTCGTAGAGGGAAGCAGAGGTTGTCATGCGCTTTTATGGTTGGATGCACAAAATCTTAATGCAAAAGAACGTCGTCACTTTATATTGCCACTTGTATATGGACCTTTATTATGCGGTCCATCGCTTTTATTGCTTCCATAACAAGATCGTATAAAGCTTATTTTCTTCACACTAATAGATCATACATATTTAGAGAGCAATTTTTATTTCTTGCACTGATGACAACTTACTTGAAGGATCTTACTCAATCCATAGGTAGGTATAGTGGACTCTCATGGCAAAACTGGGTTTAAGGATATTTGGAAGCACAATTAGTATCTCTACATGGTGCAAGGAATTTGGCTAGCATGAGGGGGAAAGGCAATCTCAACATGTTTGAATGATCCATGACAATATAATTTAACTGAGATGTGAGAAAACATAACCCATTACGTTGTCTTCCTTGTCCAACATCAACTCTTTAGCATGTCATACTTAATGAGTGCTCACAATTATAAAAGATGTCTAGGATAGTATATTTATATGTGAAATCTCTCTTCCTTCAATATTCTTTCATGAATTGTTCAAATGACCAATACAATGCTTGCTAACCTTCAATAAATTTACAACCTCTACTTTTTAGATGTGAATTCATTACTCCCCATGGGATAAGCAAATGAGACATATATAATTTCAGATTTATGACATTCAACTCATTCAACCATTTACTCATAGGATATAAGTGAAGCACACGAGTAAATGACTAACTACTCCAACAAGATATAAGTGAAGATCAATGAGTAGCTAAATAATTATGTAACTATGTGAAGACTCTCTCTCATTTAAGAATTTCAGATCTTGGTATCTTAGTAAAACAGCAAGCAAAACAAAATAAAATGACATTGCAAGGATAGCACCACTCATGTGAAGAAGCAAAAACTTAGGTTCAACCGATACTAACCGATAGTTGTTGAAGAAGAAAGGTGGGATGCCTAACGGGGCATCCCCAAGCTTAGATGCTTGAGACTTCTTGAAATATTATCTTGGGGTGCCTTGGGCATCCCCAAGCTTGAACTTTTGTGTCTCCTTAATTCCTCTTATATCATGGTTTCTCTTTTTATCAAAAAGCTTCATCCACATAAAACTCAACAAGAACTTGTGAGATAGGTTAGTATAAACCAGTGCAAAACCTCATCATTTTCTAATGTAACAAATTACTAAAATTATTATTCAACATTGTGTACTAAATGACTCTGCATATTTAATACTCCTATCCTCAAATAGAATCATTAAACAAGCAAACATAGGCAAACAATGCAAACATAACAGCAATCTGCCAAAACAGTACAGTCTAAAAAGAATGCAAGATTCATCATACTTGCCTAACTGCAAAAATTATGTGAAAAATACTACTATGTAGAATATTTATCAGATCTCAATATGCAAAAAGTTTCAACATTATATCATTCTCTGACTTTTCTATGGAATTTTTGCAACAGCGGTAAACTTTCTGTTTTCAAACAACAACATGTATACTAGCAAAATAAGCATGGTAAAGGCTACCCTTGACATTTTTATTGAAAATATAGAAGAAAAACATTATTATAAATAACATCAAGCAAATACTAACAAAAGAAAATGACACTCCAAGCAAAACACATATCATGTGGTGAATAAAAACATAGCTCCAAGTAAAGTTACGATGAACGAGGACGAAAGAGGGGATGCCATCCGGGGCATCCCCAAGATTAGGCTTTTGGTTGTCCTTGAATATTACCTTGGGATGCCTTGGGCATCCCCAAGCTTAGCTCTTGCCACTCCTTATTCCATAGTCCATCGAATCTTTACCCAAAACTTGAAAACTTCACAACAGAAAACTCAACAGAAAACTCGTAAGCTCCGTTAGTATAAGAAAATAAAACCACCACTTAGGTACTGTAATGAACTCATTCAGTTCATATTGGTGTAATATCTACTGTATTCCAACTTCTCTATGGTAATCTCCGATACTACTCATAGATTCATCAAAATAAGCAAACAACACATAGAAAAGAGAATCTGTCAAAAACAGAATAGTCTGAAGTAATCTGTATCAAACGTATACTTCTGGAACTCCAAAAATCCTAAAAAAATTAGGAAGTCCTAAGAAATTTGTGTACCAATCCAGAGCAAAAAGAATCAGATCAAAAGCACGTTTCTGTGAATTAGCAAAACTAATTTACTGGTGCAAAAGTTTTTGATTTTCAGCAGGATCAACACAACTATCACCGTAAGCTATCCTAAAGGTCTTACTTGGCATTTTATTGAACAAAAGCTATAAAACATGATTACTACAGTAGCATAATCATGTTAACAAAGGATAAATATTGGGTTGTCTCCCAACAAGCGCTTTTCTTTAATGCCTTTCTAGCTAGGCAGGATGATGACAATGATGCTCACATAAAACATAAGAATTGAAACATAACGGGAGCATCATGAAGCATATGACTAGCACATTTAAGTCTAACCCACTTCCTATGCATAGGGATTTTGTGAGCAAACAACTTATGGGAACAATAATCAACTAGCCTAGGAAGGCAAAGCAAGCATAACTTCAAGATTTTAAGCACATAGAGAGGAAACTTGATATTATTGCAATTCCTACAAGCATATGTTCCTCCCTCATAATAATTTTCAGTAGCATTATGAATGAATTCAACAATATAACCAGCACCTAAAGCATTCTTTTCATGATCTACAAGCATAGAAAATTTACTACTCTCCACATAAGCAAAATCATTCTCATTCGGAATAGTGGGAGTATCATAAGAGACTTGAATACTATAAATTGTTTCCACATTAAAAGAGTAATGTTCAGAAAAAGGGTAATCATAATCATGACAAGTTTTATAAATATAATCATCACTACTTTTCATAGCATAAGTTTCATCACAATAATCATCATAAGTGGCAACTTCGTTCTCATCATAATCGATTGAAACCTCGCCCAAGATAGTGGAATCATCACTAAATAAAGTTGACACTTCCAAATCCACTTTCATATTCATCACAATAAGATTCAACATCTTCCAAAATAGTGGGATCACTACTTCCTAAAGTTGACACTCTTCCGAACACACTTTCATCAATATAATCATCATAGGTAAGAGGCATGCTATCATCATAACAACTTTGCATATCAAAACTTGGGATGCTAAAAATATCATCCTCATTAAACATAGCATCCCCAAGCTTGGGACAAACATTAATTTCAGCGAATATATTCTCAAATATGTCATTCTCATCAAGCATAGCTTCCCCAAGCTTATGGCTTTGCATATCATTAGCATCATGGATATTCAAAGAATTCATACTAACAATATTGAAATCATGCTCATAATTCACATATTGTATGCCAAGCATTCTATGTAATTCTTCTTCTAGTACTTGAGCACAATTTTCCTTTTCATCACACTCACGAAAGATATTAAAAAGATGAAGTGTACGAGACAAACTCAATTCCATTCTTTGTAGTTTTTTTATAAACTAAACTAGTGATAAAACAAGAAACGAAAAGATTCGATTGCAAGATCTAAAGATATACCTTCAATCACTCACCTCCCCGGCAACGGCGCTAGAAAAGAGCTTGATGTCTACTACACAACCTTCTTCTTGTAGACGTTGTTGGGCCTGCAAGTGCACATGTTTGTAGGACAGTAGCAAATTTCCCTCAATTGGATGACCTAAGGTTTATCAATCCGTAGGAGGCGTAGGATGAAGATGGTCTCTCTCAAACAACCCTGCAACCAAATAACAAAGAGTCTCTTGTGTCCCCAACACACCCAATACAATGGTAAATTGTATAGGTGCACTAGTTCGGCGAAGAGATGGTGATACAAGTGCAATATGGATGGTAGATATGGGTTTTTGTAATCTGAAATTATAAAAACAGCAAGGTAACTAATGATAAAAGTGAGCCTAAACGGTATTGCAATAATAGGAAACAAGGCATAGGGTTCATACTTCCACTAGTGCAAGTTCTCTCAATAGTAATAACATATATAGATCATATAACAATCCCTCAACATGCAACAAAGAGTCACTCCAAAGCCACTAATAGCGGAGAACAAACGAAGAGGTTATGGTAGGGCACGGAACCACCTCAAAGTTATTCTTTCTGCTCGATCTATTCAAGAGTCCATAGTAAAATAACATGAAGCTATTCTTTCCATTCAATCTATTATAGAGTTCATACTAGAATAACACAGTAAGACACAAATCAACCAAAACCCTAATGTCACCTAGATACTCCATTGTCACCTCAAGTATCCGTGGGCATGATTATACGATATGCATCACACAATCTCAAATTCATCTATTCAACCAACACAAAGTACTTCAAAGAGTGCCCCAAAGTTTCTACCGGAGAGTCAAGACGAAAACGTGTGCCAACCCCTATGCATAGGTTCATGGGAGGAACCCGCAAGTTGATCACCAAAACATACATCAAGTGGATCACGTGATATCCCATTGTCACCGCAGATAAACACGGCAAGACATACATCAAGTGTTCTCAAATCCTTAAAGACTCAATCCGATAAGATAACTTCAAGAGGAAAACTCAATTCATCACAAGAGAGTAGAGGGGGAGAAACATCATAAGATCCAACTATAATAGCAAAGCTCGCGATACATCAAGATCGTTCCATAGATCAAACACATAGCTACTGGTACATACCCTCAGCCCCGAGGGTGAACTACTCCCTCCTCGTCATGGAGAGCGCCGGGATGATGAAGATGGCCACCGGTGAGGGGTCCCCCCTCCGGCAGGGTGCCGGAACGGGCTCCCGGGAGGTTTTTGGTGGCTACAGAGCCTTGCGTCTGCGGAACTCCCGATCTATCTTGCGTTTCGATGGTTTTAGGGTATATGGGAATATATAGGCGAAAGAAGTCGGCCGGGGGAGCCTCGAGGGGCCCACGAGACAGGGGGCGCGCCCAGGGGGTGGGCGCGCCCCCCACCCTCGTGGCCACCTCAAAGCTTCCTTTACTTCAACTCCAAGTCTCCTGGATCACGTTCGTTTCAAAAAGGAGGTGACTATTGACGTGCAAGATAGGATCAAGAACTGCTACTATTACTTTTGCCACTGTTACCGTTACTTCCATACTACTTTGTTACTAAATACTTTGCTGTAGATATTAAGTTATCCAGGTGTGGTTGAATTGACAACTCAACTGCTAATACTTGAGAATATTCTTTGGCTCCCATTGTGTCGAATCAATAAATTTGGGTCGAATACTCTACCCTCTAAAACTATTGCAATCCCTTATACTTGTGGGTTATCAACCTCTTGACCATTTCGAGACTCCTCGTCATGTCCTTGATCTCATCCGGGACTCCGAACAACATTCGGTCACCAAATCATATAACTCATATAACACTATATTGTCAGCGAACGTTAAGCGTCCGGACCCTACGGGTTCGAGAACTATGTAGACATGACCGAGACACCTCTCCGGTCAATAACCAATAGCGGAACCTGGATGCCCATATTGGATCCTACATATTCTACAAAGATCTTTATCGGTCGAACCGTTATAACAACATACGTAATGCCCTTTGTCTATCGGTATGTTACTT
The DNA here is from genome assembly GCA_963921465.1 of Triticum timopheevii. Taxonomy (NCBI): domain Eukaryota; kingdom Viridiplantae; phylum Streptophyta; class Magnoliopsida; order Poales; family Poaceae; genus Triticum; species Triticum timopheevii. The sequence continues at coordinate 651,627,785 of OY997264.1, forward strand.
GCCCGAGATTCGATTGTTGGTATCTTCATACCTAGTTCAATCTCGTTACCGGCAAGTCTCTTTACTCGTTCCGTAATACATCACCTCGTGACTAACTCCTAATCTCGGTTTATGATGTGTATTACCGAGAGGGCCCAAAGATACCTCTCCAATACTCGGAGTGACAAATCCTAATCTCGATCTATGCCAACTCAACAAAAACCTTCGGAGATACCTGTAGAGCATCTTTATGATCACCCAGTTACGTTGTGATGTTTGATAGCACACAAGGTATTCCTCCGGTATCGAGGAGTTGCATAATCTCATAGTCGAAGGAATATGTATTTGACATGAAGAAAGCAATAGCAATAAAACCGAACGATCATTGTGCTAAGCTAACGGATGGGTCTTGTCCATCACATCATTCTCCTAATGATGTGATCCCGTTATCAAATGACAACACATGTCCATGGTTAGGAAACCTTAACCATCTTTGATCAACGAGCTAGTCTAGTAGAGGCTTACTAGGGACACAGTGTTTGTTTATGTATTCACACAAGTATTATGGTTTTCGATCAATACAATTCTAGCATGAATAATAAACCTTTATCATGAATAAGGAAATATAAAATAACAATTTTATTATTGCCTCTGGGGCATATTTCCTTCACCCACGAGCTCCAGAGCCTCTTGAAGTATATCAGACTCACCCAGGTAGACGTGGATGCCATCTGCAAGGTGACCTCGCCGCCGGTCTCTGTTTGACACAAGAAAAACATCGAGGGACTCCGGGGGGGCAGGAAAGAAGGGAGTGTGTTTCTCTCATACGCCGGGAAAGGAGAAATGAGTATGCGGGCGTGCCAGTGCACCGTAGTACACAAAGAAAATAAGGTACGGGAAACATGTATTTCATTAATCTCTTTGGATAAATAAAATTACAAGATCCCATAATAAAAAGGTGCGCTCCATGGCTTACTAACGCGGCCGGGCTGACTATGGCGATTGTGTGATCTCCTAGTTCCCGGGGCCTCGGAAGACTCCCGGTTAATTACTCCCGCGGGTTGCTCCGCGAGATACCTCCGATTGAGCTGTGTGGTCATCTTTGTCGTCTTCGCTTCGTGTTCTCCATGCATGATGATGGTGATGTGTGTGTGGGCGGCGGCAGAGCCCGTGTCCTCGTCGGTACACGCGCCGCGAGTAGCGTAGCCTTTGCGGTGGCCACGCTCGCCCTCGCCATCGTGCCTCGTCGGTCTTGGCGGTGTTGGAGGAGTTGTTGTTGGGGTAGCATCGATCACGCTCGGTTCGGACTTCTCGACGACCAGTAGCTTCTTGGGGTGTACAAGGGTCTACGCCCTGCGGGAGTAATTGTCGATAGAGACCGGCGTCGGTGTATGACCATCGCGTTGCTCGCGCCAGCATGGCCTGAGTGGTCGACACCTCGTCCCGGTCAGACGCCGAGTCCACGGCAGTCGGTGTCGTCAAGGCGTCGTCTCACGAGTTCGTAGAGGAGCAGTGTCGCGAGCAGGGCGTGGGCATCGCCCTGGTGTGGCACCATCTTCTAAGGAGAGGCCATGGACCGCCACGTGGTCGACATCGGCTTCTTCCTGCTCGGATGACGACAGCGAACTAGATGCCTTCGTCTCCTCTAAGCGCTTGACGTAGACTATGGTGAAGATGTTGCAGCACGTAGGAGAGCTTGGTCACGAGTCATCTCGCGTGAGGGCTCCAATGGCTTTTCCAGTGGGCAAAAGGTTGACAAACGTGCCACCCTGCCATCAAATGACTACGTGCATGGCACATGCACGTGCAATGGCCACCTCGCGGTGCACAGCGACGCGTTCAGGAGCGCAGCACACACAAAGATGATTTCACCGGCAAGAGGCAGACTAGAAACTTAGACTGTCTCTAGTGATGGCCAGCCGGCGATCAGTCTTCATGCGTGCACTGGTGCTGGGCCTTATACGTGCACCTGTACGTAGTGTACTCCGCCAAAGATGTTCAGCTGCTCTCCGGGTACACCACAGGCGACCATACCCAGCGATGGTACTCGGGAGGATGGCACCATCCAGTCCCGCCGAGGTGTGGGAGAGCCGCTGCGCCGGCATCAAAGTTAGGCCTCGTCATCCTCGACCAAGACACAGGGCAGCATAGTATGGTGTGCTCCGCGGCTCCGTCATTCAGGGCCCGAGCTCGATGTAGAGGGCAAAGGGTGTGTGATGATGGCGATCTCCGTGGCGTCCACCTCCATAGCAGCAGCTTGGGGACGTCGGCGGTGGGCGGCGTCTCGGCGAGCTCTGTGTCAACATCCTCGCCGCACCGCCATGACGAGGTAGATGCGAGTGGTGATGGTGATTTGTGTGCCGTTGGCCTCGATCGCTGGCTTGACAAGAGCGACCCCCGGCGACTCGTTGTCTTTGTCGAGGAGGTGTTGAGTGGGGTCGGCCAGTGGCGGAGCTTGACAAAAACCTATGGGGGGGCCAAAGAGAATTTTTTTTTTAACCAACTATAACAAACCAGAACTTTTAGCCTCCAGGCAAATTTATACTTATATTACCCATATTGGTCACAAAATACATGTATGATTAGCAATATATACATCATAAGGAGCTAACTACACCAAAATATACGACTTCTCTACATGGACTGCTCATCCCTCAAACTTCAAAGACATTCTCTGAGCAAACCAACAACTACAAATTTGTGGTCGCAATGCAGGATCTCGCTCCAAGAATTCCATACCTCAAAACACAACAGGAAGAGGAACTGGATTATTTGTTCCAATTCAAGAAGCAGAGGTAAAGGTTGCGCTGGTGGAGGATCTTCTGGTACTGCATCTTGTTGATCTGTCGTTTGTCTTTTGAAGTACTACTGAATGTTGCCGCTGCTGCCATTAACCATGGTCACTTGATCAATCTAATCCCGTTTTGAGATCAAATACAAATATGTGATGCAAACACAAAAAATCCCGAGTTAGATCAGATGAATAGGCATACTAATTGCTATATGACTGATCAAACTCCTACAGGAAGCAACAAAAATAACAAATTTTGGTGCTGCCCCAGTTTCCCCAGTTTCACTATCCTACTCGTACAGATCACACGGACGGGGGATCCAAATTGCAAGTTTCCAACAGTTGTGGGCGCAGCCGCATGGAGCACTTACAAATTCGTACGGGGAGGACCGGAGGAGTGGCCGGCCGGCCGGCCGTCCGATGTGGACGACCACCAGACCCGCGAGGCCAGTGGCGAAGAGCAGCCGTCGCCCCACGACGATGCCCTTGTTCCTCCCTCCTCGGCGCCGGGATGTTCGACGGCGGCGTGCGCGGATCAGGGCGAGCTTCTAGTCGACGCCGCCGCGTCGAGCGAGTGCGGCGGCATGGCGGCAGGTTGACTGGTGGCTGGAGGCGAGCGTGGTTGTGGAATGGCCGAACAGGGAATAGAGGCGAACAGTGGACGGAAGCATGTTACGCTGGCTCTCAGCCTGCGGTGCGCGTGCGTGCACGATGGTCTGATGGGCCATTAGCCCATTACTTACATTAGTAATACCTAGTAAAAAAAAGTTCCTATTTGGGCTGGGGGGGCCACGGCCCCCTCATACCTCTACATAGCTCCGCTGTTGGGGTCGGCCACCATGGCGCCGACCTCTGGGGCGCCGACCTCGGTGGCGTCAGCGTCCGTAGCATGGGCTAGGTGAAGAAGAGCTCCGGCGACGCGTCGTCCTCATCGAGTGGTGATCAGTGGGGTCGGCCTCCATGGCGTCGACCTCCGGGGCATCGAACTTGGTGGTGTCAGCGTCCGTAGCGTGGGTTTGGTGAAGACGAGCTCCGGCGATGCGTCGTCCTCATCGAGTGGTGATGAGTGGGGGCGGACACCACGGCGCCGACCTCCGGGGCACCGACCTCGGCGGCGTCAACGTCCATAGCGCGGGCTTGGTGAAGACGAGCTCCGGCGATGCGTCGTCCTCATCGAGTGGTGATGAGTGGGGGCGGACACCACGGCGCTGGCCTCCGGGGCACCGACCTCGGCGGCGTCCGCGTCCATAGCGCGGGCCTGGTGAAAATGAGCTCCGGCGACGCGTCGTCCTCATCGAGCGGCGATGAGTGGGGTGGCCACCGTGGCGTCGACCTCTGGGGCATCGACATGGCGACCTCGACGGTGGGCGGCGTCGTGGCGTGCTCCGTGTCGTCGTCTTGGTCGAACCGTCGTGACGAGGTGGACAGCAGGTGGTGATGACGACCTCCTCGTCGTTCTTTGTGACGCTGGCTTGGTGAAGATCACCCCCGGCAACGTTGACTTCATCTTCCGGTCCGGCGGCTCCATCTCCGGCGGCGGTCCAATCATGCGAACGTTGCCTTCGGCAACGCTCCCGACTTGTGTGCGTGCATACTATATGCCAAGAAAGAACTAGGGAAGAGATTTGTTAGATCAAAGTTTTACCCTTCGGAAACACGAGTTTGGCCTCCATGGTGGTTCGCCTCCTCGTCCTCGCCTTGCTCCCGGGATGCAGCCGCCTGAAACTCTGCCAGAAGCGATCCACTCCGCGCCTCCGGCCGATGCGTGAGGATTCTACGTGCGCAGGGACGGAGCCAGAAAATAGTGAGGGGGGGGGGGGGCACGAACTAGAAGGATCAAAATGATAGAATGTACATTAACACATAAAGTAGTAAATATCACAAGATCTAAAATAATATATATTTTGCGGGGTAAAATATATCACTGTTGTTCTAAGGTAAAAAATAAAATTACATATGTATTAATTTGAAGTCAGGTTTACGAGCATCAGTTTCGAAGATAACTATTATTTCTTCAAGCTAAACTTTGCTGCTAGTTCCTTCCCAATGTTTGTAGTTTTTCCAACTATACGTTTATATGGTTCTAAAAAGCGCGGACTAATTAACCTAAACAAGGCCTGAATCTACCAATCGAAATAATGTACCTTTTTCTCATTTTATTGCGGCTCATCCTCGCGGTCGGTCTACCGGCTGCCGGCAAATAGCCTGCAGATCAGCGCTCGCCCGCGGCCGTCCCTTCTCCGCTTCTCTTGATGGCTATGTGACGGAGTTGCGTAGAGATCGCATAGGCGATAGCAGGCAACGGCAGGCGGCAGGCGGCAGATGTGAATCTCAATCGCAGCAGAACAGGCGGCTGGGAAACGAAGCGATAGCACGACCTGTGTGTGCGTGGGCGCGTGGCTGCGTGCAACTACCAGCTAATTGGCCTCTTTGTCACCTATGATGGGCTGCGTGATACTTTGTTTTTTTGGGCTTTTGTGGGTTGCTAGGAAATTGGACCGCACGTGGGCTAAGATCCTGAGGCTTTACGAACGACACAGCGATCGGGGGGGGGGGGGGGGGGGGGCGAAGGAAGCGATGAACACTTGGGAAGCAGCAAAAATAGCAAAAAACCGATCGCTATTAACGAGGCGACGCGATCGTTAGGGGGGGTCTCGCCCCCCCTTAAGCCGATGCGTGAGGATTCTACGTGCGCTCTTGGAAAAAAACTCTATGAGACCAGGTATCACGGATTAGCAGGTGAGACCCATCCTGATGAATGACACGTGGCATTCATAAATCACAAAGCATCCACCCCGCCCCCCACCTGAAATCAGGGGGGGAGAGATTAGATGCTTTGTGATTTGTGAATGCCACATGTCATTCATCAGGGCGGATCTCACCTGATTTATATGAGACCTGGTCTCATATAATTTTTTTCATGCGCTCTTCCCTCGGCCTGGCCGTGAGTCCCGATTGATGGGTGCGTGGGTTGTGGATGGATGGATTGCTGCGTGGTTTGATGAATGGATGTGTGCGTGAGATGACAAATGGATGGGTGCTGGAGGTGTTGTGCGATGGGTGTGTGCGTGCGTGAGTTCCTCTCCTCTGGCCGTGCGTCCCTCCGCCCTGCGAATGGCCTTGTGCCTCTGTATTTATAGGGAAGGGAGATAGGCAGAGCGCGAGCGTTTGTTCCGATATTCGTGGGAAGATAGAGATCAAATCCCGTCTACGAGCTCCGTTGGTGCTTATCTTCTCCCTTTCTTAGCGCCTACGCCTGCACAAGGAAAACAAAACCAAACTCGTACGTACCTGAGCTACACAGCTGACCGGTGGGCCTGGTTCATTCGATCGCCATCTTCATCTTATCTCCGGGGTTTGCTGGTTGAAACAACCTCAGGTATTCAAGTACGTATACACGTGCTCGCCGGCCGGTATATACGGGTGCATACAGTATGTTATCTTGTGGGCGTGTCGTAGATGTGGACTCGGCCTTCTTATTGTAACCTGCATGTGTGTATAAGTCTATGCCACGGAGCATCAAGTGCAAGTATACATTGGTTAGTACGTGAGCAAACTCAAAATGCATGCATGCACGTACCATTGCATCGAGGATCACCTAATGCGTGTGTGTACGTATACACCCAATATAAAACATAGATGTGTATAACTTGCAATTAAAAAAATACATTTATACTTATATCTTCTGAAAATGGTAATCACAAAAATACGTCGAACAGTCTCATCCGCTCCTTCCACGGGCTCGCAGGTTGACGACCCCGTCGCGGAGGTGCTGCAAATTCACCGGATTCGTGCACCGCATCAAAGCGTGCTGCCAATTCCGCAGGCTAGAATTCACCGGATTCGTGCACCATCTTCAGTTCGCTTGGATGGCGAACGAGGGAACCCTCTGCTGGCCAGGCTAGAATAACCTCACATTCTTTTATGGTAAGGAGTTAGTTCAAACCACTTCCAAATTATGCACTCATTCATCGAGTCACAAACCCTTTTTGTTGGTATGGCAAGGAACAAGGTAATCATTGCATTCATGAACATCATCGTATATGTATTTCACTCATGTATATTGGATATTTTTGTTGTTCCTTGTGGGACTAACCTGTGTAGGTTGAAAGTGGTACAACTCCAATGAAATGCTTCCAACTAGTCATGATCATCACTGACATTGAGCTTCCATAACAAGTACAACTACATGAATTCGTCAATGGCAAACCCAAGGTTAGTTTATTCCTCTTTGGGGGATCTCACAATTAGGGGGGGTGGGGGGGTGGGGGGGGGGGGGGGGGGGGGATGTTACTGTAAGACATGATCTAAAGCAACTTTAATATGTGAACAGCAAAAATCCCCCTAAAAAGTACAACAACAAAAATGAAAATACAATGATGGCATTAAAGAAAAAACATATATTGGCCAGATAATAGTGCTCAACACCAGCATCAAGCCCATTTGAGATTCAGAAGCAAGAATTGATGCCCTTGTATTTTGAGATAATATTCAGAAGCAATATCAGATTTGATGCTTCTCTCCATCCCCCCCCCCCCCCCCCCCCCCCCCCTCTCCCTCTCTCCCTCTCTCTCTCTCTAAATCCTGCACCCAAACAAACAAGGAGATATAAACGGAGCAGTGATTTCATTGTGCGGGCAGGCGGACAGGCCTATTGGCATCGATGATGAGAAACTGTACTACAAATTAAGGACTGCATGTTCCACAACACAAGAGTGGGTTAGTTAGTTACTTACCAGAGTGCAGTGGCCCATCTATGATCTAAAGTATGTATGGTCCTTGCAAAAGCTGGCTTAGCTTTTCTGCCATGTTTCACTACAGGAAAACCTGTCTGGCAGATTCTCAAGCATCAGTGTCCTCCCTTGCTTTGAATCAAGTTTAAATTTTGAATTTGTGTGGCTAGAAATTTCTTCTGAAATGAGTCCCATGCATCAGTAAGTTACCAGGTTACACTGAAAATTCAACTTGTCGGCCGAGGAAAGGCGCGCAAAGTTATTACTCAAACAACCTTGACAAACACCTGACTTTCTGCAACCAAATATACAACTTTGTTATATGAGAAGGTAAAACATGTGCATAAGGTCTCGAGGTGTCCATGGCTTCCATCTCGCATGTGTACCTACGTGTTGATGGAGGATCTAAACTGCAAGTAATACTATTGCAAAGTGCAGACAGGCTTTCTTACAGACAGGCAGCACTTCTCTTCAGAGCTCTACAGTTTACTTGTAGGCAACAGTTCACCACTGAGTGCCAAGCTAGCACGGCCACACGCAGCACTCAGAAACAACCAGTACAATCCAATCTATCAGGCAAGTACATGAGCAGGTTAGTTAGCAGACCTTTTTTACTGCAAGGACATGTCGGCATCAGGCTGAAACTGAAGGAGATCTCCTGATCATGATACATGCATGTAAGCCCGATCTTTCTTGCTAGATAGATCAATTATTTGCAGATATTTTGTTTTTCGTAACAAGAAGATCCTGAGGATAAGATATTGCTGCATTTCCACGGCACCGGAGCAGCAGCACGCAGCCCTCGCTCACTGCCTGTCTGAGGGGTGCCTGGGACAGGGTGATATGCATATGCCGAACATGAGCCCATGTCGAGCCTGAATTTCTGGAAACGTCTCGTGCGGAACGTGATCCGTGCAAGAGGATTACTTGATACCGCCGGCCGGCCGGCCAGCTACCTGCCTAGACAGATGTGGATAGATGCGAGATAAGTACCTCGAGAAAGTGGCATTGAAAAGTGTCACAGGTTTCTCGGTTGAGAGGCCCTTTTGCTGTGCCGTACCTGACGTGATGAAGACATGAGTGAGTGATGAATGAGAGATAACCATTACTAGATCTGAAAGAGGCCATATGAAGAGAGAGAGCGCTTTTCCTTCCTTTAGTTTGTTGTCGACAAGAACAAGACGCAGAGAAGAGAAGGTAGGGCGAGCTGCAATCGAGAGAGAGCGCGTTAGTTTATCTGTGATTATTGGGGATTGATTCAGTTAGGGAGAAGAATGCACCGGTTTTGACCAGCTTAGCTGTCCTGAGACATGGACGATATACATGCAGGGCAGGGTGTAGGATCGACGATCCATCTTTGCAACTTCCCCATACGTACAATTTCTCAAGGAACAAGCACACAAAATAATTGAGGTTAAGCGACCTTGCATTCTGTCCCCCGCCTCGTGCATCGTCGTCGACAGCCGCCTGCGACAAGGAAATCATGGAGAGCTAGCTCCGAATCTCAGACCACTAGGAGAGTTTTTAAATGACGCGCTATCCTCAACAAGCGTGTTTCGCAGGATCTGGAGGAAACAGCGCTGCTCTTTCTCCCCGGGTGCAGTATGGTTGTTGCTAGACAACAATGCATGGACTGATGATGTAGGGAATGGATAAACAAAGCAGGAGCGCCGAATGATCCGTCGTAATTAATAAAATCCATCAAGTACGCACGTACTGTTTGGCCTGGTCTCTGGGCCATCTATATATTATGCAAAACAAAAATTATCCAATGACTGCCCAGGAGTACAAAGAAAACAAGAAGTAACATAGATTACATCCAGGTCCATGGACCACCTAGCGTCGACTACAAAGACTAGAGCAAGCCAAATGTGGGTCGGCTGCGGCGGCCCTCCCTCATCGTAGCCGGCAAACCATATTGTTTAGTCGGGAGGTCGTCGTGCTAAGGGCCCACAAGACCAGCGCACCAGAACAACGATTGTTCCCGATGTAGCGAATCATAAATCGGAAGGATCCAGTTTATAGACAACGAATACAGACTAACAAAGACCGCATCCAAACGAATCCACCAAAGACTAATACCGACCGTATCCCTCGAAATCTGTCGGAGACACACCACCGCACGCCTTCGGCGACATTAAACACACCACCGAGATGGAGGTTAGGCGAGGAGAACCTTATTCCGTCTTTAGAGAGTCACGGCCGCCGCCTCGCCATCCTGAGTAGGACATAAACCGTAACCAAATTTAAAAAGAGAACTAAAAATGAAGTCCCCGCTGGGAAGACTCAGGATCCATCAGGCCTCCATAGGCCTAAGGTTACAGGAGACGAGGCGGATAGGCGGCAGCGCCAACAGGAGCCAAGGAGCCCTATCACTTGTTCGCTTGACCTATCACCAATAATGCCATCATGTTGTCAAATTGCAGCATGTCGATTCGTCCTACTCCCTCCAATTGGGTTTATAAATCAGGCAAGTATTTTTAGGTCATCGATTTGACTTACAAAACAAGTATAATATGCCACAAAATTTACATGGTTAGAAACTACGTTTGATCGAATCAAAAGAAATATCTTTATAGGCTTTAACACATATTTCCCTTGTTAAGACCTGAAAACATGTACCTGACCTGAATTATAAACCGAACTGAGTAGAGAATTTTATCGAGCGCACGGTAAAGTTAGGAAACTTTTACTGCCGATGTTGTTAGATTCAAAGCTTAAACCCATTTTCTCGAAAAGGTTCCGAATCTATTATAGAAGTTCACCAGAGGTACAAAGCACTCAAAACAAAATAAAAATGACATTGGGTCTCTGGACTACCGAGTGACTACTAAAGACGGTAGAACAAATCGCCGACGTGTCATTGCCGCTGGTTCCCTACCAGAGCCGGCCCGACCTTGTCGCTGACAGCCGGGAAGTCTTCGTGCATGTGCCTCTAAGTAATAGCACCTTTGGAGTCATAGTCGTTGTTGTTCAACACATGAATCAACCCAAAGACCTGACCTCATATCTTGTCATACCGCATGTAAGGCAAGAAACTGTAACCTCATCACCCTAATGAGACGAAAGAAATCTATGCCGGAGCTTTGATGACTCCATCCAGATGGACGCATTGAGGAGGATCGGAGCCTGAAAGACCTACTCGAAGAAGAAGTGCCGCCATCCAGCTAAGCATTGCGCTTGCGAGAACAAAAAAAACTATCCTAAAATGCTAGCCGGGCCGAGGCACCGGATTCCCCTCCCTGCCACCGGAGGCGAAGAACAAAAAAAACTATTCTAAAATGCTAGCAGTTCATCAACGAGAGGCGAAGCCCTTAGCTCGCTTGTGGAGCCTACAGGGGAATAGATTGCCCTAGCCATGGAGGGGACCAAAGAAAACTGCGAGGGTGACATCAAGGGTTGCTTTGCTTATACGACTTCCCAAGGACAATTATGTGGTGAAAGCTCAAATACTCTACACGTAGATTTTTCTCGAGTGATTATTTCTGAGTACTATAATTTCGGGGAGGGGAGGGGGGGTGGTTTATACATATCCTTTAGTAGAAACTAGTGGTCGCAGTTAAAATTCAAAAATCACTCCACTGTCTATTTTTTATCAAATGGTTTTACTGCTTCTATGACATGAAGATGCACACAACTCGGCATATTACATTATTGCAACACTCCAGCAAAAGCCGTAAATAAAGCATCCAAATGATATATGAAAATTGCAAGTTTGCGGAAAACACTTGTAAGAAAACGGTCTTGCCAAATCCGTTGCAGGTGAGTCAACTTCCGAGAAAACCATTCTATCGTGCATGGGATATCTCATGCATGGAGCCACTGTCCGTGGTTGCTTTGAGATTCATGCTATTTTTTGGACTGTTTTCAAAATTTGTCTTGTTTCAAAGTGCTACATTGATTTTTTCTTCATGTTCCAAAGTGTATCTTATTGTATCATCGTGTATCCAAAATAAGTGCATTCTTTTTATTGATACACAATGAAACATGATGATACTTGATGAAAAAGAATAACCAAACGGAATATTTTGAAACAAAATAAATGTTGACAAAAACGAAAAAGTAGCCGAATATCAAAGCAACCACGGATAGTGGATCCATGCATGAAATATCCCGTTCACGATATATAAACCACTATCACCGACTTCCTTTGTGGCATCCCGCAAACATGTTCGGCCTACAAACATCAGTGATGCCCAACCTCACCCATCTGCACTCTGTTCCGTTGGTTTAGTCTAGAAGGACCGAGTGATCAAGATGTTTCACCACTACCCTCATTGAATCCCTAACCCTATCTACCCGGAGATGAACGGGATGATTCGGCACAGGATGGGTAGATTTGGTAGTTAAACTGCATAGGGTTTTTGGTGGCCCCTTCTGGTTAGCTAAACCTCATGGGCGTGAGACGGGTTCGGTTGCAGGGCGGGCGATACCAATGATTCTACTCTGCTTTTGGCTGGTTTGACGTCCATCCTACCGTCTGCGTGACGTGTGAACCCAACATTGTCGGGAAGCAAGGCTACAACTTAAGGGCAAAATGACCCCTAAGGGCGCGAACCAGCCTTTGGTTGGATGGTTAGAGGAACTGTGGTATTCCCAGCCCACCAGGGGTCAAGTCCTGGTGCAGGATTTCCGGCGATGGACATTCAGTGGGAGGAGATGTTCCCGTCGACGACGACGACGGGGTGCCTACGGTGACTTCAAGATGATATGCCGGCTCAGTCTTTCGGAGGTGCTCATAGGGGTAGGGTATGCGTGTGTGCGTTCATAGAGGTGAGGGTATGCGCGTGTATATGAGCGCTTGCGTCTGTATTGTGTTAAAAAAACTTAAGGGCAAAATGTGGTAGATGATTTGATTCTTCTATGCATATACAAAAGGAGAGAGTATGTACATGCATGCTTTTTGGCAGCAACCTTGCAACACCGTGATAAAGTATATAGATTTTGGCCAACCGGTGGGCACCAATAGTCATCGTCCAAGCTGTGATATATGTAAGGTGGATCGATCACGGCTGGCCAGACAGGAGGAGACTCCCAACTCACACAACAACGACAGCCACCGCCACGCCCCATCTTCCCTTGCCTTGCTCACACCAAACGCATCCTCTCCATCCATCCTCTTCCCTTATTAAAACGAGCCCATCTCACTCAGCTCCGTCCGCATCAGCTCCATCGCCATTAATCATCCTCTGCACGTCATAACTCATAAGAAGTGACAAGCAGCAGCAGCCATGGGCAAGAAGCTCGCTCTCGCCTCCCTCTTCTCTGCTGGCGGCAGCGTCGATTCCGCCGCCACCGGGAGCCTATCGCCTCCCTACTCTCCTCCGCCGTCCGTATCAGCTTTGTCCTCCGGCAGCACGGCCGCCTCGTGGCAATGGCCCTCCTGCGCGCAGGCCAGGACCGCGTCCTTCGACGGCCGCAGCAGCGTGGAGGCGGAGCCGTCGTCGTCTGCGTGGGCGCGCCGGGACTGCTGCAGGACGACCCGCGTGATCACGAACCCGGCCTACTGCGACGACGACACGGCCGATAGCTCCTTCGTCTCCGCCACCGCCTCCTCCTCGGCTTCCACCGCGGCGCCGGAGCCGGAGCCGGAGCCCTCGGTCGAGGAGGCGGTCATCCGCGGGATCCGGGCGTCGAGCCGGCTCTTCTTCGAGCCCGAGGCGACGAAATCCATCGTGACGACGAGCAAGGCGGCGTTCGGCGGGGCGACGGCGCTGGCCATCGACTCGGCGGACCCGTACGGCGACTTCCGGCGGTCCATGGAGGAGATGGTGCTGAGCCGCGGCGGCGGCGGGAGCGGGGACGACGACTGGGGGTGGCTGGAGGAGATGCTGGGGTGGTACCTCCGCGCCAACGGCAAGAAGACCCACGGCCTCATCGTCGGCGCCTTCGTGGACCTGCTCGTCGGCCTCTCCGCCGTCAACAACAAGCAGAGCGGCCGGTGCTAGCTAGGATCATGGTCAGTTACTCATCTACCATGCGTGCGTGCAATGCGATTGCTATTGCTAACGGAAAAAAGAAAATTGTGCCACACCGTACCATTGTCCCTTGGTGGCATCAGCAGCAATTCGATCGAGTCGAGCGAGAGGTGTATGCATGTGTTGTGTTTGTTGAGAGCATATGCGTGTGTGTACTGTGTAGTATACGTACTTGATTAAATTATGAGACGTTGACTGTTCAATCAATTATTTGATGATTGCACGAGTCTCACCAGGAAATTAAAATTGCGCCTGCCCTTCTTTTCCCTGAAAATGCCGGTGAAAAGTGTAGTGCTATACTGTTTGCTGTTGCTGTCCGCTGAACAAAGTGAGCATAGAGCCATTTGGTGGGAGCGCGAAGCTGCTGTGGGGCATGCAGATAGGTATCGAGTCCTTGGGGGTCAAGCCAAGCCAAAATGTCCAATGGATCCATCTCTGCCACAGTGCCACTAGTGTCAGGCCGTATTACGTCTGAGACACACAGGATGAACAAGTACGTACTAGCTAGTAGTCGTTTTACATCAAATTTGGTCTTAAGAAAAACAGTATAGTCACACTACATCGATTACTTACTTGCTACTACTCCCTCCGTTCGGAATTACTTGTCGCAAAAATGAATGTATCTAGAACTAAAACATGTCTAGATACATCCATTTTTGAGACAAGTAATTTTAAATGGAGGTAGTAGTAACGAATGCGTTGCATTGGTTGATTTGCCTCATCCGGTGACCAGGCCAAACAAAAGAAAAGAAAATCAGCGTCAGCCCAATTTGGATTTCAGCAAGATCTTCAGCCCATGGCTCGTAGAGCGCACAAAAGATGCCGCTCTGCACTGCACTGCGGTAGTATATGGAAGTGGATCCTCTAACATCCTTAAGGGATGTCACGAAGCTACAGTGAAATGCGTCTGTAAAACGAAGAAGGGATGTCAGGGTTACTTTAGCAACCACTATGTGAATTTACTGCAGCACATACAAAAATAAATAAAAAAATTAATTTTATTGCGCCATAATTTCGTTTGTATGTAATTTTTGTAAATGCATATAGTAGATTTGTAATTTGCAAATTAATTATAATCATTTTAGGCTTAACCATATGGATGTGAAGGAAGGATGTCACAGTTACCGTGGTTTACGTGACATCTTTTAAGGATGTTAAAGGATCCGGTTCCGTAGTATATGTGGGTGGCGAGACGCGAAAACACGTCGACACAATCCCATTTCGTACAGCGAAATTAGGCCATCCGATCAGGTCTGTTTGTCTGCATGCATGTGTGGGGCGATCGACGCCACTGTTTGGGTGGCCACAACCTAGCCCAACAGTGCTTCATCCACATCTCAAGCTCATCGATTGATCCAGCAACGATCTTTCACCTCACCACTACTAGTGCGTGCGTGCGTGCGTGCAGCTGATTGAGCGATGTGTGCTTCTCCTTGCTGCTGGATCGAAGAGCAACGACGAGGCATTTCGTTGGAACCACTGAAGCCGGAGAGAGATGAGGCATTTCGTCGAGCATCTTATCTGCAGTACCCGAGCAGTGATGACGATATGGACAACCTCGCTAATGCTTGCATGCCTGCATGAATAAAAACACGTAAGAGCAACTCTAGTAGACTCCGCATAACGCGCGAATCCGCATAATTCCGGCGAGTATACGGGCTCGGCCCAATTTTCTGGCCAGAACAGAGCCCGTATACTCGTCCGGCCCGTAAATTTTTTTGCCGCAGCACGCAAACGTTACCCGCGAAGCAGTATAACTGCGGGTTTGCAGGACAGATGCGGGTCGAAACCCTATCCCCGCAGCAGCGTTTCCCCCAAATTTCCCACCGCGCCGCTCGATTTTTCGCCGCCGGCAAGCCTGCGAAAGCCATGGACGGCTCTGGGGATGAGGCTGAGCGTCGCCGCCGCGCCAAATCTGACGCCGCGCGCAAGCGGGGGGCGCGTCAGTGGCTGAACCGCGATAGCCGGCCGCCTCCGGCGTTCGACCGCCATGAGCTTGAGGACTTCGATCGCGAGCTCGCCCACCGCCGCCATGCCTCCTCCGGCAACCAGTCCACGGGGATCTCATCTACAGGCGCATCGAGCTCGCGGCTCATCCGGCGAAGAGCGAGCCGGAGGAGGAGCTCTCGCCTCGCGCCGTGCCCGATGCGCCGCCGCGCCGAAGCGTCATCGGGCCCAAGGACTACCTCCCCCGGGGCAGGAGGAGCTCCTCGAGCGCGTCGTCCTCAAGCGGTTGGCGAGGGAGCAGGAGGAGATGGAAGAGCGCATCCGGCGCGAGCTCGAGTACGAGCGGCTCATCCTCCAAACAAGCGTCACCGCGTTGCAGGCGCACACTTCCAAGGAGGCTGACATGCGGGTGATGAAGGCGGAGTAGGCGAAGCTCTACATCGACCTCGACTCCTCCGACTCCGATTGAGCGCCACCGCTGGGCAGCTACCCCACGAGCTCCGGTGAGCTCAATTTTTGCTAGTGGTACGGTAGCGTAGCTCGGTCTAGCTCCGGCGAACTTATATGTAATATATGCATGCTGTGTATGAACTTATGTATAGAAGAACTAACTATGTGAAGAACTATCTACGCGAGCGAGCTCCGGCGAGCTTTTGCTTAAATTTCTCGCGCGAAACAAGTTTTTTAAAATTTTACGGGTTTGAATACAGTTTATGTTCTGTCGCCGCAATTTTGAGCCTGCATAAGCGCCCCCTTGCGAACTGTAAACACAGTATACAGTTTCGTGAAATGTTGGGTCTGCTAGAGTTGCTCTAATGCAATCTTATAAGTACTTCGTATTTACTCTACTAATTAGAAGCACGTTTTGGCACCAGGGAGCGTGCGCTCCGGCGTGAATAGTAAACAAAAAATATATAATAAACAAATTTAGGGCGACATATTGAGGTAACATTTGATATATTTTTGTACACATGCCAAAATGTTTAATCTTTTTGCTTACAATTTTTTATGTAGCATTTGGATGTGATAAAGAACACATAGAATTTTTGTTGGAACTTGTTTGGCATTTCAAAAAGTATTTTCGCGCACAGGAGCGCACACTCCCGGAAGCACACACAATGCATTTCCGACCATACGATGCTCTAATAATGAAAATAATCATAAGATATTAATTGTATGATTCAGATTTAATGAGGCTGGTTATAGAAATATTCGAAGACAAAAACTACCATCAGATCTCAAATTTGTAATTCAGATTTAGGACCCCGATAAATCCCGAATGTTCAGATTTTAAGCATGTCACCCCGAACATTTTTTCATGGCAAATTTAGTTGACACGAGGTGGCAACTTTAGTTGTTAAAACATGGAAACCTTGTCCCAGTTTATTTTTTTCTTCAGAACATTGCCATGTTTGCCAATGTCGCGTGAACTAAAATTGCCATGAAAAACGTTCTGATTGCCATGCTTAAAATCCAAAAGTTTGGGATTTATCATTTCCATTGATTTAATGCGCAGGAAGCATAGTCGGAGACACAGAGTCTAATTTTATTTTATTTTTGAAATTGCCGCCATGACTCCTTTATTACTTCAATCAAACTTCATCATCAATCATCAAAGAGATTATAGAGCTAGGAGGATCATCTATCCAAACTAAACTCTCCGGCCTACAGTCCTTACCCAGAGTATGGGCTACAAGGTTTGCATCTCTAGGACAAAACAAATAAATCACTTTTACAAAAGAATTAGCCTGAATACATAATATCGTCATAAATAAGCGATGAAGTTGATGTTGTAAATCCTCAATTCTTCAGCGTTGATATCACTTCAAGGCAACCAGATTGGATCATGAGTTTATGACAGCCCACTTGATTAGCCAGATGAATTCCGCTAAGACATGTCTTCTTCAACATTGATATCACTTCAAGGCAATGAGATTGGATCGAGATTTTTGTTCTTATGAAAAGTTTGCCTTTTTCGAAACAGAGGTAAAAGATTTGATTCATCGATTAATTAAGCAGAAGACAATTGCTCAACTAATTAACGAAAACCACCAAGCGAGAACTGAGAGACATTTGCCTTTGATTCCTTGCTGCTTCTGCTACTCACACAGAGGAAATAACACTCGGAGTGCCATTGCTACTTACTCCCCCGGCTAAATAACAGTCGGCGAGACGAACCATGCTGGTACTACTAAGCATGATTGTTGGAGATTGATTAGTCAATGCTGTCCTAATTGCATCAGTGCAGCCGATCTCTTTGGTAAGGTCAGACACTGTCTCTGAAACATTTTGCCAGAGAGCTACAGTAGCAGCATGGTGTAGGATCGATCTTTGCAAGTTCCCCGTACTTTCTCAAGGAACAAATACACAAAATAATTGTGGTTAAGCGACCTTGCATTCTGTTCCGTGCCATGTCCCCTACCGGCACAACACGACTAATCATGGAGAGCTCCGAATCTCATATCACAAGGTGAGAATTTTCAAATGACGTGAGATCCTGGCAAGCGTGTTGTGCAGGATTTGAAGGAAACATCGCTGCTCTTTCTTGGAGTATTGTTGGTAGACAACAATTGACTCATGATATAAGGGATAAAATAACCAGGAGCGAGGACATGCTGATGATCCATCAAAGTACTGTTGTGATTAAAAATGATCCATCAAGTACTGCTTGGTCTGGTCTCTCGCCCATATTTTATTAGTGTGGAGATGCTTGTATTGTCGCGTGTGATTATTAAACAATGGCATCGTGTTGTCAAGTCCTAGCTTGTTTTCTTTTGTGTGAGAAAGATCTAAATCTCCTGTACATGTTCAAAGCACATAAAACATAATAAAAACTATATTAAGGTCTCTAGACCACCGAACAACCACTATCGTCGCGAGAACGAGTCGGCAAACGCATCACTGTCGCTGCTTCTGTGACGGAGCCGGCTTGACCTTATTGTAACGCCCCGAATCCGATGCGCCAGGTGTCTTCCAGCTATTCGTCGTTGTTGCCATGTCATTTGCTTGCGTGTTGCATTTTGCCATGTCATCATCTGTATTTCATTTGCATGTTTTTTAAAATTTGCATCCGTTCGGGTTCCCTCGATTCTCTCGGTTGTCCGTTCTGAGCCCAACCACACTCGCACGCGTCCGTCGCACCTCTCAGACCTTGTTTCGGGAGCGGGATAAAAACGTTCTCGGAATGGGCCGAGATTTGCCGAGTGGCCTTGGTATATCACCGGTAGACCGCACGTCAAATTTCGTTCCATTTTGAGGTCGTTTGATGCCTCAACGGTTAACCGAGCTAACCGAAACTCCCTTTTCTCTTGCAGCCCAGCACCCTTTCACACAGCCCACCTAGCCCATCTAAACCCCCTCCATGCTCTCCGCCGTTCGATCACGATCGTGTGGGCGTAAACCACACCCTATTTGGACTCTCCTAACTCTCTCTACCTATATAAACACCCCCCCTCCGAAATTTGCGTCCAAACCCTAGCCTCCTTCCTCCTCACGCGCCGGACAAATCCTCCCCACCGATGGACATGTCCGCCGCCGCCCTCCAACCAATCCCAGCGCGCCACGTGTCCCCCGCGCCTCCTCTCTCTCCTTTCGCCGCCGCGGCCCGCCCGAGCCCGTCCAGCCGCCGCCGTCCCGCGCTTGGCCCCGCCTGCGGCGCCCGCGCGCCGCCGCCTGGCGGTCGCTCCGTCGGCGCCCGGTCGCCCGCCGCCGCCCGCGCGCCCGGCGACCCTCGCCGCCGCCCGCTCCGCCACCGGCGTCGCCGCCCCGCTGCACGTCGTCTGCCGCCACCGCGCCGTCCACCACCGCGCGGCCTCACCCTCGCCTGCACCGCACCAGATCCGACGAGATCCGGCGTCCCCGATCCAGATCTCGAATTCTCAGGTTGGCCCCGAAATTTTCTAAGTCCTCAAAAATCTTACATTCAGGTGCCTTGTTCGTAATGCCATAACTTCTTGTGTGCTGTTTCGTTTTGTCCGTGTAATACATCAAAATGTTCACTGTGAGATGCTCTACATTTTATTCCACTGTGTCATGCTTGTTTGAGTTCATCTTGATGTCCTAATCATCGTTGGAAGAGTGCTATATGATGTTAACCTGCTGAGACTATTATAACTTGCTGTTTTGTCATTTTCGTTGCATTTTGTGTGTGCATCGTATGAGCTTGATGTCTACATGAGTTTTGAGCTACATCATGCCAGCTTTACAGTGGTGCAATCCATGTATTTTTATGAGTCTTGTAGTGAGTGCATCAAGCTCGTGAAGTAGGGTACCTGCTGTTACTGTTTTGCTAGGCTGAATCTGTTATATCATGATGCTATGTAAACCTGCTGCTACAAGTCATTTTATGCATAATCTGGAGATGTCCACTAAGGATGTTTTGTTACGCATGTCACTATCTATCCATCCATTTCCTTGGTTGCATTTATAGCCTGCTGTAGCTTGTTGTAATTTTGCTCTCAACTTGCTAAATAATATTGTTGTCAGCCTGTTAACATGAAGTTCAGATTTGCCATGTGTTTTGCTAGTGATCCATACACCGTATGAACTTGCTCTTGCCATGATTAGCTTTATACATATGTCATATTACTGTTGGTCATCTTGTCATGCCATGAAATGCTCGGTAGTGAGTTGTACAAGCTCACCAACATTGCCTACTTATCGTTGTTCCTGCCATGTACTGTTACTCTGAATCTGTCATATCATTTGCCATGTTTGCATGGATGCTACCATCTTTTCTGTTGATCTTTGAAATAAGTTCAGTAAGGGAGTTTTGTTATTTGTCTTTACTATTATCATGCCATGCCTTTGCTTTCCATGATAAGTTTCTGTAGCATGTTGTTTGAGAGCTCTAAAAATTGCAACCTGATGTTATTTCTGTCATGCTCAGTGATTTTCTGCCAAGTCTGTGAACTGTTATTATTTGCAATCTTGCCATGTCCTTTTGAGCATGTTATAGTGTTTTCTGGAGATAGCTCAGTGTTCATGTTTTGTTATGCTTCATATGTACATTATGTCCATACCTTTTCTTTTCATGTTGAGGTGCTGTAGAATACTGTTTTGATGTTTGCTCGATGCCTAGTTGCTGTTTTGGCCACCTTGTCCTTTAAACTTGTTTCATGTGTATGTGTTGAACCGTTGCTCCGTTTGGAGTGTGCTCTATATGAAACTTGCTTAGATTTGCATGTAGATTCATCTTGTCATGTCGAATCCTTGTTTTAAGAGTGTTTGATTGATGTTTGAATGTCTTTTGCATCAATGCCATGTTTAACTTGTTTTGCTCATATCTCTAGGCCGTAGCTCCGAACTAATTGAACTTTATATGTAACTTGACTAGAATTTCGTGTAGATCATCTTTGTGCATCTTAACTTGCTGTTTAACAACTTGAACATAAGGTTTATTCAGATCTTGACCAATTTCGAAATTTGCATATGAGGACTTACCGGAATTGTTATATGTTGTTTCCGGCCTCATTTGAACTTGCTTTGATGCGTTGTTATTGTTTGCATCATCTCTTGCCATGAGTAGCCTCATCTAGCCTTTGTCATGCATCATGCTTGGTTGTGCATCATGTCATGTTTATGTGTTGTGTGTTTACCTTGTTGTTTGCTTCTTTCTGGTTGTGCTTCTTCTCGTTAGTTCCTGTTTCGTTGCGATCATGAGGATTCGTTCGTTTACGCTTGGTTCGTCTTCGTGGCTTCATCTTCTTCATGGACTCGTTCTTCTTCCTAGCGGGATTTCAGGCAAGATGACCGTTACTCTGGATCTCACTACTATCATTGATATGCTAGTTGGTTCGTTCTGTCGCTATGCTGCGCTACCTATCTCTTGCTTATCAAGCCTCCCAAATTGCGATGCCAGCCTCTAACCTTTTTACCCTTCCTAGCAAACCATTGCTTGGCTATGTTACCGGTTTGCTCAGCCCCTCTTATAGCGTTGTTAGTTGCAGGTGAAGTTGAAGATTGCTCCATGATGGACATGATTTTGTTGGGATATCACAATATCTCTTATTTACTTAATGCATCTATATACTTGGTAAAGGGTGGAAGGCTTGGCCTTATGCCTGGTGTTTTTGTTCCACTCTTGCCACCCTAGTTTTCATCATACCGGTGTTATGTTCCTTGATTTTGCGTTCCTTACGCGGTTGGGTGATTTATGGGACCCCCTTGACAGTTTGCTTTGAATAAAACTCCTTCAGCAAGGCCCAACCTTGGTTTTACCATTTGCCTACCTAAGCCTTTTTCCCTTGGGTTTCCGGAGCCTGAGGGTCATCTTTATTTAACCCCCCCTCCGGGCCAGTGCTCCTTCGAGTGTTGGTCCGAACCGAGCAGCCTGCGGGGCCACCTCGGGGAAACTTGAGGGCTGGTTTTACTCGTAGCTTGTCTCATCCGTTGTGCCCTGAGAACGAGATATGTGCAGCTCCTATCGGGATTTGTCGGCACATCGGGCGGCTTTGCTGGTCTTGTTTTATCATTGTCGAAATGTCTTGTAAACCGAGATTCCGAGACTGATCGGGTCTTCCCGGGAGAAGGAATATCCTTCGTTGACCGTGAGAGCTTGTGATGGGCTAAGTTGTGTAAGACAATAGGTTTGGGGGGAACCGGCACAACCCTCTAGGGTTGGCCTATCACATATATATAATGAAGGGGTACAATGTTACATCATACGTACACATATACGGGAAATATACAATCTAACACCCTCCCTCAATCTTAGCCACTTCCTAAAGAATCTAGAAGGGTAAGATTGCGTTGACAAGTTTCAAACTGTGGTAGAGGCAAGGGCTTGGTGAATATGTCCGCAAGTTGATCCTTGGAAGAGATGAACTTGATCTGTAGTTGCTTCTGAGATACACGTTCCCGTACAAAATGATAGTCAACTACAATGTGTTTCGTTCGAGCATGGAATACCGGATTAGCAGACAGGTATGTAGCACCGGTGTTGTCACACCAAAGAATAGGAGACTGTGATTGAGATATACCCAATTCCTGAAGCAAAGACTGTATCCAGATTATTTCTGCAGTTGGATTAGCTACAACTTTATACTCAGCTTCAGTACTGCTACGCGAAACAGTAGCTTGTTTCTGAGCACTCCAGGCGATCAAGGTAGAACCAAAGAACACAGCATAGGCCCCCGTGGATCGCCTATCATCCGGACTGCCGGCCCAGTCCGCATCAGAATAAGCCGAGATAACCCCAGAGGAGTTCGGTCGAATGTGCAAACCGTAGGACAATGTGAAGCGAATATAGTGCAAAATGCGCTTGACCGCAGACCAATGAGTGTCCCGAGGTGCCTGAAGATACTGACAAACTCTGTTGACAGCAAAAGAAATATCCGGACGTGTGATCGTCAAGTACTGAAGCCCACCAACAATACTCCTATACTGTGTTGCATCAGCAGAAGTCAAAAGCTCACCATCCACAGCAGTGATCCTGTCAGTGGTAGACATAGGTGTAGTAGTCGGTTTGCACTTAAGCATCCCAGCCCGCTGCAAAAAATCCAAAGCGTACTTCTTCTGCATCATAACAAGACCATCAGAACCGGAAGCAACTTCCACGCCAAGGAAGTAGTGAAGGTTTCCAAGATCTTTGACCGCAAAGTCAGCACCAAGAGACCGAACAAGAGCAGCAGCAGCCACCGGAGAGGAACTGACAAGTATAATATTATCTACATAGACCAGCAAATACATAGTAACTTCGGGCCTTTGTAGGAGAAACAATGAAGAGTCAGCAGCCGATGATGCAAAACCATGAGCACGAAGAGCTGTCGCAAGACGAGCATGCCAAGCACGAGGAGCCTGCTTCAGACCATAGAGTGCTTTGGTGAGACGACACAAATAATCAGGACGATCAGGGTCAGAGAAACCAGGGGGCTGCCGCATATAGACCTCCTCCTCCAGTACACCATGAAGGAAAGCATTCTGCACATCAAGCTGACAAAGAGACCAACCCCGAGTAATTGCAAGAGAGATAAGAAGCCTGATAGTACTAGGTTTAACCACTGGACTGAAAGTGTCTTCATAGTCAAGACCATAACGCTGCCGAAAACCGCGGGCAACCAGCCGCGCCTTGTAGCGCTCAATAGACCCATCAGAATGCTTCTTCACTTTGAAAACCCATTTAGAATCAATGACATTGACACAGGGTGGTGGCGGAACAAGAGTCCAAGTCTTGTTACGAAGAAGAGCATGGTACTCCTGCTCCATGGCCTCTCTCCAATGAGGTATACTCAGCGCAGCTTGATACGTACGAGGCTCAGAGGCCGGATCCGCACGAGCAGCAGCTAGACAGGCAGCCAACCAAGCAACAGTACCATCATGGCGCTTCTTGGGTTGAAAAACACCACTGCGACTCCGCGTATGTGGTCGTTGAGGAGGTGCAGGAGCCACAGGAGCCGGAGAGGGCAACGGCGAAGTTGACGGCGATGGAGACGCCCCAGCCGGCGACGGAGATGCCTCAGTCAGCATAGGCGAGAGAGCGCCTGATCCGGGTGAGCTCGATCCAGGCGAGACCAGCGTGGCCGGCTGAGGTGGCGAGACCGGCGAGGCAGGCCGCGGTGGCGAGGCCGACCCAGAGGCCAAGAGCGGCGAGGCCGTCCCAGAGGCTAGAAGCGACGAGGCCGGCCCAGGGACCAGAGGCGCCGAGGCGGGCAAGGGCGCCGAGGCGGGCGGCCCAGAAGCCATAGGCGCCGACGCAGGCAGCCCAGAGGCCAAAGGCGCCGGTCCAGAAACCCGGGGCGCCGAGGCGCACAGCGTCACTGGGTGCTCGGTCGTACGTGCATGAGCACAAGGACCGAGGCCATGCAGGGGCTGATCACTGTGAGCCACTGGTGAGACCGACGAGGAAGGTGATGGCGCCTCCAAAATCTCCAAACGAGCTCCGCGTCCAGTGCCTACACCATGGTTAGGCAACAATATAGGAGAGTATGCAACATCATCAAATTGGTCAGAGGCAACAGAGGATGAATGCAGAGATGGTGGTTCATCAGTGGACACAGGAAGTTTGGCAAAGGGAAAAACATGCTCATCAAACACGACGTCCCGAGATATGTAGACACGATTTGTGGGAACATGAAGACATTTGTACCCTTTATGAAGAGAGCTATAGCCAAGAAAGACACACTTCTTGGAACGGAACTCAAGCTTGCGCTTGTTATATGGACGAAGATGCGGCCAGCAAGCACACCCAAAAATCTTGAAAAAGGTATAATCAGGTTGTTCATTAAGCAGAACCTCAATGGGAGTCTTCATGTTCAAAACACGAGTGGGAGTACGGTTTATGAGAAAGCATGCAGTGGTGAAGGCATCACTCCAAAACCGAAACGGAACAGATGCATGGGCCAAAAGAGTAAGACCAGATTCAACAATGTGACGATGCTTACGTTCTACTGAACCATTCTGCTGATGTGTATGTGGACATGCTAAACGATGAGCTATCCCAAGCGACTGGAAGAAGGAGTTGAGGTTGCGATACTCGCCACCCCAGTCCGACTGAACATGAACAATTTTGTGCTTGAGAAGGCGTTCAACATGTTTTTGGAACTGAACAAAAATGTCAAACACATCAGATTTACATTTGATAAGATAAAGCCAGGTAAAGCGACTGTAAGCATCAACGAAACTGATATAATAATTATGACCACTGACAGAAGTCTGAGCAGGACCCCATACATCTGAAAACACAAGTTCTAAAGGATGTTTCACCTCACGACTGGACTCCCAAAAAGGAAGTTGATGACTCTTCCCCTGCTGACAAGCATCACACACTGCTACATCTTTATTGCTAGACACACTAGGAAGCTCATGACGACACAAAACATGCCAGACAATAGGTGTGGCCGGGTGACCAAGACGAGCATGCCACTGTGACGGAGATACCCGAACTCCACTGAAGACGCGAGCAACGCTAGGATGCTCCAGACGATAGAGGCCCTGGCAGAGCCGCCCACTAAGAAGAATGTCCCTCGTGCCCCGATCCTTAATAAAAAGATCAAAAGGATGAAATTCACAAAGCACATTATTATCACGTGTGAGTTTAGGAACTGAAAGAAGATTACGTGTCACAGATGGAACTCGAAGAACATTGCGAAGCTGAAGACTCCTATTGGCATGTCTAGTGAGAAGCGATGCTTGACCAATATGAGAGATGTGCATACCTGCTCCATTGGCGGTGTGGATCTTGTCGGAGCCATGATAGGGTTCACGAGTGTGAAGCTTCCCCATCTCACTTGTCAGGTGCTCTGTCGCCCCAGAGTCCATGTACCAGTGTGGACCGATGGAGTAGGACTGAGTGTGTCCCTGTTGTTTCTGCAGCGTCGGACGATCAGCCATGACGACCTGACGGGCAAAGTTGCGTGTATCCTTGCCGTCATTGCCAAGACCAAGAAAACTCCGCTGGAAGCGCTTGTACACTTGGAAGCCCAGGGCCCATCGCGGCCACAAAGCTGACACACACGCTGACCGCCAGCCCCCGGTAGTGTCGCAGCAGCCGAGGTCACCGAGGCGGGCGGTGGTGGCAGCCCCGAAGGAGCCCGGGATGATGAAGAAGAGCGGCCACCCTTGGTGGCAGTGTTGGCCGAGAGGGGGCCATTGCCCCTGGAGCGACGCGTCTCGACCCATTGCTCGGTGAGAAGGAGGCAGGAAAAGACCTCGTGTACGAGCATGGGTGTCGAGTTGCCCCGCTCCTTGATGATCTCGACTAAGGCATCATACTCCTCATCAAGACCATTGACAATAAACGAGTTGAACTCGGAGTCGGTGAGGGGCTGTCCAATGGAGGCCAACGTGTCGGCGAGGCCCTTGACCTTGTTGTAGAACTCAGTGGCAGTGGAGTCAAGCTTCTGACACTCGCCAAGCTGACGACGGAGTGCAGAGACACGGGCCTGAGACTGCGCCGCAAAGGTGCGCTCAAGGATGGTCCAGGCCTCATGAGATGTTTTCGCGAAAACAACAAGCCCGGCGACAGCCGGAGAGAGCGACCCCTGGATGGAGGAGAGGTTCGCCTGGTCCTGCCCCGTCCAGACGCGGTGGGCCGGATTGTAGACCGGACCGTGCACGCTGTCCACCAGTGCGGGGGAGGGGGGGGCAGGGAAGAGAGTCATCGACGTAGCCGAGCAGATAGTGGCTCCCCAATAGCAGGAGAACCTGCGCACGCCAGAAGATGTAGTTGTCGGCGGAGAGCTTGATGGTGATGAGATGGCCGAAGTGAAATGGCGGCGGTGGTGACGATCCCACCGAGGGGGCTGCCTGGGGCGCAAGCACCATGGAGGCAGCCGGGGTCACCGAAGACGGCGGAGGGGCAGACAGCGCCGCGGCCGGGGCGGACGCCGCAAGACCCGCCATCGGGGCGGTCTCGGGCGCTGCCGGCATGAGCGGCGGGATGCCGTCCGCGGGGACAGAGGCGGACGTCGTTGCCGCGGTGTGTACCGCGAGCTCTCGCCCGAGCGTCGAGGGCGCCGGTGGGGTCGAGTAGACGGAGCCGATGCTCTGGGTCCCGAGCGGGGCCGGGACAGCGACGGCGTCCAACGGGAGTTTCAGTAGGGCCGCGAGGGAGGCCGGCAGGAGTCCCGCGGCGGTGGAACCGGACGTGGTGGCGCTCGACATGGCGGCGGCGCGATCGGTGGCGCGGCGGCGGTGAAGACGGCGGCGGCGGCGGTGCGGGTATTAGGGTTTTGAGCGGAAGCGATCGTAACCTAGCGTGATACCATGTAAGACAATAGGTTTGGAGGGAACCGGCACAACCCTCTAGGGGTGGCCTATCACATATATATAATGAAGGGGTACAATGTTACATCATACGTACACATATACGGGAACTATACAATCTAACAAGTTGGGACACCCCTGCAGGTTATAAACTTTCGAGAACCGTGCCCGCAGTTATGTGGCAGATGAGAATTTGTTAATATCCGGTTGTAGAGAACTTGACACTTGACTCAAATAAAATGCATCAACCGTGTGTGTAGCCGTGATGGTCTCTTTTCGGCGGAGTCCGGGAAGTGAACACGGTTTTGGGTTTTGTTTGACGTAAGTAGGAGATCAGGATCACTTCTTGATCATTGCTAGCTTCACGACCGCTCTGTTGCTTCTCTTCCCGCTCTTATTTGCGTATGTTAGCCACTATATCATGCTTAGTCGCTGCTGCAACCTCACCACTTACCCTTTCCATACCCATTAAGTTTTGCTAGTCTTTATACCCATGGTAATGGGATTGCTGAGTCCTCGTGGCTCAAAGATTACTACAACAACAGTTGCAGGTACAGGTTATGCGATGATCTTGACGCGAGAGCGATGTTTACTTGTTTTGGAGTTCTTCTTCGGCTTCTTCTTCGATCAGGGGATAGGTTCCTGGTCGGCAGCCTGGGCTAGTAGGATGGATGTCGTTGAGTTTCTGTTTGTGTCATCCATAGTCGGATGTTGCTCTTATGTATGATGTTGTTGTATTCGTGTGGCATTGTGTGCCTTTTGTATGTATCCCCAACTATTATGTAATGGTTTGATGTAATGATATTCACCTTGCAAAAGGGTCTTCAAGATGCGCTTCTATCCTTGGTGGGACCTTCGACTTCCTTTGGATTAGGGTCGCATCTTGGGCGTGGCACTTATCGACGACAGTCGGAAAGCCTTCATGCACGAGCACCTAAGGACCCTTAAATAGCAGCATTAAATAGATCTGGATCAACTGACACCAAATATCACCATCACACACGCAAAATGAGAAACCCTAACCTTGCCGTCCCAAGGAGACAATAGGAATCTACGTTGGAGCTCCGTCGACAATGTCCAGATCGACGAACCCGTGGAGGATTGGAGCCCAGTAGACAAACTCAAAGTAGAAGTATCGCCATCCGCCCAAGCGCCACGCCTACAAGGACTAAAAAAAACCTAACCTAAATTAATAGCCAGAGCACTACACCAGGATTCCCGTCCCCGCCAGCAGCTGTTGGAGCGGTAGGCAGAGGGAAGGAAATTCCACAAGCTCGTCGGGGAAGTCTAGCGTGCAGAGTTTTCCCTAGCTGCCGAGGGGAAGGGAAGAAAATGCTTGGAGAAGAAGTCGACCGATTCTCTAAAATAAATCCCAAAAGTTTTATACCACGGTCCTACATTAAATGCTAAATAGGTAGTAGAAGCGGGATGCCTACTGCCAAGTACAGACTACCAGCCCTAGACTCCCAACCCTAGCCGTCGTCGGCACAACTTCCTTACATGTCACAGCCGCTGACACAACCTACTTACATGTCACCGCCTCGGTGCTCCACTTCTTCCATGTCCAACAGCCTCACTGGCGGCAAGACGAGTGGGGACCCGCCCGCCTAGTGTTCTTTTCCTTTGGTTTTTGTTTATCTGGTGACATCAACAAGGTTGTGGCGGCAAGGGCGTGTTGGAATTAGGTCTCTCCCTATCTCGACGATGTCCGATGTGGCGTCGACAAAGGGCATGTGGGAGTTTGTGCCCCTAGATCTGTTAGTTCCCTTCAAATCTTGGAACTTCGCGTGTCTTTCAAGAA
Organism: Triticum timopheevii; assembly: GCA_963921465.1. Classification (NCBI taxonomy): domain Eukaryota; kingdom Viridiplantae; phylum Streptophyta; class Magnoliopsida; order Poales; family Poaceae; genus Triticum; species Triticum timopheevii. Next base: position 651,656,717 of record OY997264.1, read on the forward strand.
GAGCTATTGACCGACTATTGATGCAGCGACTTCGACATCTTCTTCATGTTCCTTCAGAGATATGCAGATCTGGTCTCAAGGAGCGAGTGGTTTTGCGGTCTTCAAATGCCTATTATGGCGAGGACGTTTGCAGGTGTCCCTTTCCTTTGATGTAGATTCAATGCAATTTTTTATTTTCGGCGGAGAACATAGAATCAAAGAGACGAAGGCTAGTACGATTTTCAATGTAATTTTCTACTGGTCGTTCTATGTTCAAATATCTGTCCATTGTATCGGTTTTCTTTTCCTTGCATTAATTAGACCTAAGATAGCTTTGGATGTCTTTATTTAAAAAAGGTACAAACTTACTTCTTTGGGTAGACATTTTTTTAACGTTTTAGACATGTCTTCGGGTCAAAATTTGAAAAGTTTGACCAGCAATATCGATTTAAATATGTTTACTAGAAACTTGTGAACCACATGCGAAGTTATGTTTTGGGAAGTGATTTTTCTTTTTCTTTTTAACAGGGTAAGGGACGATAAGGTCCTAGAGCCGACTTTATTATAACAAAGTTGTACAACACTACCCAAAGGAGATGAAAGAAATTAAAAAAATATATAAACATGTCCTCCCATTCTACATTCACGGCCCCATAGGAGAAAGAAAAAAAACAATTGGATCCTAAATCAACCGGTGACATCATCGGAGATGCGTTACCGCCATCTCTGACCAAGTCCTTAACTTTAGAGAAGGGGCGAAGGGCCTCACAATGGAGGTTGAAGTAAAAAAACGATCTTATATTGTGGGTAGGAGGGAGTATTTTTGAAACCCTGCTTGAAAAACGATCTTATATTGTGGGACGGAGGGAGTAACTGACAGATCGTCCAAAGGCTAGCAAACCACCCTAGCCATCCATGTCATTCTTCGAAGACATATCCTTGTTTGATCCATATATTATACCACAAAGGTCGAGGCAGCTGAAGAAGAAGTATAGGAAGCAACAAAGCCATCATCATATCCTACAGCACGCCAAATCTGAAGGCCGGACCATGGATCAACCCCCTCCCCCCTCTTCTACCGCCACCATGACGACGAGTAAATGGGGATAAGGAACTCGGGTTAACCCACTCTGACGGGTTGCTGAGCTTATTCTTGAAGCTTTCATCCACCTCAGACCACCTATTATCCACCAAGGAAATCGACCTAGAGAGGAAGAAGGTGAGCTTCTTGACCACAGTTATTGCTCCAGGCACTATTAGCATCACCTTTTTTTTGAACATCGCTATTAGCATCACCTAATCCCCTACATGTGCGCCATCCGCCGTCATGGCCTCTGGTTGTCTACCCGGGATAGGTGTGCTTGCCCTATGTGGCATTCAAAAGTCGCCCACGGTCTAAGCATGAGTTTTGCCATGCCTCACTCTTTCGCAACTCTACAATTGATTTGGTCATGTTGGACCAGATGATCGAGATCATCTCATAGGGTCCCTAATGGCCTAACCCATCAAGCAAGAGAGAAATGGGGATACGAACCGCAACAGGGATGGGTTAGTGTGATCAGCTAAACCTCACCAGGCGCGCATGAGCAGGTTTTGTTGCGTGGCAGATCCGGACATAGCGGCTCGGATCAGGTACCACTTAAGTAATGTCAGTCCACGCTTCCGGTCTACTTCATCCGTTTCTAAGTATAAGTCTTTCTAGAGACGGTCATTTCGCTTCGTATGTAGTCTACATGATATGTGGACCCAACCTATTAGGGTGATACGACATAATTTGGGGGACCTTTCCTTTGAAGAAAAAATGATACAATTGTAGTACAAAGGGAGAGAGTATTATATGATTTTCGGCAGCTACCATGCAAGACCGTGGATACAATTGGGCCAACCGGTGGATCACCGCCGGCCGGCCAGACAAGAGGAGACTCCCAACTCACACAACAACGACGCCCATCTTCCATTGCCTTTCTCACAGGCACACAACCATCCATCTCGTTCGGTCCTTCCCTTTTAAAAGCGAGCCCATCAATTCGATCTCCGTAATCCTCGACAGGTGACTAGCACCAGCACCAGCAGCAGCAGCCATGGTCAAGAAGCTCGCCCTCGCCTCCCTCTTCTTCACCGGCGGCACTGTGGACGCCACCGCCGGGAGCCTGTCGTCTCCTCCGTCCATATCAGCTGCGTCCTCCCGCAGCATGGCCGCCTCGTGGCAATGGCCCTCCTGCGCGTAGGCCAGGACCGCGTCCTTCGATGGCCGCAGCAGCGTGGAGGCGGAGGCGGCGTCGGCGGCGGCGCGCCGGAACTGCTCCAGGACGACCCACGTGATCACGAACCCGGCCTACTGCGACAGCGACGACGACACGGCCAACAGCTCTTTCCTCTCCGCCACGGTCTCGTCCTCGGCTTCCACCGCGGCGCTAGAGTCGGAGCCCTCGCGGGCGCGCGAGGCCGAGGAGGCGGTCATCCGCGGGATCCGGGCGTCGAGCAGGCTCTTCTTCGAGCCCGAGGCGACGAAATCCATCGTGACGACGAGCAAGCCGGCGGCGGATCAGGCGTCGTTCGGCGGTGCCACGGCGCTGACCATCGACTCCACGGACCCGTACGGCGACTTCCGGCGGTCCATGGAGGAGATGATGCTGAGCCGTGGTGGGGGCAGGGGCAAGGACGACTGGGGGTGGCTGGAGGAGATGCTGGGGTGGTATCTCCGCGCCAACGGCAAGAAGACCCACAGCCTCATCGTCGGCGCCTTCGTCGACCTGCTCGTCGGGCTCTCCGCAGTCAACAATAAGCAGAGCGGCCAGTGCTAGCTAGCGATGGCGAGCAAGCATCATCATGGACTACCATGCGATGCGAGCTAGCGCGCAATGCGATGACTTACGGAAGAAACAGTGCCATGGTGGCATCAGCGATTTGATCGAGATGGATTGAGCGAGAGGTGTAGGCTGTGTTGTGTTTGTTGAGAGCACGCATGCATGTGTGTAGTACTTTCTCCGTCCAAAAAAGCTTATCCCTGGCTTGTCTCTCAAATGGACGTATCTAGCACTAACTTGATGCGGGATACATTCATTTGATGGACAAACTTTTTCAAACGGAGGGAGTATACTTAATTGAATTATATGAAGATGTTGATAGTTGAATTATTGGATGATTGCAAATCGCCAGCTAGAGTCAGTGAGTGGTACGTACGTACCTCGAGCTTTCTTGCTCCCGTGAGTTCCATCATGTCCTGCTAATAACTATACTGATTTGGCCAAACGTTGGACATCGTTTTCACACTGGTGTGTGACAGTGTGAGTGACTTCTGTAATAAAGGTTTTTGCCTTTTGATATTTCAATGAAATTCACTGAATTTCATTAATTTCAGCAGTCACTGATATATTTACATTTGAGTCAAAACAATTTCAACAATTTTGATAATACACATGAATTCAAATTATTAAAAAATATTTTCAAAAAATATCTAATTGAATTAAAGTGAATATTTCGGCGTTTTGGCCGTGGTGCTCAATTCTTTTTCCGAAACTGAAAGTGAAAGCCGTGCTTGTGTACCCCTACCCCCCTGCCACTCGGGCGGCCGCAACGCTGCGACGTCCTGTCTCGAGATCGGATCCTGCCTCTTCCTCCCCTTCCTGGGCGGCGGCGGGGGCCGGCGCATCTTCTTCGTCTCCGGCAAGGTCCTGATATAGTGGCAAGCCCTCGCCTTCTTGTACTACTACTTCATAATTGACTGCGCGAGTGAGGGATCGATTGATCGGAGATTCAACTTCAGAATACCGTGGAATTAAACAAGTTCAAACTTGTTCCATTTTTCGGAAAATGGAAATTGCACTGCCCCAAGCCCCCAACACACCCCCCAAAAAAGTGTACCGCTATATACACACTATTTTGTTTTGAACATCAGTACAAACGCATGCGCTCATACATACACGCATACACTCACCCCTATGAACGCATACACGCACACCCTACCCCTATGAGCACCTCCGAGAGACCGAGACGGCATGTCATCTTGAAATTTACGAAGTCATTGTAGATGTCTCGTCGTTGACGGGAACGTCTCCTCCCACTGAAAGCGCATCGCCAAAAATCCTAAAATAAATCCAGGAATAATGCGAGCACCAGGACTCGAATCTTGTTAGGCTGGAGATATCACCGTCCCTCTAACCACCCAACCACGTCGTGGGACCGGACGGGCCATTTGATAGGTGGGCAGGCACGTACGTGGTCCGCGGAGGGGCCGGCCAAAAGTGTCCAGTCGATGCATTATCTCTGCCATTGTCAGCCCGTACGTGTTAGGCCAAGATTGGTTACTTCTTCAGTGTCACGAAAAATAACAGTAATTCACTTCACGCGCCTGGTTCTACGAATGGCTTGGTTGATTTGACCAATCGGGTAACCAGACCCAAAAATAATAACATCAGCACCCATGGCTCGTCGAGTGCACGAAAGATGTATCTCTCTCGCGCCGCTATGCACTGCACTGCAGTCTGCAGTGTATGTGGGTGGCTAGACGCGAAAGCACGTCGACACAATCCCGTTTCATACGGCGAAATCAGGCGGCACCCCGATCGGGCTCGGTTTGTCTGCATGTGTGCGGTGATTGGAGCCACTGTTTCAGTTTGGGTGATAGTGGCGGCGGCCTGAATATTATCCACAGCCTAGCCCAACAGTGCTTCTTTTCCTAACAGTAGCATGCAGATCTCAGGCGCAGTGATCCAGCAACGACCTTTCACCTCACCACCACACACTACTAGTGTTAGAGCATCTATAGTCAGTGGGGCGCCTCAAGTCCGTCTTATACGCCCGGTCGGGTAGCCCGGTCGCTGGCCGATCATGTTTTCTCGACCCAGACATACACCTAAAATGGGCCTCAAACGTGCGGACTGATCGGTCATTTTTTTTTTTCAATCCAGGCGGACACCTCAAACGGGCCTCAAACGCCCGAACTGGCCGGCATCCCTCATATCCAACCCAAATATGGGACGGATATGGTGCGCCCGGGCACGTCCGTCACGTCGGAACCGGCCCATGCTGGCCCACCTGACCCTACATATATTCGTCCCCATCCGCTCACCGTAGCAAACCCTAGCCACTTCACTCCACTCCCCTCCGTCACCCAAGCTCATCTTCGACAGTTTCCGGCCTTCTCCGCCATGGTAGGCAGCGGATCGAACTCCGACTAATCCGGATCCATCGACTGGAGTGTCATCCCGTGTGGGTTCGACGAGACAATGTCAGTCCGCATTACACTCTGCTGCTCCCGGAAGGACAGCGCCCGGTCGACGAACGGATCCGTCCGCCGCGACGCCATATTGTCGGCTCACCGGGCGCTCGGGTCCTCTGGTGCTGGATCCTCATGGTCCCGGCCGAAACACCTCTCCTTCCCCATCATCGGTCGGGTAGAGTATGAGTCCCATCGAAAACGGACGGACCACCGTAGGAAGGAGAGGATAAGGGACGCCGAGGCCCGTATCAAGGCGGAAATGGTGGCGGCGGAGGGGGCTGATGCGGCAGCGCGAGCGGCCGCAGAGGAGGAAGCCATCCGCGCCTGCATTGTGAAGAAATGACAACGGAGAAACACGCGCGCCCACGCCCGAGAGCAGAATCGGGCGGTCTGTTCCATGGCCGGACTGCCACCGAAGGAGGGGAAGGAAGACATCTACAACGAGCATATCCGGCATGATCTGTAATGTCGACCGGTACTTCCATGAGAAGGACGGCAAGGGCGCCAGGAAGGGCAATGGCAGCCGTGGATGAACTCCACCATAGCCAAACATGCCAAATTTTGTTAGTCCGATGGCATGTTTACTTAGTAGTGATGGAGTAGCCAGACGATGTGTGTGCATCGATGTAGTTGCATGAGTTTGTATGGAATTGAGATATGGCAATTGAGGTGTCCGGATGTGGACGACATTATTTGACGGTGCCCAGTCAGTGCCCGCGGACGCGCCCGGACGCATCCGTGGGCGTTTGAGGGGGATTTATCAAGTCCGGCTGTAGATGCCCTTAGTGCAGGTGATCGAGCTGCTTCTCGATCATTTGTGGATCAAGCATCAACGGTGACGTGTCTCGCTGGAAAAGACAAGCCCGAAGACGAGGCATTTCGTCGAGCACCTTATCTGCACTACGGCTGATGACGATCGGGACAATATCCCTAACGCAGTAACTAGGGCTGATCTTTTTTCTTACGCACGTTTTGATGCCAGCTAGATTGCTTAATTTGCGGTCAGTCAGCGTGCAGAGCATTTATTCTTGAGGACCAGACTTTCTTGATACTGACACATTTATTGAAGACCAGGCTCGGTTCAAATCCTCAACTGGTTGGGAGAGTGGATGTACAAACCCAACACCTAGGTTCAAATCCTCATAGTGGTGATTTTTTATTCCTATTTATTCTTTAGGACCAGGCTTTCCTGGTACTCACGCATTTATGAGGACTAGGCTAGGTGTGTAACCAAGACTATAAATTCTAATACTCATATTTAAAAGGTTGTGTGCATCTCTAGTTGGTGCAGAGGCCGAAGAAGTGAAATTCTCTCCCAATTTTTGAGCAAAGAAAGCCTTGGCTTAGTGGGTGGGTATGCGGTTGTGCAGTCGAACGACCTGAGTTCAATTCCTAAAATTGACAGGTGATGCACGGGGTTTTTCTCAGTTTATTGAGGATCAAGCTTGATGTGTGGTGGAACCACTCATCAAGAAATATCTCGATACTCTTTTTTTAAAATCTGACGACCAAGTTTATCTTGGTACTTATTCTAAAATAACTGTATACATCCCTAATTGGTGCAAAAGCTGGGAAGTGAAGATCTCTCCATTTTTAAAGAGGAAGTGAGCCTAGCTCAACAGGTTGGGGGACCAGCCTTTCCTGGTACTCATGCAATTTATCTAGAGGACCAGGCTTGGTTATTAACCAGGATAAAAATCATGATACTCATGCTTAATGGTTGTATGATTCCTTAGTTGGTGCAGATTCTCGACCATTTACAAAGCAAAGAGAGCCTTGGCTCAGTGGTTGGGCATGCGGTTGTGCAACCTAATGACCCGAGTTCAATTACTAGAATTGACAAGTGATGCACACGGGTTTTTCCCCATTTATTGAGGATCAAGGTTGGTGTGTGGTGAAACCACTCATCAAGAAATATCATGATACTCATTTAAAAAATTCTGAGAACCATGTTTATTTTGGTATTCATATTAAAATTATTGTGTGCATCCCTAGTTGGTGCAGAGACTGGGAAGTGAAAATTTCTCCCATTTTAAGGAAGCCGCAAGTTATGGACGCGAAAACACACGCCTCATGAAACCTAGCGCCGCTAGTTTTCCTGCAGTTGCCTCGGTGGAGATGGTGGTTTCGTCGCGTTTGGGCTTGAGGCCATGGCATGCTGTGCTAGATGTCCGCGCGTCGACCGCTGACTTTGGTGAAAGGTGCCCTCCTGGCTTGCGGGATCCTTTCCCCGATCAGATGCCCAGATTGGCTGGTGGTTTGACCCATGGATGATTGTTGCGGTGCATCGTGTTGTAGGTCTCCACGTCGGACCGGCGGGCTGCTAGTGTTTCCTATGGCCACCATTCATGTGCTCCGGCCATGATGCTCGAGGATTAACATTTGTTTTGGGCTGGCAACAGTGGCGGTTCCCTCTGCTAAGTTTTGTGGTGGCCATTGAAAGATCTTTGTGAGTTTTCTCTCCAGATCCGATGGCGGCTACCAGCGGCTTGTACTGGCGGCGTTGCAGGATGCGGCCGAATGGCTCCTTTGTGGGTTCCAGCGGCTCTTACTTCAGCTAGTTTGCTTTCGATGATAAGATGCAATCTATGGTAACACTTGACGCAAAGGGTATGGAGCGGTGTCGGCTATTTCTGGCCAAGCATGTAGCTGCTGGGATCGCGGGAAAGTGTTGACGACAACACATGATGGACTTCGATTTAACGGTGCTTCTCGAGTACCTGATCTTGAGCTCCGGGGTGAAAATCCTAGTTTTGACCCAAATTGATTACATCTGGCAATGATGACGTGTTTGCGTCGTTACCTTGTTGAAGGCATTGCTTGGATATGCTCATATTTGTACTTCAGGGTGAAAACCAAAAATCCGGCCTCTGATGGTTGAATCTGGTGATGGCGACACTTGAGTTTCGTTTCCTTCTTGAAAGCATTATAATTGAAGAATCTCGTTGTCCTTGTGATGGCAAGAGATAGTTGGTGTGGATATGGTCGTTGTTGTAGTTTGTTGATTGTTATTGATCGCTTCAGGGTCTTTTTCTTTTCCTCGCTAAGGCTTGCTTTGGTCTTGTATGACTTTGTTGTTTGCCAGAGGGTTTATTTGGTCGGGTGTATGCTCATTGTGTTTATATCTAGAATCCATGTTCCATATTTGAAGCGGGTTGACCTCTGTGCTTCTCTCATGGTACAATCCTCTTCCTGCTGAGCCCCCTTTCTCCTCGGTCCACAGAGAAAAAAACCTTTAGTACCGGTTGGTGGCACGAACCGGTACTAATGGGGTTTGAGGCATTAGTACCGGTTCGTGGCATGAACCAGTACCTAAAGGTCCCATTTTCAAACTCTATACCCCCCCCCCCCCCCCGCGGTGGATCGCCTTTTCAGTTTTGTAAAAAGCAAAAAAGAATGATAAAAACTTCAAAAATTAAATTCCTTCCAGATGTAGTTATGTTACTACATGTACTAGTTAGGAAAATTTAAAAACTTAAATTTGGACATGTTTTGGAAAAATTTAGGAAAAATGTAAAATGGCTATAACTTTTGCATACGATGTCAGAAAAAAAATGATGCTACATTCTGGATCAGTAAAATCCATTATTTGTAAAAAAAACGTGCAGAGCAGACAAAGCTTGTTTCTCTTTTTCTTGATAAGTTGAGCAACAGTGGCCCATTTCCCTGACAGGGTACTATACCTGACCTGGCAAGTGATGAGCAGAGCAGAGTCATTGCCTATTTTCTGGCAGACTGAGGCTGCTGTTGGTGAACATGGACAGAAATTGCCGGGACGTGCAGGTAGGTTTCAGGTCGGCCGAATGTGCCAATCGATCAGTGAGCATGCAGCCATGCACCTGCATGCCGAAAGCCTGGACAACTAGCACTAGTTACATCGATTTCTTTAGTGTCGTACTAGCTACACTGAAACGTGCGCTCACCGCGCGCGAACCACATGCAGCCGCTGATGGCGAGACGCGTGCATTCACTTACTTATCTGGTGATCAGAGAACCCTAATTGTCTCCGCTAGTAATAATAAGGGATAAGTATTATTTTCGTCCTTCAACTCTTTCGAAAATATAGCAATGGTCCCTCGACTCCAAAACTAGCGAAACTTAGTTTCCCAACTTTCAAAATCGGATAGGTTTAGTCTCCCAACTTTCAAAACCAGATAAGTTTAATCCCTCGTCTCGCTTAGGATGATTTTCTGCTGACGCGGTGTGGTTTTTGACTCGGACACGTGTACGAATGCTCAGTATAATGCTCAGCGAGCGGCAGTGCGTGTGGACGGCGCCCGGCAGCGTGTGCAACGAGCAAATACGGCGGCGCCTGCAGCCGGCGTGTTGCGGCTCGGTGCGCGTTGGCTCGGGCGGTCCATGATGAAGCTGATGAACGATGGCCTGTGTAGGATGCCCTTAGTCTGCTAGAGTGCTGGAGGCAGGTTCAACGGCGTGATGCTCCCAAAGCTGCTCTTTTGCTCCTGTCGCTGCCACCGCTGGTGGCTCAAGTCTGCCTGTCGCGCGGGTCCTCGTAAAAACAAGGTCTGCACTTACGGACTTACCATTCTTCAGTTCATGTTGTGGTTGGGCTTGACATGGCCGTAGCTAGGATGGATGTGGTTGGGCACCACGCGAGCAGGGATCGCGAGCTCCTGCAATGAGCTTGTGCACCAGGGCGCGGCCTTGGGTCTCCTGTGAGGCAGGCGTGCTCAAGGAAGGAGCGCGAGCTGCGCTCGACATGCGCGTGAGATTGAGGTGCTTGGCCCGCTTTGCATGCGTGCGGCGGCCAGCCGATGCTTCCACAGAGCACGAAGTGCAGACTAGCTGCTGGATTGATCCTAGCCGCCGGCAACACGCAGGTATATACGTGAATGTATGTATTGATTCGGCCCGCCGGAGATGCAAGCGAAACACAACGAACATGCTGATCCAATCTTGCCCAGAATACACACGGGCGTGATGTGTTGCTCCCTGGACTGCACCTTACACGCCGCTGCATACGATCAGATTCATGGCCAACGCCGTCAGTGGAGGTGCCCGTGGAGGTCTTGTCCGAGGCTCCGAGCTCGCCGACTCGGGCTCCTCCTCCTGCTCAGGCCTCCTGTCCAGAAGGTCAGCGGTGTCGCACCAGGCGCAGGCTGCAGATCGACGGCCCGTGCAACAGGCAACAGGGAGGCCAAGTCACTCGTCTGCCAACGCCATGCCCTGGGTCGCCGAGCTCCTTTGGCCTCTCGAACGCTTCATCTCCGCCGCATGACCGTCATGGACGACGCTGTCCGGTTTCTCATCCGAACTCGCCGTGCCTGAGAGTACTGGGGACCCTTGGTGACATGCACTGTGTTTTGAAAAAAATGACATGGAGTGTGACGTGGCGGTCAAACCTAGGTGACGTTTCAAGTTTTTGTCAAAACCATGTCCACATCAGATTGAAACCACTCGAAGCGGTATGAGAGACTAAACTAATCCGGTTTGAAGAATTGAGGGACTAAGTTTTGCTGGTTTTGAAAGAGTCAATTGCATTGTTGGTGTCACAACTTGTCCTGAATGTGCACTTTGGTGCTACAAGTTGTGAGATACGTCAAAGTGGTGAAAAACTTGGCTCAATCGTTCGCATACGGTGCTTTTCTCAGTTTCGTACGAATCAAGGCGCTGACTAAGCAAGACAGCGTGGCGTGGGTCCCATTGACAGTGACCAGAGGACGTGGGCTGATGCGTTTCACATGAGTTTTCTCAGAAACCCCCTCAGATTTCACGTTTTTGATAAATAAGCCCCCGGGTTGGCTGTACACAGGTGGCCTTTCCTTTCTGCGTTATTGACTTGCCTGTTCGACTCCCTCGCCTCGAGCTTTCCTCCCGTCTCTCTCCTGGCGATCGTTTGAAGGCGGCGGCGGCGGTGATCTGTAGGATGGGTTGATCGGCGGCGGCGACGACGATGGAACCCCGCCGGCGAGCTCCCGGCGAGGTAGCCCCTGTATACAGTGAGCACAGCCCCAACTTTCCCCCTCTGTAGCCCCTGTTTTTTTGTAGGGTTTCCATCGGTTGGTTCGCCGGCGACGAATGTTGAGTTCTGTGTTGGGCTTGGGGGGGGGGGGCTCCCTTGCTCCTTTCCCCTCCTTTCCACTAAGGCCCATATACCTCCTGGGGGTTCCGATAACCTCCCGGAGCTCCGGTATTGTCCCAATCTTACCCGGAACCTTTCCGGTGTCCAAATATAGTCGTCCAATATATCGATCTTCATGTCTCGACCATTTTGAGACTCCTCTTCATGTCCGTGATCACATCCGGGACTCCGAACAATCTTCGGTACATCAAAACACATAAACTCGTAATATAACTATCATCTAACTTTAAGCGTGCGGACCCTATGGGTTGAGAACTATGTAGACATGACCGAGACACGTCTCTGGTCAATAACCAATAGCGGAACCTGGATGCTCATATTGGCTCCCACATATTCTACGAAGATCTTTATCGGTCAAACAACATACGTTGTTCCCTTTGTCATCGGTATGTTACTTGCCCGAGATTCGATCTTCGGTATCTCACTACCTAGTTCAATCTCGTTACCGGCAAGTCTCTTTTCTCGTTACGTAAAGCATCATCCCGTAAATAACTCGTTAGCTACATTGCTTGCAAGGCTTATAGTGATGTGCATTACCGAGAGGGCCCAGAGATACCTCTCCGACAATCGGAGACAAATCCTAATCTCGAAATACGTCAACTCAACAAGTACCTTTGGAGACACCTGTAGAGCACCTTTATAATCACCCAGTTACGTTGTGATGTTTGGTAGCACACAAAGTGTTCCTCCGGTAAGCGGGAGTTACATAATCTCATAGTCATAGGAACATGTATAAGTCATGAAGAAAGCAATAGCAACATACTAAACGATCAAATGCTAAGCTAACGGAATGGGTTAAGTCAATCACATGATTCTCCTAATGATGTGATCCCGTTAATCAAATGACAACTCATGTCTATGGTTAGGAAACTTAACCATCTTTGATTCACGAGCTAGTCAAGTAGAGGCATACTAGTGACATTATGTTTGTCTATGTATTCACACATGTATTATGTTTCCTGGTAATACAATTCTAGCATGAATAATAAACATTTATCATGAAATAAGGAAATAAATAATAACTTTATTATTGCCTCTAGGGCATATTTCCTTCAGTTTGCACTCTTTTCAGAACATAATGCCACATACAGTGCACCCACACATGGATCCTACTCAAACACCAGGGTCAATGGTGTTTCACATGCAACAAATGGTAAGGATTTTTTTCTACAAAACATAAAATTTTGATTTCACCATGCAAAACTCTATCTGAAAATTGCTGCCTTGTTTCATACTTAGGAGAGGAGAGCGTATGTGCCAGTTATGGATCATGGACCTCTTCCAGAATCAACTTTTGTTACAAATGCTAGAGATAGCATACCCCCTCCCAGGGTTACCACAACAATTGCAACAGGCAGGGTTAGAAGAAGAGGGGTGACAGAAGACATTCCTGAAGATGTCCCTGAAGCAAGCTACCAGGCAGCTGAAAATGCAAGAGGGAGAAAGAGGAGAGCAATTGGAAGAGGCAGGGGAAATGTCACAGGAGTAGGCAGAGCACCTGGGAGAGGAAATGGGAGAGGGATTGGGACAGCTAGTGGGAGAGGGACTTGGAGAGATCGTGCCAGAGGGACCAGGAGAGGTCACACAGGAGGTAGGACAGGACCAGGAGCTGGGTTGTGGAACATCATGTTTCCACCAGATGAAGCTAGATCATATGTGCGAGCCGAGGAGGTCCCAGTGACACAAAATGCACCACAAGAGGAGTGGCTTGATGATTTCCAGACCTTATAGAGCAATCTGCATATCAAATTAGTTCATGAATGAACTGGAAAAAAATGCAATCAAGTTCATGTATGAACTTTTGTTCTTTGGATTGTTAGAACTAAATTAGCCCTTTGCTTAAGTTGAAACATGTCAGGAGCTGAACATATCTTTTGGTAGGATGCTCAAATGAATATGACGCTATCCTCTCTAAATTAGTTCATGTATGACTTCTTTGAAGATGATATGATGCTATCCTCTGCACTATGATTATTGAGAAGATGATATGATGCTATCCTATGCTCTATGATTTCTGTGAAGCTATTTTCTTTTCTAAAATCTTAACTCATTTCATATAGAAATGCTTCATGTGGAGTTTTTGATATGATGCTATATTCTGCTCTATGATTTCTGTGAAATTGTTGTGCAAATTCTATTTAGAACAATTTTAACATTATGAGAAATAAAAATGTGGAGTTTTTGATATGATGCTATATTCTGCTCTATGATTTCTATGAAATTGTTGTGCGGAAACCTTGCTATGCAAATTCTCTTTAGAACAATTTTAACAGTATGAGAAATATAATTAAAAAAATGGTGGTTTTGGGACTCGAACCAAGAATCTGTAGGTGGTACTGTTTTGTGTGTAGCCAATGGGCTACTGTGCAAGTTCTGATCAACTTTGAAAGCTCTCTTCTCTTAAAACAAAAATTTTGTTGTTTGTCTGTCAGTTATAAGGAAAGGCCACCTGTGTACAGCCAACCCGGGGGCTTATTTGTCAAAGACGTGAAATCTGAGGGGATTTCTGAGAAAACTCATGCCAAACGCATCAGCCCACGACCTCTGGTCAATGCCAATGGGACCCGCGCCACGCTGTCTTGCTTAGTCAGCGCTTGATTCGTACGAAACTGAGAAAAGCGCTGTATGCGAACGATTGAGCCAAGTTTTTCCACCACTTTGACGTATCTCACAACTTGCAGCACCAAAGTGCACATTCAGGACAAGTTGTGACACCAACAGTGCAATTGACTCGTTTTGAAATTCAGGAACTATTTCTATACTTTCGAAAGAGTTTAGGGACAAAACATATACTTCTCCCTAATAATAATACTCTTCTCTTTTTTCTTTTGCGGGGCGCTAGTAATAGTACTCTACAGTTAGCAGGCAGACAGGCCTCCACCAATACGCCAGCCAAAACCAGAAGCAGTTTTTATTTTCAGCCACCAGCCGCTGATATGTGATGTGACCCATCACCCCATGATCCGATCACGGATCACTATAGCCCTCTTGTGGAGTGCACAAAAGATAGATATCGATATGTCTGCACTGCGTCGCCAGACGCCAAACCACAATTCCGTGCGTACGGTGGAAACAGAAAAATCATCAGTTTGTTTCTATGTGCGCACGCACTGCAGATGGATGCAGCGATCGACACCACTGTCTTTGTGTCTGTGTCTGCGTTGGGTGGTGGTGGCCTGGAATGAATCCAGAGCCCCCAACAGTTGTGCCTCCTTCACCCGTCCTCGCCTCACCTTCCAGATACTCCAAACTTGCGAGCCCTAATAGTAGCATCAAGATACTCCCTCCGTTCCGAATTACTTGTCACAGGTATGGATGTATCTAGATGTATTTTAGTTCTAGATACATCCATTTCTACGACGAGTAATTTGGAACGGAGGGAGTACTTATCAATCAAGCCAGTGAGCAACGACGGCCTTTCAGCTCAGCTCACCGCTAGGTGCTGCTGAAGGTGCATGTGTTCGCATCAACACGTACGATGGTGACGACGAATTAATATTGTCCAAGCAACATGCAGCTATGACCGCTTCCGTTTGTACTATGTTAAAAAAAACATGCAACTATGTGCTGCTAGTGGTATTGTGGTATTTTTGTGTTTTGTCTATGCATAAGTTCTAATTGTTCTGCTTTTCTTTTGTTATAAAGAGGGATCTCTCCCTCCAATTTCATAAGGTAGTATAAAATTGGAACACTTATTTTCGGACGGAGAAAGTATAACAAAAACAACAATGTCTTGCAAACTACTAGAGCAGAACAGGAAATAAAATGCCCCACAGTCCCTAACTATGACTAATATGAGGGGCCAAGACCAGACAAGCCAACGGGTAGAATCTTCAGGCAGCTTCATCCAAAGAGCCCTCATTGTAGCTGAAACACCCCCAACACGCCAGCCTTGCACTGCTCTAAAAACTTCACTTACCGTCACCTCTAGCACTTTTACCACCAGCTTCAACCTCCTTTGTTTTCTCATTTTACTCTTTTCAATTTCATGAACCTTTTCCAAATTCAACTTTTTCTAAAATACTTGAACTTTTTTCCATATTAGTGGACTTTTTCCAAATTTGTAAATAATTTTCAAATTTTACAATTTTTTTAATTATAAACTTTTCCATGTCTAAATTTAAAAAAAATCCTAAACTTTCTCTCAAATTAACGAACGTTTTTCATGAACTTTTTACAAATTTACAGACTTCTTTCAAAAAAATGAACCTTTTTGTTTTGAATAAGTCAATGGTCACTGGTCCATGAGTCAATTGATTAGCCAAAACGTAGCTGGGACAGACCATAGCATGCGCACGTGAGCGCTAGTGGGCTCAGCTGGCGCCAAACGCGCTGTATAGGAGCACTCTGTATGTAGTTGAGAAATCACTAGTTCAGGGTTACCCTTTGCAAAAATCACTTGCACCTTTTCATCTGCTAAGTGGCACACTGCATGTACAGTTTTTCCCTTTTTTTTGTAGATTGTTTAATTCAAATGTTTTGTCTTTTGAACCGTGCATCAAAATGTTGAACTGTTTTCATCATTGGATTTCTTGTGTCTAGATTTTTAGAACTAAATCCCTGTTAATAGGTTACGATGAACTTTCCTTTTACGAAAAGACTTGAAACAATAAAAATGAATCACAAAAAAAAAACAAAGAAAAAACCGAGTTGTCACCAAAAAATAAGCAAAGTCCGAGTATTGCCTCGCCTAGAGGAGAGAGTCCCGCGAGCCAGTCCAACAATGTTATGTTAGTGAGTTTTCATTGTTCATTGATTTTAGTCTTTTTTCCTTTTTCTTTCTTGTTTTCCTTTTGTTTATATGTTAAAATATTATAAATATACATATTTCATAAAAAATATTTCTTTAAATTCCGAAAAAAAATTACCGAGCCTTAAATAATGTGCAAGCAATGTAATAATTTATTCACGTAATTTTTTTAAAAAAATGGCCATGTTGTTCAAAAAAGAATACATCGTAATAATAAAATGTTCATGTGCTTAGAAAATATGTTTATGATATTGTAGAAAAATGATTATACATTGTAAAAAGTTCTTCGTATTAATTTTAAAATAAGTTCATACCATCGAACACAAAGGTTTGTGTAATTTCAAAAATGTTGGCACGTTAAAAAACATGTTCATAATATTTTTAGGAGAAAAATGAAAATGTAATAAAATTTATATGATTCAAAAATAGTTTCATGACATTTAAAAAACTTCACATATTTAAAAGTAAGTTTAATGGCATTTTATAAAATGATCCTGAAAAGAAAAAAGTTGTTCACGTTTATTTTTTCAGAATATGATATTAACTTGTACAAAAGTGTTTATCCCATTTAAAAATGTCCATAAGCACTTAAAAAATGGTGAACATTTCACGAAAATGTTCATTATTTTTGAAAATTGTTCAGTTGGTGTTTAAGAATGTTCACTATGTATTTAAAAAGTGTTCAATGTGCATTTTACTAGTGTTCAATGTGTATTTGGGATAAATGTTCATAGTGTATTTAAAAATGGTTAACATGTATTTGAAGAAAGTCAACATGTATTTGGAAAATTACGACAAAAAACAAAAGAAGAAATTGAAAAACCGAAGAAGCCCGATAGAGAAAAAACACATAGAAACAAAAAGGTAAAATATGCACAAAAGCTTCTAAAGCAGCTCCTGAGAGCATGTACAACCACAACTCGCTCCCTCCATAACCACAAACCCAAATGTCCTAACTATATTTCAAACAAACACATGTACACTACATCGATCATGCGAGATAACTTAAAAACATAGCATTTCGGACATCAAACAACGAAATAGTTGATCGAAAAGGCCCGACGGAGTTCAACTTTTACCTAAATAGAACATAAAACAACTATAATATAAACGAAGCAACGGGCAGGCGGAGTTCACCACTTCCTCGCCTTCTGTTTCCCCTTGCGGTCTCAGCGGTTGTCCACGACGTACGCATCCACAACGGGCGGCGAGTCATCGCCCGTCTTGCCGCCGTAGTCATCGTCGGAGGAGAATGAGGACAACCCGAGGAACCCAGCCATGCGGAGGGCGGCACGGTTCTGCTCCGCCGGCATCGTCTTCTGTTGCGCCACCTTCGCTGATTCCTCGAGCGCCAAACAGAGAGCCGACGAGTTCTTGCGACGTCGAAGGCGGGCATCGGTCTATGCTGAGATGTATGACCACTAGATAGCGGGACGGAGCACCGCATCGTCATCCTCGTGTCGACAGCGGCTCCGGCGGCAGATCTAGAGAACCTGCAGTCGTGCCTCGCTCCGCCCTGCACCGCCGCATTCATCGCCTGGCGGTAGGCACGGCCTACCATCTCTGTGTGCCGCTGCAACGACGGTGGGCTAGGGGTGCGGGCACCAGTACCCAACGGCTTGGCTACGTGGATGGCAGAGAGCGGCCAAGGAGGTGTCGGGTTGCCTCGAAGGACGAGCTACCGACCCAGGAAGTTGGGGACGTCCTTGAGAAGAAGCTCCCGGCCCCGTCCATCCACGAGCGCCGGAGCGCAATGCGAAGCGCGAGCTCCTCCTCGTCCGGGTCGGACGAGTCGACAAGTCGCCTACAGCGATCCCCACCCACTCGATCTCGTCGGGGCCGGAGCTGACCATGGCAGAGGGGATGGAGGGGAGATTGGGTGGAACCGTGGAAGGGAAGGAGACGGAGGGAAGCGAAGAGGGCAAGAGGACGGTGACCGGGCAACCCACTCGGTTGTTTGGAGCAGAAACGGGGATCCAGTTGTAGATGCTTTTAGAAACTTGTTTGCAATTTTTCTTTTGGTAGCTTACGAAGCCAACCACATACAGAGATGATCAATCCATTCAGTTCGCATTTTTAACGGGCAACTCGACCATTTATAGTATCTGAAAACCTCTGCACAACCGCTCGGCCAAGTATTTTCAAAGTCTAGTAGTTGAATAAACGAATAAACCTGCAAGAAGTTCCGAATATAAGTCTTACACGCCCGTCGCGTGTCGTTGGAGACGTGCAGAGATCCACCTTTTTTTGTTTTCTTTTCGAACAGTGCAGAGACCCACCTGCCGCAACGGCAACGCAATGCACGGCTGGCGGTCAGAGCGGGCCGTAAATAAGGAGCTGTGCACATTGAACGGGCGGCAGCACAGCAGGTAGCAGCCGCCATCACTCCACGCATGGGTCAGGGTACGCCTGCGCCGGCACGGCTGCGGCGGATCAGTGCATCACATGCCCATTCATTCACACCGGCACAGGGCATCTAGGTGAGAGTATTAAACACGCAGCGACCAAACGACACGTACGACAAAGCTTAATTAACTCCACGGACATTCCGCCCATGACGCATCTACTAACAACAACGGACCAACAGTAGGCAGTGGTGGTACAAGCTTGATTAACCCTGTTCACGAAAGCATCAACGATGGCATGTTTGCTTTGCTTGCCCAAAGCATGCGAATCGATCCATCTACCGAAAGCAAAAGAGCAAAAGCAGATTGAGCAGCACCGTCCCTCTTTTCTATCCCTACTACTTTCTTCCAACCAGAAAGCAAATGGGATTGATAAATCTCAGTCGATCCTAAATTGGTTGAGATCTTCATATCTTACATGAAGATTCGTATAATTTATTTCATTCAGTGTCTCCTTTTCATCCAGAAGGGAGTTTCGGTGCCACGCTCATCTGCACCCGGTTAGAAAAAATTATAAAAAAATAAAAAATTCCAAGTTTTTTGTGCGGTGGACAATCTGATGCGTGAGCCCCGCTCGAAATTTCAAGTCATTTGGACAACTGAGCAACTCTTAGAAAAAAGACAAATTGGGCCAAAGCAGTACATGGACGGGTGCTGAGAGCTTGTTAGATGTCCAAATGATTTGAAAATTGGAACGTACCTCACGCATCAAATTTTCTACTGCACATTTTTTTTGGAATTTTTCCAATATTTGTTTTTTATTTTTTTTCGTCAGGGCGGGTGCAGATGAGCTTAGTCTTACTACTGTATGACATTGTAATGTCTTATGTGAATAATTAATAAAATAATTGCATGCATCGTTCAGATGCAGAGGCCGGAGGTCCTCCTCCATTTCAAAAAAAGAAGAAGCTGGAGTTGGATTTTTGTCTTTCGTCTTTTTTATATATTCTGTCACTTGACTGAGAGTTGTTGTTCCACGGATCTATCCACACGTAGAAACAAAGCAATGGACGACCGATCGAGCAGCAATGCAATGCAGGATGCATGGATCCTCGCCCGGGGCGAACAAGTGGTGAAGCAAACACGCGTGCAGTGCACACAGTGCCGTTCGCTTTTATTTATTGCTAATTGAAATCCTCAAATCTAATAAGCGCGGGGGTCTGCATCCGAAAGCCGCCTGCACGAGCGGGCAGCTTAATCTGTCACTAACTTTTCCACTGGATTGGATTCAGTACAGTACGTAAGCAGGCATGCATTAAGCGAGCATGCAATGCATGCCTGCCTGTACTCTCGTGGATTAATTAAGAAATTAAGCAGGAGCCGGTAACTACACAGCTCCCGCGCTCCAGTCCCAGTCCGGCTCGCCGCTGCTAGGAGGAAGGAGCCTACGACGACGACGAGCACGGCTGCGGCCGGAACCCGAGCCGGTTCTTCTCCAGGTCGTACTCCACGTGGTAGTTCTGCTGCTGGAAGCTGCCCAGGATGATGGCCGGCCCGCCCCCGCCCGACACCCCGGCGCCGCCGCTCGCGCTCGACACGTCCGACACCACGGCCAGGCAGATCGCCTCGGGGGCCTCGCCGGAGGCCGGGCCCGCCGCCAGGAAGTAGTTCTCGATCGGGAGCCGCATCTCGGCGCCCCCCGTGAAGCGGAGGGACAGCTCGGGGAGGTCCATGGTCTTGGCGCCCGCCGGGAGCGCGAAGCATGGGTGCAGCCCCAGGGCGTCCTCCACGGCCTTGGACCGGTTGTACCTGCCCCCCACCGCCGCCACCATCGCCGCCGCCACCGGCTTGAACACCGTCGGGTCCAGGTAGGAGAAGGTCGTGCCGGAGTCGATGATGGCGCCGCCCCCGCCGCCGCCGGACACGGGCGCGAAGGCCCGCGCCGGGAGCGCCACGCTCTTCCCGCCCACCGCGATGCCGGCCAGCGAGAGGTAGTAGTACACCGAGTATGGCGGCCTGGCGCCCGCGTTCTTGAGCAGCGGCGCGTACTGCATCGCCTTCGCCCTGCCGGCGGAGGGCGCGGAGGCGCCGAGCACGAGCTCGCCGCTGACGGTGGCGTCGTCGTCGAAGCGGCGGGAGAGGAGGCAGTAGGAGAACTTGGTGACCCCGAGCTGCGCCGGCACGGAGGGCGCGCCGCGGCCGAACCCCGCGAGCCCCGACGGCGGCTGGTGCACGGACGCGAGGCTGCAGCCCACGGCGAAGTTGCGCCTGGCGGCGCCCCGTGTTGACATGCGCAGCGTGTCGGAGACGAGGAGCCCCGCGGTGGAGCCGGAGCCGTAGACGACGAGGTAGGGCGGGCAGACGTTCTTGGCGGTGGCGGAGCAGTTGGCGGTGCTGGGCCTGCAGGGGGCGGAGCTGCGGGCGCAGCCGGAGAGGTGGGCCTTGGAGTGGATCCAGAGGCAGGAGGGGCTGCTGCAGGCGACGACGAGGGAGGAGGAGGAGCTCTTGGGGTGGAAGACGGGGAAGGAGCCGGCGGCGGAGCAGTTCTGGCACTGGTAGTTGGAGGTGCAGGGCACCCAGGTGAGGTGGCTGCCCGTGTCGAGCAGCACCGGCAGCGGCTGCGGCGGCGTGCCGAGGGAGAGGGAGAAGGCGTAGCCGCCGTAGGAGTGCGGGTACAGCGCCGCGCGCACGGGGGTTGAGGCGGAGGTGGAGGCTTGGCCTTGGTGGTGACCGTGGCCGGCTCTGAGGCGGGAGGCGCGCGCGAGGGAGGCCTGGGCGAGGCGGGAGAGCGGGTGGTGCTGCGCGGCGGCGGGCGGGAGCGGCGGGAGGTGGCGGTAGAGCGGGATCGTGGTGGGCGTTGCGAGGAGAGGGACGGCAAACAGGAGGAGGAGCAAGCACGGGAGCGGCCGCGGCATCGGCATCGGCATCGGCATGGCGATGAATGAGTGCCGAGTGCACGGGGGTTTGGGTGGGTTTTAAGCGGAGTAGAGCGGGGCTGGGTTGGCTTGCGTTGCTTGGGTTTGAGGGATGAGTATATGTGCCTTGCTTGGGTTGGAGGGAGGGAAGGAGGATGAGATTGACAGACGGTGGGGAGCCATGGCCATGATGACTCAAAGGATTGGATTGGACTGGACTTGATGGGTCACGGGCGCACGACGGAGACGACACGGCGCGTGCCGCGTGGAAGGAAGCGGTGCGGTGGCCATCGTCGTCGCGCGTAGGCGTAGGCGTAGGCGTAGGCGTAGGCTGGCTGTCGGTCACCGTGGCCGGACAAACGGGCGGTGCGCCGCTGCTCCGACCGATCGACGTCCAGGAAAGAAATTCTCCGGTCGTCCGTGACTGTTCAGACACGGTCGGGTCCGCAGTGTTGACGCTCATGCACCGGCATGCACGAACACATCACGTACTCCTATGCTTTGCTGCTGGAAAGGAATGGGAGGATGTGGCGACTGACAGACAGCGCGGGCTAGTCAGTCGATCGATCGATCGTGTAAATTTCTTCTTTCCAGAAGGAAGGAAGGAAGGCATCCAAGGACGGCGATCTCATGCGTGTGAAGGGAAGGCAGTGGCTGACACAGCCGTAAAGAGATGATGATGCTATTTCCGGGCGAATTCAATGTAGATCCAGAAACCATGCCCGCCCCAACTAGGTACACATCAACTTATTAGCTGCGTGCGGGGCTCGGTGAATTCATGCGCAAACAAAGGGTGGCCGGCGCCGAATCCATATCCAGATTCAGAGGGACACACTCCTCCTCTTCTTCAGAATCAGCAGAGGCGGGAAGAGTGACAATTTTCGAAGGAAAAAAAAACCATTTCGATCGAACCATATGATACTAGAGCACTCGTACACCTCCACAAAAATGAGTGCGTGCTTTCACAGGTTTCAGAAACCTCTTGAATCGCCCATCAAAAATGAAGGAACTTCATCGTACTTGACTCAGGGATGATCCCCTGGAGGTATAGGTTGTCGAACAACAAAATCTTTCCAGAAAGCCAAAGAAGATCTTCAAAGTCGCAACGAACCACACCAACAATATCAAGAAAATGGACTAACACAAACTAACGAGATCCATATGAACGAATTTGCGGGGACATGCACCTAAAATCCACAAGGGTTGAGAACACAAAACCTATAGAGACACAGACTCACCATCCGGGAAGACACTGTCACACTAGGAGAAGAACCATAGTATCTTTATTCTCGACGGTATCGCACCCTCCGCAAAACGTTGTCGATGAATGCCCTAAAAAAGGATTTTTTATCGAAAGAGACCCTCTGTCCACTGGAATTGACAAAAGAGACCCCTTGCGGACGAAAATGACAAAAGAGACCCCCTCACTAGTGGCGGCAGGCGCGGCAGGCGACACGTGTCACCTGCCGCCACGCCGTGAGGCGGCGGGCCCGGCCGCCACAACAGGAGGCGGCTGCCCGTGTATAACGGTGCGTGCACAGGCCAGCGTGCCGCGACGGAACGGGCCGCGCCAGGCGGGCCCGGCCGCCACCGGGTGAGGCGGCCGCCGCTGCCGCTATCGCTACTCGGGCGACAAGGCCTGCTGCGCGCGGGCCCAGCGGGTGGGCCACGCCGCCACTAGCTGAGGCGGCACCTCCTGTGCTGCTGCACGCGCGACAGTGCGCAGACGGCGCTGATTTCGAGGCGCGAGCTCGATGGCTGTGACTCCAACGCGCGGGAATATGGACGCTTTTGGTTCTTTCGCCCGGGAATCCTGCCTTTGCTTCTTTTGCCTCAGCGGATGCGATGGCACTGGGAATCCGAGGCTACGCGAAACTATTGTGCCGACACTACAGGGATCGTAAATATCCCCGCTTAATTTTCTCGCCATCATTAATCGTCTGAGCTTATAAAAGGAGGCACCGAGGCTCTCGTCCAGCCATCCTAGAAATCGCCAGTGCGCAAAGTGTGTAACACATTTTTTCAGTCGGTACGAGTTTGCCTTGCTCGGATCAAAGCATTAGGCTGAGGAAAATGAAGAATGCAAGTTTGCCTCCTGGGGTGGCAGTCCTGCGGTGTTGGTGTGGCGATCTTTGCAAGGTGAAGGAGGTGACGGATTTTTCAGATTGGTTGGGCATGAAGTTTTTCATGTGCGCCAATTATGAGGAAGATCCTGCCGTAGCTATTTCAGAGTACGACAAGCCTCCGGTATGCTTTAACCATCACGAATAGATATTGTTGGTATTTTCATTGATTCTTTAGTAACATTCTTGTTTCTTGTTGTAGTCTCCTCCGCCTCTGTGCATGTACTATCATTGGATTGACACGGAGAAGCCGGCTTGGGCAGTGATTGAGATTCGTGAAAGAAGTCGCCGTGCGTGGAATAGTTTATTTGCGGAAGAGCGACGCGAGAAGGCGGAAGCTGAGGAGAAAGCAGAGCAAGAGAGAGAGTTAAAAGAATACTATGCGGAGCAACACCGTTTTTTTGAGGAAATGGGAAAGAAAAACAGGGAAGAGGCTCGTCGCATGGAGGAGCAGGAACGACAGCGAAAGGAGGCTCGTGAGGCAGAGAGGCAGAGAAAGAAAGAAAGGGCTCGTCAGGCCAAGGCAGCAGAAGAAGCTGGCGATGGAAAAGGAAAATATCCACGCTGGACTCAGTAGATTCCTGTGGTAGTATTTTAAATTTCGCAATCATTTGTATCTTTATTTCTGCACTTTAATTTAGCTTTATTTCAGGAGTTAAATGTAGGTTTATTCCTACAATGTATCTTATTTTCAGTTGTGTCGTGTCGTAATGGAAAAAAATATAGTTTAAGAATAAAGTAGTGGCATTTTCTTTCCCTCCACTAATATCAAACATCGTGCAACAACTACAAAATAAAATTAAGATAGAACATAATGTACTACAATAACAGAGTACAAAAATTGTTCCTGACTGGTGCATTTTTATTTCAGCATACATAGATGTTCAAATTGAAAAGTCTGATACACACATATGTAGATACAATGGGTCGCGCACGTGCATAGATGAATCACCCTACTTTACGATGACCACCTGGCCTTTCCTTACGACCGGAAGGCGACAAGCGATTAGGTGGCCGGGTCACACGAAGACCGCGGCCGTACTCCAATTCGGCTTCATGTGTCTGCGAGTCCTGCGTAGGTGGTGGAGTCGCGAATCCTTGTTGCGAACCTGAAGCGTAATTGTAGGCGTATGGTTGTGACTCCGGGGGGATAAAAGATGGGTCAATAACATCCCCTCCGAAGAACTCTGTAACTAATGATGTAACCGTGTCGCCAAGATCATGTGATGCTCCCCGGAGGCCTGTGTTGACGCCATGATCATGTGATGCTCCCCGGAGGCCTGTGTTGACGCCGCGTTGGGTGTTCTCATCGCCCCAATTAACATCAGGTGTGTCCTGCACATAGAAACATTTTAAACAAACTGTTAGAGGATAATATATGATATCATTGTAAATGCATTGAAATGTAAACACATGACTACCTGAGCATATCCCTCTCCTATATTTTCCATACAAGTTCTTGAATATATTTTCCTTCGCACGCCTAGCCTTGCTGTAGCTAACAGGGAATCCAATTAGATCATCTGCATCTTTTTGCAGAGCCCTAACACTAATGTTGAGACTTTCCTGCACAATTGTTTCCATCGTCTGTGCCACAAATTTTGCTGTCACATTGCAGTGATCTGAAAGAGTCCCAGTTTGCTCACAGGTATGCTCCACTATTTTTGTGATATGCCATGACTGACATACCCCGGGCTTCAGTCTAGCGAGAACTCTTCCGCGGCAACCTTTCGCGGTGTGGATGCATATGACCTTCAACTCTTTTTTATCAGACTGCTTCACTCTATGCTGGCGGTGGATGCCGATTGCATAGCTACCCATTGCCTGGTAAGCAGACTTCTTATCTGGGAAAACTTGCCCAGCCTCCAGGCTTCCCGCTCCTAGGCCTGAAGCAGAGTGAAATTCGTTGGTGATGCTCATATCCTGTAAAAACCCAGGTTGCAGTGCCGCCGCGACCGCCCTCTGAGGAGGAACATCTTCTTCTCCGCTTGACTCCGAAGACGCAGAAGAATGATCATCATCATCTAGCGCCTCCGGCAATCCCTCCACGTGTTCGCTCATGTCAACGGCCGCCGACCAATATCCTGTGTCATACACAGGCTAGCCGCCCGTCGGTTCCGATGGGCCGATGCTAGGGGCTGATGTGATGGCCAACTCGACCTCACCACCCCTGCTACTGCATCCGGCAACATCAGTGACTGAAATGAACTCCACATACACCATCGGCTGACCATACATTGAGTTATTGGGATTGCTTGCAAACCTCATGTACGACCCCCACGACCGATCACCTGTGACAGGCCGCAAACCCCAACGGGCAACTGTCCCATCATTTCCTCCGTCAACGACGAAGGCCTTCATTGTCATTTTTTTTCCTGCATCACTGGGCCAAACACCGCTCGGATGCACCTTCTAACAGCTGCGTAACCCACGTTGACCATGTCTCTCACCACTACTGTAGTCGACTCGCAGAAGGACACATCCACCCCGCATGGACCGTCGCGTAAGACGTTTCCATAGTACACTACTAAATTTTCCATAGTACCTAACCAACATACATGTTTACATTTCAAATAATTAGTAACTGAACATTTACATATCTTATGACTAAAATAATAACCGTATTTTCGTTATAAATATTCGGTTTGTTTTTAGAATCATTTGCTTAGACTTTAAGGGGTTGTTTGGTAAACGGGTATTTAAAAATCTATTTTTCTCAAACTTGTCTACGAGCGTAACAAACTAAAACTCTGTTTGCTTTTCTCTAACTACCCCAAAAATATCCTAAAATAGTTCTCGTAACATGCAAAAACTTAGCTTCTGGAAAAACAACTATTAGTAAAATATGGTTTTGTACATAATTTCCTTACAACAGGTTATGACAAAACTGAGGGTAAGTACTCGCTATCCAAACAACCACTAAACATAATATTACGATAATAACATTTAAATATCATATGAGTACAATATCTAATTTCTTCTGGCATGATATAATGTTTTACATATCATACGATAAAATTCATTTATTTACAAATAATAATATTTGCAGCGGCATGACAGTACATCAATATAAAAAATATTAACAAAATTACGGCGTCATTTTATACCCATGTTATGACAAAACCCATGGTAATTACTCGCTATCCAAACAACCAGTAAACATAATAGTACGATAATAACATTTTAATATCATATGAGGAACATTTAATTTCTTTCGGCTTTATATAAATTTTTTCACATCATACGATAACAATCATTTATCTACAAATAATAATATTTGCAGCAGCATGCACATTATTCACAATAGTACATCAATATAAAAAATATTAATAAAATTACAGTGTCATTTTTCACCTTACCTCCAATATGGATGTGCTTGCGAATGCAATTAAGCGTCAAAATAGTTCCAATAAATATCCGTCGCCAGTACTATATGAACCTCGTCAACCTATTATCACATTACAAAAATATTACACACGGATTTTTCTTCCTGCTAACAAAAGTATGAAAATAGCACTTCCATGTATGTGTTCATCACCTCAAAATGGGACAGCGAAAATGGAATCACAATTTCTTCAATCACGTCTTCTCCTCCTTGTTTGCTACTAAGATGAATTATTTTACCTAATTACATACATCATTAAGTACATTAGCACCTAATCTTAACATATAAAATTTAGATTATTGCGACATAACAAAGTAGAACTACGGTTTCCTAACTATAGACTTATTAATAAACATACCACATAAAATAACATACCACATGAAATAACATACCGCATGCAATAAACACTTACAGTATAATTTTTTCTTAATTACCGTATTAAGATTTCCCGCATGTCAATACTAATGGACGCACCTAATATTGATGCAACATCTTCAACTTCTAAGCATGTCAACATCTTTAAATGCTACATCTCTCGTCTGAAATTATTTCTAACCTCTAAGCACTACCATCACATAGCTAATAACGAGCTAAAGGACGAACTAATTACAACCCTGCATGCATAAATAAATAAATGTATTGCAAAGCTCATACCTTGATCTTCAACTTCGTAGTTCACTTTGCACGGCTATTCCTACTACAGAAATTCCAAATGACTCCTCCAAGTGCTGTAATAATGCCTAAAGCAACATAGAATACACACTTAGGAACTAATCAAATAGAATAAAAACATCATGCATGCGAATGAAACCAACAAAAATGGATAGATCTTACCTTAATCTATCTTTTCTTCAACTTCATCATCCTCAAAATCCAACTCTAAATCGCCCTAAATCACGAGTGAAAGTGCTTACTGAGCTTTCTTTTCTCTCTGTACTTAGAGACTTAGAGAGCAAAGGAGAGGAACGAGGTTCCGGAGTGCTTGCGCACGGAGCTGAAGAATGGTATATAAAAGGGAGAGGATCCCTGTAGTGTCGGCAGCCTCGGATTCCCGCGCGTGAAAATCATCAGCATGCAAGGAGCAAAAGCAAAGCAACAAGCCAGAGTGATTCCCGCCGTGAAATTCGTCGTTTGCCGCGCGTAGGAATCAGCAAAAGCAACAACAATCAACGAGCCGTGATTCCCGCCCGCCAGTTTTCGCGCGTGCGAATCTGTGCCCGCACCTCGCCTTCCGTGCAAACTGAGCGTGCAACAGTTGCTGTCGGCAGGGCCGGCCGCCTCAGCCAGTGGCGGCGAGGCCCGCTGGCGGGGCCCGCACGCAGCAGGGCCTGTCGGCCAGGCAACGACCGCGCCAGGGCTGGCCGCCTCACCCGGTGGCGGCTGGGCCCACCTGGCCCGCCCCGTTCCGTCGCGGCGCGACGCACAGTGGAGATTCCGTTCGGCTGGCGTGGCCGCGGCGTGGCCGCCTCCTGCGGTGGCGGCCAGGCCCGCCGCCTCCTGGCGTGGCGGCAGGTGCCACGTGTCGCCTGCTGCACCTGCCGCCACCGCTGAGGGGGTCCTTTTTGTCAAAATGATCCGTAGGTAGTCTTTTTTGTCAATAACGTTCGGCAGGGGGTCCTTTTGGACAAAAAATCCTAAAAAAGACCTATGTCGACTTCCCTCTCAAACCCTCAAAGCTTCTTTCAAGTTATTTTAGATTAGATAATAAAAACATTTTCTAACTAATGATTGTATTATACTCCCTTCATTTCAATATAAGTGTCTCAACTTTGTACACACTTTAGTACAAAGTTCTACTAAGGTTAAGACACTTATTCTGGGACGGAGGGAGTATTAATTAAGAAAAAAATTAAAAAATATCCTGATCTAAGAGTGTTGGACCCCACATTTAGAAGACCTTTAGAAAACTTAGAAGTATATATCTAAGAGCATCTACAACTAGATTTGGCAAATCCGTCCCCTTATACGCCCACCGGCACGTCCACAGACAGCACCCGTCGGCCCCTCATATCTTGTGCCCGGCATCCACGTATCTCAAATCCGGACTCTCAAATCCATGCGAATCCATGCACGTCCATCAAACACGTCAATGTCGCAGATAAATAACAAATGTTGGTACCGAAAATACATAGTTCTTACATAAAATTTATTTTAAGTGCACAAATCAAACATTAGCTCTTTGATTTCCATTGTGGGTCCATATATGCTCCACAAGATCATTGACTAGCTGCGCGTGCACCCGATGATCTCAAAGATTCGGAAGCATCTGCAGAAAGTCCATAAGCTGAGCTACATTCTGATCTTCAGGGATTTGAACTTGTTCTTCGGGTGCTTCAAAATCATGGGTTTGGGCTACACCATCACCCTCATTCTCTATAATCATATTGTGTAAAATAACATAACGTGTCATAAGCTGCCACAAAGTTCTGATTCCCGCATCATTGCAGCTCCACAAATAATTCCCCAACGAGCTTGAAGCACTCTGAATGCCCTCTCCATATCCTTCCTGGATTCTTTCTACATTATTGCAAAGTGGTTTTGTTTGTTGCCCTGTGGTTTAGATACGGTCTTCATGAACACCGCCCACCGAGGATAGATCCTGTCGGCAAGATAGTATCCGCCGTTGTACTCACGGCCGTTGACAGTGTAGTTGCATGACAACAATTCCCCATTGCAAAGCCTCCTGAACACCGAAGATCATTGCAGCATGTTGATGTCGTTGTGAAATCCCGACATTCCAAAGAAAGCATGCCAAATTCATAAGTCATGTGATGCCACCGCTTCTATTATGATGGTGGCCTCTTTGGTGTGACCTTGATACATTGCCCGCAAACCTTTCGGGTAGTTATTCCATTGCCAATGCATGCAATCAGTTGATCCGAGCATTCCTGGGAACCCTCTGGCCTCTCCAATAGCCAACAACCTTTCTGTGCCATGCGCATTTGGTTCTCTCAGATACTTTGCTCCAAACACACCCACCACGACGCGGGAAAACTTGACAGTAGTCTTCAGGTATGTGCTCTCCCCCATCCTGACCATCTCTCCAACGACATCTGCGTAGTACAAAGTGCAAGCATCCTCAGAGCAACCGTGCACTTCTACTTAGCAGATAAAGAAAGTTGGCCACAACAATCCGTTTTGAGCTTGAAGTAGTCATCATGTGCCTCCACTTCCTGTTAGAATAAATCTGAGGCGCATAGTTGTTCATCCGGGACCCAAGCAATCACACGAGGCACGACGCCAAGATTTGTTAATGAGGTTCACCGATATAGCTACATTCCCGGGACTTGACTACGGTCACTCCTCCCCATGACGCCGCTAACAATACCGCACCCCGGCCGCCGGCACACGTCGTCGGTTCCCCCGCGTGCCTGTGCTATTATGTTGTCATAGGTTACATCGTGGGGAAAATTTTGTTTTTGCCACTCTAGATTTTGCCAATTTTCCTTATGCCACTCTAGATTTTGACATTTCACTTTTGCCACTCTTAGTTTTTGACAATTATCACAATTGCCATTCTCGTGGCAAAAGCAAAATTTTCAGAGTGGTAATTGTGATAATTATCAAAAGCTAAGAGTGGCAAAAATGAAATAAAATTATTCTGCTTTTGCCACAAAATGGCAATTATGATAATTGTCAAAAACAAAGAGTGGCAAAAGTGAAATGTCAAAATCTAGAGTGGCATAAGGAAAATTGGCAAAATCTAGAGTGGCAAAAACAAAATTTTCCCTACATCGTGTGTCTACCCTCTTATGTATAAGAGGCATAGGATACAAGTGTCCTATTAGGACAGGACTCCACAATCCTATCTAAACACCATACAACTCAGAGTCCAACTATAACCTACCTTGTACAATTATATTCGACACAACTCTAACAAACTCCACCTTGGCGAATATTCTCCACCGTCTTGGATTCATTGATGCGGCGAACCTCCATGTACATTGGACTTGAGATAGGCATGAGCACCGCTGATACTCCCAGACTCCCTATGAGTCCACCTGCAACTGTAGTCCCTTCTTGTCCTCTTCACAATCAACACTCGAGCAAAATTAAGTTCCTAATTACTCTAATTTGTGCTCCCAACTCCCGGAGTATCCGCTCAACTCCATCACACACCAATAACTATTATGCGTGAAAGTGAATAACTCACATATTGGATGCCAGATATAAGAGTTATCTGAACTCAACATAACTGCTCTTTCTTGACCGTCTATCTAGAATTTGAAGGAAATTCATTGTTGTCCTGTGTCACCCTTAGTCAAGTTTGCAGTTGTGTCATTCTTTTCCCGGATAGTCTCTGGCATGTTCCACTGCTATAGCACTCCGCCTCCTTCTGTCTTGTCATCCGCACTTTGACAATTATAGACTTTCCGTCATTTTTTTAGATTCCCTATGGTCCACTCTCATCCATCTGACATGTCAAACTCGATAGATCTAGTCATCAACTTGAACCTGGTACTCCCCAACACTGCTTCAGCACCCTTCGCATTTTTTTGTCTGACCACCAGTGCATTGGCCTGTCGCTGTGTCATGCGCTTACCGCACGCCTCGCCGCTATCACCGCGTCGAGCCTCTGCTATCCTGGTCAAGTCTCTAGGGCCGCGGACCCACATCACTCAAACCCCTACTGCAGAAACCACCAATCATCACCGACCAATGCCGAGTATCACATCTCCACCAGACCACTGGTACCCAGTCCGACCCACGTGTCTCTCGCTATCCCGCTGAAAATAGGCTTCGACTCTCCGAAAACTTACGTCGTAGCTGTTGGGGAACATTTGCAGAAAATAAAAATTTTCTACGCTTCACCAAAATCAATCTATGGAGTTATCTAGCAACGAGAGAGAGGAGTGCATCTACATACCCTTGTAGATCGCGTGCGGAAGCGTTCAAGAGAACGGGGTTGAGGGAGTCGTACTCGTCGTGATCCAAATCATCGGAGATCCTAGCGCCCGAACGGACGGCACCTCCGCGTTCAACACACGTACGGTTGGGAAGACGTCTCCTCCTTTTTGATCCAGCAAGGGGAAATGAGGGGTTGATGAAGATCCAGCAGCACGACGGCGTGGTGGTGGATGTAGCAGCGATCATGGCAGGGCTTCGCCAAGCTTCTGCGAGAGGGAGAGGTGGTGCGTGGGGAGAGGGAGGCGCCAGAGACTTGGGTGCGGCTGCCCTCCCTCCCCCCTCTTTATATAGGCCCCTGGGGGGGCGCCGGCCCTAGGAGATGGGATCTCCAAGGGGGGCGGCAGCCAAGGGGGTGGCTTGCCCCCCAAGCCAAGGGGGACGCCCCCCACCCCTAGGGTTTCCTGCCCTAGGCGCAGGGGGAGGCCCTAAGGGGGCGCACCAGCCCACCAGGGGCTGGTTCCCCTCCCCACTTCAGCCCATGGGCCCCTCCGGGATAGGTGGCCCCACCCGGTGGAACCCCGGGACCCTTCTGGTGGTCCCGGTACAATACCGGTGACCCCCGAAACTTTCCCGATGGCCGAAACTTGACTTCCTATATATGAATCTTTACCTCCGGACCATTCCGGAACTCCTCATGACGTCCGGGATCTCATCCGGGACTCTGAACAACTTTCGGGTTACTGCATGCTAATATCTCTTCAACCCTAGCGTCACCGAACCTTAAGTGTGTAGACCCTATGGGTTCGGGAGACATGCAGACATGACCGAGACGCCTCTCCGGTCAATAACCAACAACGGGATCTGGATACCCATTTTGGCTCCCACATGCTCCTCGATGATCTCATCGGGTGAACCACGATGTCGAGGATTCAATCAATCCCGTATACAATTCCCTTTGTCAATCGGTACGTTACTTGCCCGAGACTCGATCGTCGGTATCCCAATACCTTGTTCAATCTCGTTACCGGCAAGTCACTTTACTCGTACCGTAATGCATGATCCCGTGACCAGACACTTGGTCACATTGAGCTCATTATGATGATGCATTACCGAGTGGGCCCAGAGATACCTCTCCGTCATACGGAGTGACAAATCCCAGTCTCGATTCGTGCCAATCCAACAGACACTTTCGGAGATACCGGTAGTGCACCTTTATAGTCACCCAGTTACGTTGTGACGTTTGGCACACCCAAAGCACTCCTACGGTATCCGGGAGTTGCACAATTTCATGGTCTAAGGAAATGATACTTGACATTTGGAAAAGCTCTAGCTAAACGAACTACATGATCTTTGTGCTATGCTTAGGATTGGGTCTTGTCCATCACATCATTCTCCTAATGATGTGATCCCGTTATCAATGACATCCGATGTCCATAGTCAGGAAACCATGACTATCTGTTGATCAACGAGCTAGTCAACTAGAGGCTCACTAGGGACTTGTTGTGGTCTATATATTCACACATGTATTACGATTTCCGGATAACACAATTGTAGCATGAATAATAGACAATTATCATGAACAAAGAAATATAATAATAACCATTTTATTATTGCCTCTTGGGCATATTTCCAACAGTCTCCCACTTGCACTAGAGTCAATAATCTAGTTACATTGTGATGAATCGAACACCCATAGCGTTCTGGTGTTGATCATGTTTTGCTCTAGGGAGAGGTTTAGTCAACTGATCTGCTATATTCAGGTCCGTATGTACTTTACAAATATCTATGTCTCCATCTTGAACATTTTCACGAATGGAGTTGAAGCGACGCTTGATGTGCCTGGTCTTCTTGTGAAACCTGGGCTCCTTTGCAAGTGCAATAGCTCCAGTGTTGTCACAGAAGAGTGTGATCGGCCCCGACGCATTGGGTATGACTCCTAGGTCGGTGATGAACTCCTTCACCCATATAGCTTCATGCGCTGCCTCCGAGGCTGCCATGTACTCTGCTTCACATGTAGATCCCGCCACGACGCTCTGCTTGCAACTGCACCAGCTTACTGCCCCACCATTCAAAATATACACGTATCCGGTTTGTGACTTAGAGTCATCCAGATCTGTGTTGAAGCTAGCGTCGACGTAACCCTTTACAACGAGCTCTTCGTCACCTCCATATACGAGAAACATTTCCTTAGTCCTTTTCAGGTACTTTAGGATGTTCTTGACCGCTGTCCAATGTTCCATGCCGGGATTACTTTGGTACCTTCCTACCAAACTTACGGCAAGGTTTATATCAGGTGTGGTACAGGTCATGGCATACATGATAGACCCTATGGCTGAGGCATAGGGGACGACACTCATCTTTTCTCTATCTTCTGCCGTGGTCGGACATTGAGCCGAGCTCAATTTCACACCTTGCAACATAGGCAAGAACCCCTTCTTGGACTGATCCATATTGAACTTCTTTAATATCTTATCAAGGTATGTACTCTGTGAAAGACCTATGAGGCGTCTCGATCTATCTCTATAGATCTTGATGCCTAATATGTAAGCAGCTTCTCCAAGGTCACTTATTCAAGTAGGCCTTAATGTTGTCCAAAAGTTCTATATCATTTCCCATCAAAAGTATGTCATCCACATATAATATGAGAAATGCTACAGAGCTCCCACTCACTTTCTTGTAAACGCAGGCTTCTCCATAAGTTTGCATAAACCCAAACGCTTTGATCATTTCATTAAAGCAAATGTTCCAACTCCGAGATGCTTGCACCAGCCCATAGATGGAGCACTGGAGCTTGCATACCTTGTTAGCATTCTTAGGGCCGACAAAACCTTCCAGCTGCATCATATACAGTTCTTCCTTAAGATGACCGTTAAGGAATGCCGTTTTGACGTCCATTTGCCATATTTCATAATCATAGTATGTGGCAATTGCTAACATGATTCGGACGGACTTCAGCTTCGCTACGGGAGATAATGTCTCATCGTAGTCAATCCCTTGAACTTGTCGATAACCCTTAGCGACAAGTCGAGCTTTATAGATGGTAACATTACCATCCGCGTCCGTCTTCTTCTTAAAGATCCATTTGTTTTCTATCGCTCGCCGATCATCGGGCAAGTCTGTCAAAGTCCATACTTTGTTTTCATACATGGATCCTATCTCGGATTGCATGGCTTAAAGCCATTTGTTGGAATCTGGGCCCGCCATTGCTTCTTCATAGTTCGAAGGTTCACCGTTGTCTAACAACATGATTTCCAGGACAGGGTTGCCATACCACTCTGGTGTGGAACGTGTCCTCGTGGACCTACGAAGTTCAGTAGTAACTTGATCCGAAGTACCTTGATCATCATCATTAGTTTCCTCTCTTGTTGGTGCAGGCACCACAGGAACATCTTCCTGAGCTGCGCTACTTACTGGCTCAAGAGGCAGTACTTCATCAAGTTCCACTTTCCTCCCACTTACTTCTTTCGAGAGAAACTCTTTCTCCAGAAAGGACCCGTTCTTGGCAACAAAGATCTTGCCCTCGGATCTTAAGTAGAAGGTATACCCAATGGTTTCCTTAGGGTATCCTATGAAGACACATTTTTCCGACTTGGGTTCGAGCTTTTCAGGTTGAAGTTTCTTGACAAAAGCATCGCATCCCCAAACTTTTAGAAACGATAGCTTAGGTTTCTACCCAAACCATAATTCATACGATGTCTTCTCAACGGATTTAGACGATGCCCTATTTAAAGTGAATGTAGCTGTCTCTAGAGCGTATCCCCAAAATGATAGCGGTAAATTGGTAAGTGACATCATAGATCGCACCATATCCAATGGAGTGCGATTACGACGTTCGGACACACCATTTCGTGAGGTGTTCCAGGCGGCGTGAGTTGTGAAACGATTCCACATTTCCTTAAGTGCGTACCAAATTCATGACTTAAATATTCTCCCCCACGATCTGATTGTAAGAACTTTATCTTTCGGTCACATTGATTCTCTACCTCATTCTGAAATTCCTTGAACTTTTGAAAGGTCTCAGACTTGTGTTTCATCAAGTAGACATACCCATATCTACTCAAGTCATCAGTGAGGGTGAGAACATAACGATAGCCTCCGCAAGCCTCGACGCTCATTGGACCGCACACATTAGTATGTATGATTTCCAATAAGTTGGTTGCTTGCTCCATTGTTCCAGAGAACGGAGTCTTGGTCATTTTGCCCATGAGGCATGGTTCGCATGTGTCAAATGATTCATAATCGAGAGACTCTAAAAGTCCATCAGCATGGAGCTTCTTCATGCGCTTGACACAAATGTGACCAAGGCGGTAGTGCCACAAGTATGTGGGACTATCGTTATC
The DNA here is from genome assembly GCA_963921465.1 of Triticum timopheevii. Classification (NCBI taxonomy): domain Eukaryota; kingdom Viridiplantae; phylum Streptophyta; class Magnoliopsida; order Poales; family Poaceae; genus Triticum; species Triticum timopheevii. Next base: position 651,692,726 of record OY997264.1, read on the forward strand.
AACCTTACATCTTTTGGTATTCACACTATGAATATAACATTACGCTCGAGATTCATTAAGAATAAACCATTCACCAGCGGGGCATGACCATAAAACATATCTCTCATATAAATAACAACCCTTATTCTCGGATTTAAATGAGTAGCCATCTCGAATTAAACGAGATCCTGATACAATGTAAATGCTCAAAGCTGGCACCAAATAACAATTATTGAGGTTTAAAACTAATCCCGTAGGTAAATGTAGTGGTAGCGTGCCGACGACGATCACATCGACCTTGGAACCATTCCCGACGCGCATCGTCACCTCATCCTTCGCCAGTCTCCGCTTATTCTGTAGCTCCTGCTTTGAGTTACAAATATGAGCAACCCCACCGGTATCAAATACCCAGGAGCTACTACGAGCGCTGGTAAGGTACACATCAATTACATGTATATCACATATACCTATGGTTTTGCCGGCCTTCTTGTCCGCTAAGTACTTGGGGCAGTTCCGCTTCCAGTGACCACTTCCCTTACAATAAAAGCACTCAGTCTCAGGCTTGGGTCCATTGTTTGACTTCTTCCCGGCAACTGGCTTACTGGGCGCGGCAACTCCCTTGCCGTCCTTCTTTAAGTTCTTCTTACCCTTGCCTTTCTTGAACTTAGTGGTTTTATTCACCATCAACACTCAATGTTCCTTTTTGATCTCTACCTCTGCCAATTTCAGCATTGAATATACCTTAGGAATGGTCTTTTCAATCCCTTGCATATTGAAGTTCATCACAAAGCTCTTGTAGCAAGGTGGAAGCGACTGAAGGATTCTGTCAATGACCGCGTCATACGAGAGAATAACTCCCAGCTGAGTCAAGCGGTTGTGCAACCCAGACATCTTGAGTATGTGCTCACCGACAGAACTATTTTCCTCCATCTTACAGCTGCAGAACTTGTCGAAGACTTCATATCTCTCGACCCGGGATGAGCTTGGAAAACCATTTTCAACTCTTCGAACATCTCATATGCTCCGTGTTGCTCAAAACGCTTTTGGAGGCCCGGTTCTAAGGTGTAAAGCATGCCGCACTGAACGAGGGAGTAATCATCAACACGAGACTGCCAAGCGTTCATAATGTCTTGGTTCTTTGGGATGGGTGCTTCACCTAGCGGTGCTTCTAGGACATAATCTTTCTTTGTAGCTATGAGGATGATCCTCAGGTTCCGGACCCAGTCCGTATAGTTGCTGCCATCGTCTTTCAGCTTGGTTTTCTCTAGGAACGCGTTGAAGTTGAGGTGGACATGAGCGTTGTCCATTTGATCTACAAGACATTTTGCAAAGGTTTTTAGACTAAGTTCATGATAATTAAGTTAATCTAATCAAATTATTCAATGAACTCTCACTTAGACAGACATCCCTCTAGTCATCTAAGTGAAACATGATCCGAGTCAACTAGGTCATGTCCGATCATCACGTGAGACGGACTAGTCATCATCGGTGTCGGTGTCAAAACCGGCGGATCTCGGGTAGGGGGTCCCGAACTGTGCGTCTAGGCGGATGGTAACAGGAGACAAGGGACACGATGTTTTTACCCAGGTTCGGGCCCTCTCGATGGAGGTAAACCCTACTCCTGCTTGATTGATATTGATGATATGGGTAGTACAAGAGTGGATCTACCACGAGATCAAGGAGGCTAAACCCTAGAAGCTAGCCTATGTTATGATTGTTGTAATGGTTGTTGTCCTACGGACTAAAAACCCTCTGGTTTATATAGACACCGGAGAGGGCTAGGGTTACACAGAGTCGGTTACAATGGTAGGAGATCTACATATCCGTATCGCCAAGCTTGCCTTCCACGCCAAGGAAAGTCCCATCCGGAAACGGGACGAAGTCTTTAATCTTGTATCTTCATAGTCTTGGAGTCCGGCCGATGATGATAGTCCGGCTATCCGGACACCCCCTAGTCCAGGACTCCCTCAGTAGCCCTCGAACCAGGCTTCAATGACGATAAGTCCAGCGCGTATGTAGTCTTCGGCGTTGCAAGGCGGGTTCTCCTTTAAGTTCCATGTACCTGCCGAACAGTGTCCGGCTTCCTTATCAATGTCGCGCTTCTTGGCTTCCACGCCCAATAATGGCCTTCTTCCACGCGTCACACGAATGCGAAAAGCCAGGGTATCTTTTATGTTTTACCCCCTAGCTGCGCAAATAATCTGCCTATAAGAGAGGCAAGAATCCAGATCCAAATCACACCATCTTCCTTCCGCGAGTACTCATCGGAGCGCTTCTGACCAAAAATCCATTCCATCATGGACCGTCGACGCGGCTCCTCTTCTCGCGCTCCCAGCCCTCTGCCAGGAGATTGGAGGAGATGTTCTGTCCCGCCCAACGAGCTGGTGACGCTCCAAGCGGAGGGATATCTCCCTCCGGCCTTCATGGTTCCGGTTCGAGCCGGGCTGGCCACCTACAAAGGTGGGAAGCAAGCGGAGGCTACCCCAAGTCCCAACAAAGGGGAGCGGGTATGCTTCGTCCCCTACCTGATAAGGGGGCTCGGATTTCCTATACATCCGTTCCTCCACGGGCTCCTGGAGTTCTACGGACTCCAGCTCCATCACCTCACGCCCGCTTCTATCCTGCATATCGCGGGTTACGTAGCTCTTTGCGAGCTATTTCTGGGCGTCGAGCCCCATTTTGCGCTGTGGAAGAGGTTGTTCTACCTTGTACCCAACTCTCACGAGGGGTCCATATATCAAGTGGGCGGTGCCAAAATATGGCGCATCGCCGGGACCGGATATCCATCCGGAACCCCTAAGAAGGCGTCCGAAGACTAGCCTTCAGAATGGTTTTACGTAGAAGACGCTCCGCTGCTGGACCCTGTTCGGGTCGGCCTCCCGGAGTTCAGTAATGCTCCTTTGAAGAAACGCCTTAGCTGGCGCCCACGGAGCCCCCAGCTGGAGGAAGACAAGAGCGTCCATTATTTGATGGGCCGGATAAGGTTACTGGCCCATTCCGGGTTGACCATGATTGGATTCATGGCAACGTGCATTATGCAGGGGGTGCAGCCCTGCAATACAGGGGCCACGCTATGTGGGATTTCAACGGGGAGGACGATGCCACCCGTCATGGCCGCAAAGGGCCGGGATCGGCCGAAGACCTGGCGAAGATCCTGTCCGGCCTGTACAAGGGGGAGAAGGAGGATTTCCTCCAGACGAGCCGGTTGAATGGGTTCTCCATGAATAACCCTCGGCATTGGGTAAGCGAACACTTTGTGTGCCCGACCCATGCTTTCAAAGTTTAAGTTTCTTACATTATGCTTTCGACGCAGGAGCTGCGTCGGGTTGTGGAGGGCATGCTTAGTCCAGCTCCGCAACCCGAGGATCCAGAGAGATCCCAAGATCCGGCCTCCGAAGAGGACCCGGACATAGAGGTGAGCTAATCGACGGGGTGTTCCACTAGCTTAGCATGGATAATGCTTTAGTCGCCATTACGGCTGACTACCCCGGACTATATCCGGCTTCCCAGGTGATTGTGACCGAAGTACTGACACCATTATTTCTTCTTTGCTCATTTCTGACCACCGTATACGATGGTGCTTTGCAGGAGGCGCCTTCAAGGCGGGAAGCCGAACCCGCGGCGGCTGACCAACAAGGGTCAGTCCGGCCCAATAGGCGGAACAGGAGCGCGGCGTGGATTGAAACGTCGCCGCAAAGGTATAGCTCATGGTTCGTTATTTAGAGCAACGTTCCTAGGAAGCGTTTGAATGCTCATGACTTTTGTAGGAGAAAAAGCGCCCGCCGGACTGCGGGCGTAGAGGTTGCCAACCCAGCCTCTACCAGCCAGGCTCCAGCACCTGGTCTGGAGGGGGAGGCGAGCGCAAGGCGCGAGCCGGATACTCCTCCAACGGAGGATGCCGACAGACTGTCCGCCACCAAGTCTGAGGTGGAGAGCGCCATGAACCACAGGCGCCGCCGGACAGTTTTTCGTGACGCGTGCTTCTCCCCTGAGGTGTTGAATGCCTTTAACGCGGGGGACGCGCACCTCCGTGCTGGTCAAGATGGTTTGACCAGAGCCACGGAGCAGTACGTAAAAGACATATGGGTAAGAGATTTTAATAGTTGTATATGCCAGTAGCCCCCGAGACTTAAAGTAGTTATATTAACTGATTTAAGGATCATTTGAAATGCAGGATCTTACAAAGAAGAATACCCAACTGTCTCAGGAGCTGCAAGAGTGTAAGGCCCAACTTGAGGCCACACATGCTGCCGCAGGAGGACACGCAGGGACCCCTCCTGGTAACACATTATTTTTTTAAAAGATAAGTGGTGTGAGGCGTGCGCGCAAGTCTAATAATGACATTGCAGGTGCTGCCGGACAGGATCCGGACAGGCAAGAACTATTGCGCCAGCTGAAGGCCGGCGAGAGGGTGCTGACGAGGGTGCAGCAGGAAAGGAACAAGCTCCAGGATGCCCACGCCCAGCTTGGAGAAGAGCTGAAAGGTGTTCGGGCCGAGCTGTCTGGCTCCGTTAAGGAGAATCAGCGGCTTCGTCATGGCATCTGTAATAAGTGCTTGAGCGAACTCCTTTGAAAAGAAGAGTTCGACGAGGAAGTCAATTGACAAAATATGTCTGTAGGTATACTCACAGGTCGCCCTGCGGAGGAGATGCCCGTATCGACGGGTGGTCAACTTCCCGAGCTGGTGCAACTGCTCGAACGAGTTCGGCAGGCAATGAGCGGCGTCGTCCAGGCTTTATGGCCATCCCTCTCCCTACCCGAGGGCCTTGGAGAGCTTGCGGAGAAGCTTCAGGGAGTGCGGCAGCGCTTCCGTTTATGGAAGATTTCGGCCTGCCGCCAAGGTGCCAGGGAGGCCTGGGCCATGGTGAAGACGCGGTACAAGAAGGCGGATCCTAACCACATGGCCGAGGTCGGACCTATGGGGCCCGATGGGAAGGAGATCCCTGTGAGTTTAGTATACGGCCAAGTAGAGTTGGCCACTAAATTTTCCCAACGGGACTGTAAATTAGACAGCCTGTTAGACGGGATTGAGGAGGAATATAGTCAGTCGATTTGACAATGTATTTTAAAATGACATGTAAAATGCCTTCTAGCTGGATTGTAGATCGTTTGTCTTTGCCGACCTTTTCGCTTCAACCTCGGGACCCTAGAGTCCGGAGTGTGTCCAAATACCTTCTCGGTTAAGAAACAACCGGGGCATGCATGGAGACCAGGCGTAGGGGTCATTAGTGCTTTATCAGACAAGTGCCCAACTAGTTATGTTATATTACATGGTTAGTAAGAAACATCTTCCAGGGAGAATAGTTCCGTTAAGGGTTCCTTTCCCTGGGAGGCATGCCCTAAAGTGCATGTCCGGACTGCGAAAAGAGCAGGATAACATCTGGGGGTAGATAAATAAATAGATAAAAAATCATCTTTCAAGTCACTGACCGAATATTCCCTTAAGAATGCTAGCTTTCGGCTTCACCCAGTCTGAGGTACACAACCGGCTGACCCGGCAGTAACAATCGCAGAGGTGCTCCCTTTACCTCCTAGCCGAACAATCAGGAACGTAGGGGTAAGCACAGGAGCCAGGCAACCCAGCTTGGCCCAAACTTAAGTCATATCGATGCATATAATGGTGAATAAAAGGCACACGTGGAAGTTTGACACGCGTGCTGGGCATGAAGCCCTTATAATTAAGCTTCTGGTGAGGAAGCCCCCAGGTATAATGAGTGCGGATAGCACATCAATTTTGTGCGAACGATGCGCAAGTAAGCCTTTTAAGGCTTTGATGAATAGGGGTGAGAGAAAAAAGAGAAACAAAAGACATCTGAAGTGTAAAAAAATTGGACGGGGGAAGGGGACGAACTCTTAGTTCGGCGCTAGGCATAGAATCTTCGGAGGCGGGCTGCGTTCCATGGGTTCGGCTCGAGTCGGTTGTCCGACGCATTTCGTAGATGTACGCTCCGCCGGTCAAGACTTGATCGATAATGAAGGGGCCTTCCCATTTGGGCTTGAGCTTGTCCTTTTTCTTGTCCGGCAGGCGTAGAACTAGTTCGCCAACGTTGTAAGTCTTGGCCCGTACTTCTCTGCTTTGATATCTTCGAGCCTGCTGCTGATAGAATGCGGAACGAGCCTTGGCGACGTCGCGTTCTTCCTCCAATGCGTCCAAGCTGTCCTGTCGATCCAGCTCGGCTTCTCTTTCTTCGTACATGCGCACTCGAGGTGAGTCATGAATGATGTCGCAGGGCAAAACTGCTTCTGCACCGTATACCATAAAAAATGGTGTGAATCCGGTAGTACGGTTGGGCGTTGTCCGCAGCCCCCAGAGTACGGAGTCGAGCTCCTCTATCCAGTGCGTGTCAGATTTCGTAAGGGACCGCACTAGTCTGGGTTTGATGCCGCTCATTATTAGACCATTTGCTCGTTCCACTTGACCGTTGGTTCGAGGATGATAGACTGAAGCGTAATCAAGCTTAATGCCCATATTTTTTCACCATGATTTAACCTTGTCAGCTGTGAAGTTCGTGCCATTATCGGTGATGATGCTATGGGGGACACCATAACGGTGTACTACCCCGGATATGAAGTCTATCACTGGTCCGGACTCTGCCGTTTTAACTGGCTTGGCCTCTATCCATTTGGTGAATTTATCCACCATGACCAATAGGTACCTTTGCTTGCGGGTTCCCCCTTTAAGGGGTCCAACCATGTCAAGCCCCCAGACCGCGAACGACCAGGTAATGGGTATAGTTTTGAGGGCGGTAGGTGGCATATGGCTCTGATTAGCAAAGAGCTGACAACCGACGCATCTTTGGACTAAGTCCTGAGCATCTGCCCGGGCCGTCGGCCAATAAAATCCTGTACGGAATGCCTTTCCTACAAGGGCCCGAGCTGCGGCGTGGTGTCCGCCTAGTCCGGCATGAATTTCAGCCAGAAGGTTTCGCCCATCCTCTTCGGAGATGCACCTTTGAAGGACTCCGGTTGTACTTTTCTTATAGAGTTCTCCCTCATGGACCTTGTAGGCTTTAGATCGCCGAACTATGCAGCGGGCCTCATTTTGGTCTTCGGGAAGTTCCTGCCTAAGCAAGTAGGCTAGGAATGGCTCTGTCCACGGGGTGATTACTGCCATTATGTCGTGGGCTGAAGGTGTTATTTCATTGGCTGACTCGCCGATTATGTCAGATTGTTCTGTGTCGGTTGGTGCGGCTGCTTCCGGTTTGTTATTTCCGGACTCCTCTTCCCATAGTACGGATGGCTTAAAGAGCCGTTCCAGGAAGATGTTTGGAGGGACAGCGTCACGCTTTGCGCCGATGTGTGCCAGTACGTCGGCTGCTTGGTTATTATCCCGGGCTACGTGGTGGAATTCGACTCCTTCGAACCGAGCTGACATTTTGAGGACAGCGTTACGATAGGCTGCCATTTTCGGATCCTTGGCGTCAAAGTCTCCATTTACTTGGGATATTGCGAGGTTTGAGTCCCCACGCACCTCTAGGCGTTGAATGCCCATGGAGATTGCTGTCCGGAGGCCATGTAAAAGGGCCTCGTATTCGGCTGCGTTGTTGGAGTCCGTGTACATTATCTGAAGTACGTATTGGACTGTGTCCCCGGTTGGGGACGTCAATACGACGCCAGCCCCCAATCCGGCCAACATTTTCGAGCCGTCGAAGTGCATAATCCAATTGGAGTATGCGCCGTACTCTTTAGGGTGTTCGGCTTCCGTCCACTCAGCGACAAAGTCAGCCAAAACTTGCGACTTTATAGCTCGCCGAGGTTTGTAAGTTATATCGAATGGTAAGAGCTCAATGGCCCATTTTGCAATCCTGCCCGTCGCGTAGCGCTTGTTTATAATGTCGTTGAGGGGTACTTCAGAAGCCACTGTTATCGAACACTCTTGAAAGTAGTGTCGGAGCTTCCGGGATGCCATGAACACTGCATACGCTATCTTTTGGTAGTGCGGGTAACGGGACTTGCAGGGAGTTAACACAGTGGATACGTAGTACACTGGTTTTTGAAGAGGGAATTTATGCCCTTCTGTCTCTCGTTCTACGACGAGTACCGCGCTTACAACTTGATGTGTTGCCGCGATGTATAACAACATTGGTTCGCCCAGGTTAGGCGCAGCCAGGACCGGATTTGTTGCCAATATGGCTTTTATTTCTTCGAGTCCGGCGGTGGCAGCATCCGTCCACTCGAAGTGTTCGGTGCGCCTGAGGAGGCGATAGAGGGGCAATGCCTTTTCTCCCAAACGGGAGATAAAGCGGCTTAGAGCCGCCATGCATCCAGTCAATTTTTGTATTTGTTTGAGGTCTTTTGGAATATCTAGCTGTGACAGAGCTCGGATCTTGGCTGGGTTTGCTTCAATTCCTCTACCGGATACAATGAAGCCCAGGAGCTTTCTGGCTGGTACGCCGAAAACGCATTTTTCCGGATTCAGCTTGATGTCATATGCTCGGAGGTTGTCGAATGTGAGCCTCAAATCGTCTACTAGGGTTTCGACGTGTTTGGTTTTGACGACTACGTCGTCTACGTATGCCTCTACTATTTTGCCGATCTGGGTAGCCAGACATGTCTGAATCATGCGCCGATATGTTGCGCCGGCGTTTTTAAGTCCGAACGGCATCGTGTTGAAGCAGAATGGTCCATATGGAGTAATGAATGCCGTTGCGGCTTGGTCCGCTTCCGCCATCTTGATTTGATGGTAGCCGGAGTATGCGTCCAGGAAGCACAATGAATCGTGCCCTGCGGTAGCATTGATTATTTGGTCGATGCGGGGGAGGGGGAAGGGATCCTTTGGGTAGGCCTTGTTGAGGTCTTTAAAATCGACACATAGGCGCCAGGATTTGTCCTTCTTTGGTACCATTACCAGGTTTGCTAGCCAATCCGGATGTTTGATGTCTCTGATGAATCCGGCTTCCAATAGTTTGGCTAGTTCTTCTCCCATTGCCTGTCTTTTGGGTTCGGAAAATCGTCGAAGAGCCTGTTTGACTGGTTTGAACCCTTTTAGGATATTTAGGCTATGTTCTGCCAATCTGCGTGGGATTCCCGGCATATCTGAAGGGTGCCAGGCGAAAATGTCCCAATTTTCCCGAAGGAATTCTCGTAGTGCGGCGTCTACATCAGGGTTCAACTGCGCCCCGATGGAGGCCGTCTTTGTCGGGTCCGTTGGATGGACCTGGAATTTTACTATTTCGTCTGCTGGTTTAAAGGAGGTGGATTTGGATCTCTTATCGAGTATCACATCGTTCCTATTCACCATAGAGCGCAGCGCAGTGAGTTCTTCTGCCGCTAGGGCTTCCGATAGTGCCTCCAGGGCTAATGCGGCTGTCTTGTTTTCGGCGCGGAGTGCTATGTCCGGATCACTAACGAGAGTGATTATTCCGCCGGGCCCAGGCATTTTGAGCTTCATGTACCCGTAATGGGGTATGGCATGAAAAATTGTGAATGCCTCTCGTCCTAATATAGCGTGATATCCGCTGTTGAACGGGGCCACTTGGAACGTGACTTCTTCGGACCTGTAATTGTCCGGCGAGCCGAACACCACATCGAGTGTGATTTTTCCGGTGCAGCGCGCTCCCCGGCTAGGGATTATTCCTCTGAAGGTTGTGCTGCTTCGCTCAATGCGGCTCTAGTCTATTTCCATTTTTTGAAGAGTTTCCTCGTAGATGAGGTTTAATCCGCTGCCGCCATCCATGAGTACCTTGGTAAGTCGAAAGCCGTCCACTATTGGACTAAGTACCAGTGCGGCTGGTGCTCGGGCTGTTCGGAATTTAGGTTCGTCGCTGGCGTTGAAGGTGATGGTTGTGTCGCTCCATGGATTTGTTGTTGCTACTTGGTAGACTTCGGCGAGGCTGCGGATTGTTCGTTTCCGTATATTATTTGATGCGAAAGTCTCGAAGACTGTTGATACCGTACCGGTATTGTTGGAGTGGTTTTCCGGGGCTAGAAGCTCCTCGCCACTTTTGGCCACCTGCCGTAATATCCAACATGCTCGAAGGCTATGTGTTGGGGGTGGCGCCCTCTGTACTGTGAATTTTACAGGATCCGCTGAGCCATCCCTCCAGTACGGTTCCGTGCCCTTTATGGGGTTTTTGCTTTTTGGTTTTTGTACCTGGTGCCTGAGTGTAATGCACCCTTTTGTTGCGGACTAGGGTTGTATTCGGGGCCCGATTGTCCCAAAACTTATTTTCGGTTTTCCGGAAACTCTCCATCGCACAGTACTTTCGTACTATGGATGCCAGGTCGGCGAAGCGTGTAACTTCCCAACGGCTGATGGCGTTCAATATTCCCCCGTCCGTGCAATTATTGCAAAAAATTGAGATTGCGTTCTCCTCTCGGCAGTCCTTTATCCTGTCCATAACCATGAGGAATCTGGCCCAGTAATGATGTACTGTTTCAGCGGACTCTTGCCGGATTAGAGATAGATCGCATATGTATGGGCGGGTGGGTGGAATTAAGTCTGGAACCCTACCCATCTCGAGGCTCAAGGGCCGGGAAGTTTCCAAATTTGGAAGCTTGGATTGCTGGATGTTGTCCAACGAGTACGGTCCGATGCCTGACTTTAGGTTCAGTGCTTGATCGAAGTCCGCCCCTCCGCGGGAATTCGGCATGGAGGGTTCGGGAGCCCGGACATGACTACTTTTCAATATAGGAGAAGAGTCGCCGCGTTGTTCCTCTACCACTGCAACGTGGTGGGTGACCTGGGGAGAGTTAATCTCTCTCAGATCGGTTTTAAACCCAGTCTGATTGTAGTCTGTAGCGACTCCCAGGGCGGCGATGCGATCCAAGAGCTCGTTTACGGACGAGAGCTCTATTGGATCCAGCCGCTCGGCGAATTCCGAGCTGACGTGAAGATTGCTTTTGACGACCTGAGAGGTCATTGTCGAAGCGGTGGCCGGACAGGCGGTCATGAGAAAACCACCTAGCCGGATAGTTTGGCCGGCGGCCAAGGCTCCTTTGGCGAAGATACCGTCCTTGAAGACGGGAAGAGGCATCCTTCCTATCGGTGACGGCACAGAGGAACTCTCGATGAAAGCACCAATGTCGGTGTCAAAACCGGCGGATCTCGGGTAGGGGGTCCTGAACTGTGCGTCTAGGCGGATGGTAACAAGAGACAAGGGACACGATGTTTTTACCCAGGTTCGGGCCCTCTCGATGGAGGTAAAACCCTACTCCTGCTTGATTGATATTGATGATATGGGTAGTACAAGGGTGGATCTACCACGAGATCAAGGAGGCTAAACCCTAGAAGCTTGCATATGGTATGATTGTTGTAATGGTTGTTGTCCTACGGACTAAAAACCCTCCGGTTTATATAGACACCAGAGAGGGCTAGGGTTACACAGAGTCGGTTATAATGGTAGGAGATCTACATATCCGTATCGCCAAGCTTGCCTTCCACGCCAAGGAAAGTCCCATCTGGACACGGGACGAAGTCTTCAATCTTGTATCTTCATAGTCTTGGAGTCCGGCCGATGATGATAGTCCGGCTATCCGGACACCCCCTAGTCCAGGACTCCCTCAATCGGTGAACATCTTCATGTTGATCGTATCTTCTATACGACTCATGCTCGACCTTTCGGTCCTCCGTGTTTCGAGGCCATGTCTGTACATGCTAGGCTCGTCAAGTCAACCTAAGTGTATTGCGTGTGTAAATCTGGCTTACACCCGTTGTATTCGAACGTTAGAATCTATCACACCCGATCATCAGGTGGTGCTTCGAAACAACGAACCTTCGGAACAGTGCACAGTTAGGGGGAACATTTTCTTGAAATTATTATAAGGGATCATCTTATTTACTACCGTCGTTCTAAGCAAATAAGAAGCATAACATGATAAACATCACATGCAATCAAATAGTGACATGATATGGCCAATATCATATTGCTCCTTTGATCTCCATCTTCGGGGCGCCATGATCATCTTCGTCACCGGCATGACACCATGATCTCCATCATCATAATCTCCATCATCGTGTCTTCATGAAGTTGTCACGCCAACGATTACTTCTACTTCTAAGGCTAACGCGTTTAGCAATAAAGTAAAGTAATTTACATGGCGTTACTCAATGACACGCAGGTCATACAAAAAATAAAGACAACTCCTATGGCTCCTGCCGGTTGTCATACTCATCGACATGCAAGTCGTGATTCCTATTACAAGAACATGATCATCTCATACATCACATATATCATTCATCACATCCTTTGGCCATATCACATCACATAGCACTTGCTGCAAAAACAAGTTAGACGTCCTCTAATTGTTGTTGCAAGTTTTTACGTGGCTTCTTTAGGTTTCTAGCAAGAACGTTTCTTACCTACGTAAAACCACAACGTGATATGCCAATTTCTATTTACCCTTTATAAGGACCCTTTTCATCGAATCCGCTCCAACTAAAGTGGGAGAGACAGACACCCGCTAGCCACCTTATGCAACTAGTGCATGTCAGTCGGTGGAACCTGTCTCACGTAAGCGTACGTGTAAGGTCGGTCCGGGCCGCTTCATCCCATGATGCCGCCGAAGCAAGATAAGACTAGTAGTGGCAAGAAAATTGACAACATCTACGCCCACAACTACTTTGTGTTCTACTCGTGCATAGTAACTACGCATAGACCTAGCTCATGATGCCACTGTTGGGGAACGTTTGTAGAAAATAAAAAATTTCTACGCTTCACCAAAATCAATCTATGGAGTTATCTAGCAACGAGAGAGAGGAGTGCATCTACATACCCTTGTAGATCGCGTGCGGAAGCGTACAAGAGAACGGGGTTGAGGGAGTCGTACTCGTCGTGATCCAAATCACCGGAGATCCTAGTGCCGAACGGACGGCACCTCCGCGTTCAACACACATACGGTTGGGAAGACGTCTCCTCCTTCTTGATCCAGCAAGGGGAAATGAGAGGTTGATGAAGATCCAGCAGCACGACGGCGTGGTGGTGGATGCAGCAGTGATCACGGCAGGGCTTCGCCAAGCTTCTGCGAGAGGGAGAGGTGGTGCGTGGGGAGAGGGAGGCGCCAGAGACTTGGGGTGCGGCTGCCCTCCCTCCCCCCCTCTTTATATAGGCCCCTGGGGGGCGCCGGCCCTAGGAATGGGATCTCCAAGGGGGGGCGGAGGCCAAGGGGGTGGCTTGCCAACCAAGCCAAGGGGGGCGCCCCCCACCCCTAGGGTTTCCTTCCCTAGGCGCAGGGGGAGGCCCTAGGAGGGCGCACCAGCCCACCAGGGGCTGGTTCCCCTCCCCACTTCAGCCCATGGGGCCCTTCGGGATAGGTGGCCCCACCCGGTGGACCCCTGGGACCCTTCCGGTGGTCCCGGTACAATACCGGTGACCCCCAAAACTTTTCCGATGGCCGAAACTTGACTTCCTATTATGAACCTTTACCTCCGGACCATTCCGGAACTCCTCGTGACGTCCGGGATCTCATCCGGGACTCCGAACAACTTTTGGGTTACTGCATACTAATATCTCTTCAACCCTAGCGTCACCGAACCTTAAGTGTGTAGACCCTACGGGTTTGGGAGACATGCAGACATGACCGAGACGCCTCTCCGGTCAATAACGAACAACGGGATCTGTATACCCATGTTGGCTCCCACATGCTCCTCGATGATCTCATCGGATGAACCACGATGTCGAGGATTCAATCAATCCCGTATACAATTCCCTTTGTCAATCGGTACGTTACTTGCCCGAGACTCGATCGTAGGTATCCCAATACCTCGTTCAATCTCGTTACCGGCAAGTCACTTTACTCGTACCGTAATGCATGATCCCGTGACCAGACACTTGGTCACATTGAGCTCATTATGATGATGCATTACCAAGTGGGCCCAGAGATACCTCTCCGTCATACGGAGTGACAAATCCTAGTCTCGATTCATGCCAACCCAACAGACACTTTCGGAGATACCCGTAGTGCACCTTTATAGTCACCCAGTTACGTTGCGACGTTTGGCACACCCAAAGCACTCCTACGGTATCCGGGAGTTGCACAATTTCATGGTCTAAGGAAATGATACTTGACATTTGGAAAAGCTCTAGCGAAACGAACTACACGATCTTTGTGCTATGCTTAGGATTTTGTCTTGTCCATCACATCATTCTCCTAATGATGTGATCCCGTTATCAATGACATCCGATGTCAATAGTCAGGAAACCATGACTATCTGTTGATCAACGAGCTAGTCAACTAGAGGCTCACTAGGGACTTGTTGTGGTCTATATATTCACACATGTATTACGATTTCTGGATAACACAATTATAGCATGAATAATAGACAATTATCATGAATAAAGAAATATAATAATAACCATTTTATTATTTCGTCTAGGGCATATTTCCAACAGTAGCCCCTCCATCAGCTTAGAGTGAAGTCGTCCATCAGACTCCAGCTCCACTTTCAACATGAATCCATGGTGGTTGTACGTGCCACCCCACGCCCCGTCGACTCCAAGTCTCATGTGTACACAGTCTTGAATCAACCCCGCGCCATCGCCTTGTAGCTCTTCACTGATACATGTGTGCCCCGCCTGCCCACCGACCCATTGTGTGCCGGCAGTGCACCCCGCGGTCCAGGGCATCGCTATCCCTCACGTTCAGCGAGTCAAGGCGTCCAACTCGTTCAAGCGCGCGAGCTTCTAGGCCGGCCCACCCGCGCGGGCAACACTAGACTGTTTCTGTTTTTTCATTTTTTTCATTTTTTTACTTTTCTTTATACTTTAAAATACTCTAAATGTAAATATTACAAAAACACTCTTCAGAACACGTTTAGAAAAAGTTAAATAACTATTAAGAAATATTGAACAAGAACTTTAAAAATGCCGAACAAGTATTTGAAAAATGTTGAATAAGTATTAAAAATGTTAAACAAATATCTGAAAAATATTGAATAGGTATTAAAAAATGTTGAACGAGTATATGAAAAATGTTGAACAGGTATTTAAAAATGTTGAACAAGTATTTGAAAAAAATGGTGAATAGGTATTAAAAACTGTTGAACGAGTATATGAAAAATATTGAGCAAGTATTTGAAAATGTTTAACAAGAATTTGAAAAATGTTGAACAAATATTTATAAATGTTGAATATGTATTAAACATATTGAACAAGTATTTAGAAAATGTTGAAATAGGTCTTAAAAATGTTGAACGAGTATATAAAAAATGTTTAACAGTTAGCCAGTTGTCCATTACACTTTGGCAACAGCAGCATCATCATCTTTTTGAGCAGCAGGGCGATGAGCCGAAAGGTCGTTGCTCACTCATTCGGCTTGGTATCTTGATGCCACTTCTAGAGCTAGAGAGAGCAATGTCAGTTCGGAGTATCCGGCTACGGCTAGCAGCAGTGGCGAAGGATGGGTGAAGGAAGCACGGTACGCTGGGGATTAAGGTTCAGGTCATCACCACCCAACACCAACAGTGGCCGTATGCACATGCATGCAAACAAACAAACAAACTCGCGGTGCTTAGGGCGTGTTTGGTTACTTTCGCTGATGGGCCTGGCTCAGAAAGAAAAAGCGAGCCAGGCTGAGCAGGTCCTCGATGAGGGAAAACGAGGCCAAAAATGTAGATGTAAACTTGACTTGTTGCCTGCATTAGGGTGTCTTGTCATCGAGATGCATTTTTGACCCGGCGTTTGGTTGCATACATGCATATGATTAGGAGTTAACAACAAAACTTAACAACCACTAGGTTTGGCTTCTCATTTCGTCGAACAGGTTGGGTGCGCCGGAGCTTCCTCTGCCCATCACCTCCGTCCATAGCCACGCTCTAAGCAGCAGCAGGAGCATGAAGAAGAAGGTGCAGCAACATGTTGGCAATGAGGAAGAAGAGCAGCAGTAGAGGTAAGGGAAGAACAAGAGCAACAACGAACAACAGGGGAGAATGAGATTCAGCAGCAGGATGTTAGGCAAGAAGAAAAGTAGTAGCAGCAGATTGAGAAGGGAAGAAGAAGTAGCTCTCTTCTCTGGGAAGCTAGCAGCGAGCTAGCTCCGCGGCCGCGCAGTGCGTTGATCAAGAAGATAGACTTGTGGCGCCAAAGCGTTGGCCGGCTGGTGGTGCTAGTGGAGGCCAGAGATGCTGCAGGCAGCCAGGTACCTCCTGAGCTCCCCAGGCGCCAGCCGCTTCGGCTCCAAGTCCACCGCCGAGGAGGTCACGACCGCCTGCCCGAACCTCGGCTCGCTCACCGCCGTCATCACAGGCGCCACGTCGAAGATCCGGGCGGAGACGGCGCGGGTGCTGGCCAAGCAGGGTGCCAGGGTGGTCATCCCGGCGCGAAGCATCAAGGCGGTCGAGGACATGCCCGCGCACATCCTAGTCGAGTGCCCCGGCTTCTTGGACCGGAGCACCACGGTCGGCGGCGAGCCTGGGCCCGCAGGAAGCCTGGGAACACCGGCGGTCGACGGGCACACCGGCGGAGAAGTGGCCGGCCCCACCCCTGGAAGAAGGTGCTTCTTGATCGACAGCTCCAGCGACTCCGCGGACGGGGGCAGCGCCACGGCCGACGGGATCGACAGGAGAGAGAGGGGATTGAGGATTAGGGGGAGAGAGAGGGATTAACTCGAGACACACGTCTCCAGAGAGCCACCCACGTGCGCCTCGAAGCATCGCTCGGGCCTGGCCCTCGGGAAACTGCCGATTCGACCGTTCCCAACGGGCCAGGCCCAAGGATATTTTAAAAACCGTGCTATGCGGGCTGAACAGTATATGCGGGGAACCAAACAACCGAGGTCCGAAAAGATGCTGCACCGCGCGGGCCTGGTTGGCCTCGATGCAGGCAACCAAACTCGCCCCTAATTCCTAGTACAGTGGCTCTGTATGCACCGCTGGGGATTCAGGTTCAGGTCAGCACCACCCAGGGCATGATGACCCGAAGGATTGTATCGCGCAAGACGACAGGAGCAAGGCGGAGGCGGCACAGCTCGGGCCGGCATCGTCGCCGTGCGTACCCCTATTTCTACCATTGGACGTAAACGGCATTGTAGGTGTGCAAGTCAGACACACAATGAACCAATCTGCGATTGGATGGTTAGGACTACAGAGGTATCTCTAGCTCATCAGAGTTCAAGCCCTAGACTTGACATTGGTCGCGTATTTATTCCAAGCCTTCCGGCGACTTCATTAAGCTCAAGATGATGCGTCAGCTCATTTTCTAGAAGGTATTGTGGGGTAAATGTATGCCCGTGTATGTGAGCGACTTTGAGTGTGCTGTGTTTTAAAAAAAATCTCAAGCACGTTATTCACCGTACGATTCAATGCGGATCGCCCGCAATACCAGTGCCAGGTAGGCATACACTCATCTAATTGCTGGGCTCCATCTACTTGTAGGTCTATCTACACGCAGTGCATACTAGGCATCGATTCCACATCGAGGAGTCATTCAGGAGCTGCATGGTGCCCGTCTTCGGAAATGTGCAAAGAATGGAGTCCATTTGATTGTTCTTCACCTCTACCAAATCTACGGCGAAAACATCACTTTCTCTCCCCAATTCCACCAAGTCGTCCCATTGTGAGACTTCGCCCAACATTTTACGGCACAAGCTGACGATAGCCGTGCACCACCTTCTGGGTGGAATTGCCACAACATGAACATTCTTCTTAGCAAGAATTATTGCAATAGGATAGGCTCTAGTAGGATTTGAAAGACATTATAGAATTAGTACTTCTTTGATGAAAGGTATTGCACGATGATCAAAGCAGCAAACAAACCCCTTTTGTAAAGAAAAAATAATAGAAGAGAAAACAAACAACCTAGAAAGAATTTGTTTCTTGGTCTATTTCAGTCGCCGACGGAGGAGACACAACCTAACCTTGACCACTGAACGCACGAGGAAGAAGGTCTCGGGTTTTTTTATCTCCCCCTACCACCACTGAAGCGGCCGAATGGAGGTGTCAGAACCCTAGAAACCTCGGTGTCTGAGTGCCTTCCATGTATCCTCTCTCTAGAGGGTGTGCGGCGTTTTATCAGTCCCCGGCAGTGGCGAATCTAGAAAGAAAATGGAGGGTGGGCTCAAAGTTGACGCCGAGAAAGCTAAACGCTCTTTCGAAGAAAAAAATTATTATCTCCTAATCCGTTGTGCAAATAAACTGAAATTTTCCTAGATTTCTACTAGAAAGAGAAGTATTTACTAGAATAAAAAAACATCAAATTTTGAACAAACATGTGTTCAAATTGACATCATATTTCTCAAGACCAATACTAGTAGCATGATTGGCCATATAGCAAAGTTTCATATAATTCGCACACCAATACATCAAGTACTAGAGAAGCAAACAAAAAAGGACAAAGCCAATGATATTGGTGTTGCTTCTTACTAATGCTATTGTAGTTCTAGATTATGGGGGGTTATGTCCTCAATGAGGGTGGGTTCAACAATAACATTGATTGGAGCAAAATTGGATTGAGGAACAATAGGAAGTGTAGTTGAACTACTTGCAAACCAACTATGCACAGTTTTCTTTCTCTTCATTTCTACAGAAAAATGAAACAAAGATAGCAATTAGTTCATGGACTAATTATAAATAGAAGTAAACTAGCTATTGACTAGAACTAAACTTGCGACTGACTAGAACTAACTAAACTAGCAATTGCAACTAGTCTGTTGGATGTAGAGACAGTGAATAAATTGTACAGAGACATGGATAGAGAAGAAAATAACCCGCGCTGTTGACCGCCTGGGGCATGGGCGACGAGTTCGCGGCAGTTGGGCGGGCAGCCTGCGTCCGTCTGGTTTTTTTTGGCAGGCTGCGTCTGGTGGCTGATCGCTCTTGCACGTGCTGGTGGCTGGTCACAAAATTTGCTTAGATGGGCTGGCTGGACCACTTTTCCTGGGCTGGGCCTAACATACATCCTGAAGCCTAGTACTAAAATAATATTTCGCGAATTTGGAGGGTAGTCTCGAGCCTAACGAAGCCTGGCTGGTAGATTCGCCACTGGTCCCCGCCCATGTAAGAGCAGTTCTAGTTATAGTATCATACATCTCATGGTGCCCCATTCCTTTCGTATTGATCGTACGACAACTTTTTGACATCCCTAGTTTGAACTTTTAGTAGTTTATGTTGCATCATATGAACCTATTGTAGCAGTCCTTTTTTTTTGGAGGGAATTGTAGCAGTCCTATTTCATGCAAGTTTTTTTGTTCTTTTGTGGGGATATTGATGCAAGTTTGACAGAAATTCAGTCAGAGCACGAACACCAAAGTACACACACATATCCTCAAAAAAAAAAAAGTACACACACATGGCCATGGTTTTTTTTTGAGACGCACACGCATGGGCTGTTTACCTTAGAGAAAAGCATACATGGGTTATCGGTTGTTGCTCTCCGAAGCCCATGCAAGCCCAACAACAACTCTTTCACGCGACCTTGAGCCACGCCTCGACTTCCGCCGCCGCATATTCCCCACCCCCGTCTGCTACTGCTCCGCTGACCTACGACCGCGCCAGCAGACGACGGCGAGCGGAGGCAGCGGTGCACCTCTCCGACCCACCGTGGCATCCGGAATCACTTCACGTCCCAGTCGTCGGTCGACCCGCTTCGCTCCGGACTCATCCCCGGCCCTCGATCTGGGTCTAGGGTTTTGGGACGGGAGATCGACCCACAATCCCGAGTCCCGACTCGTATCATCCACCTAGCCGGCCTCCGGGATGGCAGATCAGTGCAAGCTTTCAGCTGCTGCTATAGCTGAATCTGAAGGGACGTCGTACGAGTGCCTCCTGGATGGCCTCCTGGATGGCAGATGAGTGCAAAGCTTTCAGCTGCTTCTGTTGCTGAATCTGAAGGGAGGTCGTACGTGTTGAAGCTATATGGATACTCAACTGCAAAGAGGCTACTCAGGTGCGGCGAGTGTGTCACTTCTCCACCTTTCACTGCCGGAGGGCATAACTGGGCTGTAAGGTTTTACCCAAACGGTGACTTGGCAGAAGATGGTGATTACTACATGGTTGTTCACCTGGTACTTGATTCAGATAGTATGAATGTGAAGGCGAAAACCCGATGGTTTATAGTTGCAAACGATTTGCAGCCATCCAATCTTAACATATACGATATTATCTTCCCACTCAATGGTTCCTCCATTCGCAACCTCTTTGACCGGGCTGCTGATGAGATGTATGTAATAGATGACTGTTTGAACATGGTGTTTGATATAAGTGTCATCAAGAATACTCTTGTTGAAAAAACAATGGGTCATCAATTTGTGGTGGTTCCTCCAAGCAACTTGCACCGGCATTTCAGCGACCTCCTAGAGAGCATGGATGGAGCGGACGTGACCTTTCATGTCGGTGGTCAGAAGTTCATGGCTCATAGTTCTGTGCTCGCTGCTAGGTCATCCGTGTTCAAGGCGGAGCTCCTTGGCCCCATGAAGGAGAAAGTCGGCAGTCCGATTGAAATCCATGAGATGGAAGCTGTTGTGTTCAAGTCCTTACTCTATTTCATATACACTGATTCACTGCCTGCTCTTGAGATGGCTAGCAACCAAAGTGAGGCACGTCCAGATGTGACGACGGCTGGCCATCTCCTCGTGGCAGCGGATAGGTACAACGTCGAGAGGCTGAAACTGATATGTGAGCACAAGTTATGCAACCACATTGATGTGAACATGGTGGCAACCAGTTTGGCCTTAGCTGAGCAGCATAGCTGTAGTGGACTCAAGGAAGCCTGTCTACAGTTCCTCGCTTCTCCCATCAATTTGGAGGCGATGATGGCAAGTGATGGCTACGAGCATCTGAAAACCAGTTGTCCATCTGTCCTCAAAGAGCTGGTTGCTAGGCTACTGCCGGATACAATGAAAGCGGCCAAGGATATTATCATGACCATTTAGTAGTCCGGGTCACGATCATCACACATAAGTTAGTTTAGTATCTATGCATGTTTCACGTACGGCAAAAATATGGCATCTATATATGACTATAATGCTTCTTTTCCTGTTTATTCTGACCGGCTTTGGAATTTAAGATATCACTTCTTTTCCGTCATTTTTCTTCTTCATTGTGACATAGTAGCAAAGGTTTGGATGGGCTGAGATAGTCTCTTGCTTGGTCCATGACTTGTTTCTATGAATTACGGATTGATGGTTCTCCGTGGCCTCAGTGTGGTTCCTAGCTTAAGTTTTTTATTGCTGTTGATGTGAGCACTGCAATCATGTTGCCCTGACATCCTGAATTTCGAACTGAATCTGGTAGTATGAGCGCGATTTTTCTGTTGTAACTTTAGAAACCATAGTGGGTGCACCTCAAGTTGTTAATCTGCAGGCTCATATGAATGTGATCATACATATTGTTCTACACAGGTTTTGTTAAATTCACAATTTGGCAGGCGTAGCAGCATGCATACCTTCCAGAATTCTGAGTTTTGTCCTGTGAAACTACTACACAAGTATATGTAATATCCCATGTATATGTATCTCTGACGGTCATCAGCGACCTTTGCGCTCAAATCTTTGATCCGGCCGATTGACCGATGCCTTGCTGTTAGCTGACACGGTGAGTGGGCTACTAACTCCAGCGGTAAATATTGCAGCATCTGACGATCTATGCAGTTTCTGGCTTTGCTATCTTGCTGTTATGTTTCTCAGGGTTCCTTTGATTTTGCTGGTTCCTCCATCCTTTGATATGACTGCTTGTGGATTTCTGAATGTGAATGATTAGGTTCGCCAGGATAAATATATAAGCTTGAAAGAGACTTGCCGGCCATGTTTTCTCTCGAGTAAAGCAGGGAACGCATCCCAGATTGATGGAAGATCAGTAATCTGTTGCATTATGAAGTTTCAGTAGTAAATTGTTGCAAAATTCCCAAACCGCATCTTAAGCCGACAATTAATGTACAACTTGAGGAGCACGACTGGGATTCTAATAAAATTTTAGCCAAACCGAGCATTAGCAAAGCCATTAGAAATTATTCATAAGCATAGCACAGAAAAATATAATACAACTAGCCGCATACAATTTCGCATGCCACCCGGCTAGTTCAAAACAACTCAATGCAGATCGATCTCTATCTTATATATGTAGCGGACAACAAGCTAGTGATCATGGACCTGCGTGCTGAAAATCAAATGTGCCACTGAATTTCACTGATTGGCTTCTCTGATCACCAGAAAACTGAATGCAGCTATCAGCAATATATATCGATCTGCACTGAATGGAATTGTGACACTGAAGAACGCTCACTGACGATCAATTGACTGATTGGCGCGCCGCCGCCGACCGCATGCATGTCCGTCCCAAGGGGAGGACCGGCCAACCTGCATATCCCGGCGATTTCTTTCCATGTTCACTAACAACAGCCTCAATCTCTTAGCAAAGAGGCAATGACTCTGCTCACTTGGTCAGGCCAAGTATAGTACTAGTAGCAGTATGCTTTTCAGCTGGCCGACGTACGTATGTCTTCAGAATTAAAACGGGCCACTGGCTGATCCTAGATTAAGTAGCTGAGCTATCAGGACGAAAAACAGATCAGTCGTACTCCCTCCGTTCGTAAACAGATCAGGCATTGCGGGTAAGGCATTGGGGAATCGAGCGGCTCGCACAACAGAGGGCAGCTAGCACGGCGAAGCCTCGGTGCCTTTCCAAGGAGGAGGCCCGCGCTGCCCATTGCCTGGCCGGCGTCCCCTCCTCTCCTTCGTCCTCCTCCAACTATGGCGGCACCACCACACCTATGCCTACGCCTACGCCAAGGAGTACTACCGCCGCTCCGGAGACTCCAAAGAGAAGGGACCGGCGAGGAAGTGGTGAAACCCGACAGTGCATCATCTATCTTTTATCTATCATATGAACTTGCTATGTCTGACTTTTGTGAACTTGTTGTGCTATGTCCGGTTGTAATTAAACTTGTTATACCCGATCTATGATCTACGCTATGTTTAATTTATTTATGTACTGTTTGATCACGTTGTATGTGGTTATAAAGATTTGGGGGTTCGGATATGAGGGGAAAGGCTATAGACGCGGAGAAATGATGGATGACCGGGCGCTGTTCACGAACATGTCCATGGACATATAAGGCCTGCAATTTGAGAAGTCCGGGGTTAGATACTCTACGATCAGCGCTGCTTCCTTGCTCTCCCCCCCCCCCCCCCCCCCCCCCCCCCCCCTAACGACGAGGCAACGGTGCAAGGCGATGCAGGGCATCACAGGGCAGCTACTAGATATGAATGGAGCTTGAGACGAGGAGGGAGCGGACGAGCACAGTGGCCGGATCGACCCAGAGCTTGCAATCTGCATGATGCCAGCGTGATCACCACGGGCACTAGCGTAAGCGGCAAGCTTTGGCGTGGCCGACCATGTCCACTGGATTGAGTGAGCTACAGAGAATATCATGAAGCCAAGCAATGGGCACAGGGAGGTGAGATACGTCCACAACTTGCAAGAAACCAAGTGATCATCAACGTGTTTGTAAGCTGCTGTGGTTCACATGTATGGAGTTCGACTCGGATCTTTGGCACATCGTGATCAAACACTGAGATGATGTTTATTGCCCAAAATCAGCCTAATAGGAGGAGTTTAGATGAGGGTTGCTGTAGAAAGTGCCATAATGGTCAGATTAGGAAATTATGAAGTTGCACTCACATGAAGAGGCAAGTGGATCTGAAAGTGGTTATGGCCTAATGATTTGAGTATATGAAGATGCCCAAAAAGTCTCAGGCCATTTGGATGAACCAAAGTGGCACTTGTTTCACAAAGCTATATTCTGACCAGAAACTTAGAAAAATGCCACAGGGCAAATGGAGTAATGCATTGAGCCAAAACTTAGTGGAGGAAGTTTATATGAGTAGGAGAATGGCCTGAAAAATCTTCAGCTTAAATGAAGCAATATAAAATATGGCTGCTTCACAAGCTGAAAATCTGACCAGAAACCAAGATTTGGAGCTGGGTCCACATGGAAAGGTTACATGAGCTCAAATTTGGTGGAGAGATGATTTGACCAAATGAAGAATGTGGAAAATTTTCGTCTCATTTGTACATGCCTAGAATATACTTCCTTAACAAAGTTTCTTCCTAGGCAGAAACTTTGTAAAATCACTGAAAAATAATTACTAAGCAAATGAGGTTGAAATTTGGCACAGGGCAATGATATGAATAGGAAAAGGTGTCCAAAAAGTTTAGAGTCAAATGGGCAAATATAAATAGCACTTGCTTCACAAAGTGCCATTTAGGGCAGAATAGGAAAGAAACTAATTGAGCAAGATAAATAACATGGCAAATGAAATATTTTGCCATATTTGAGCAAGATAGGACCCAAAAAATTTATGAGAATTATTTTGGGATTTTAGGAGTGATGGAGATATAAGTTGCTTCACAACCTAGGGCTTAAAGGGTTATTCCTTTAATAGAAAAGGAGTATTCCCAAGAAAAAGAATATTGGATTGGGTCTAGGATGGAAATGACATGATCTTGAGATGATGAGGATGACAAGCCACTCTAAAACCTAGGAAGACATGATCTTCCCAAGTTTTGAAACCACATAGCCACAGAAAAGCAAATTAAATCCAGAAATCCAAGAAAATCCTCATAAAAAGAAAAGGGCAAAATCCAGGTTGTTACAGATAAGCAGGAATACTAACCACACAGGCACACCGTACGATTCTATGTGGATCGCCTGTAATACGAGTGCCCAGCGACGTACGCATACACTCATCTAATTGTTGGGCTCCATCAACTTGTACACCTATCTACACGCACTGCATACAAGCTACTTGTGTGACAGCCCAAGACCGAGACCTCCATTATTTTGTGATATGTTCATGCTTGTGATGTTCGTTTTATTTTATTTTGCATCATGCATCATCTCCATACTCTTGTTGTGGTTGTTTCCTTTTAATTTTGTTCATGTGCATTGCAACTTCTTCTTCCCCCTCTCTTTGATCCCTCCATCAACCACATGCCATGTTGCTTTTAGCCTTGCACCCCTTCTTTTGCCCCATGCTCAACTCCAGCTTGAAATCATCCAAGTGCCAAATTCCATATAGCGCAACCTCTTTTCTTTCCCCTATTCATTTTATTTAATTGAGACACACTTAAGTTGCTCAACTAAATATTCATGTATTGCTCATAAATCACATATGTTGTGCGGAGCCACCTCCTAAATTTTCAGTCCATTTGGGTTTGGTTTGGTTAGTTTAATAATTCGAGCAAGTTCGGGTATAATTCAAACTTGATTAAATTTATAGTCTGTAAAAATCCCCAAAGCAATTTCTTTAAATCAAGCATAACTTGGGGTTTCCAGAAATATCCTTTTCTCTTCCTAATTAAATACACACCCATCTCTCTGAGCATTTCTTCTAAGTTCTTGTTGTTTTAAATGGAAAAAATTGGAGATAGGGAGCAGTAGTAGCCCAGCCGCAGCGCCCCCGCCTGCTCCTCCAGTTCAAGCCCAGCCACCTGGCCTCTCCTCCCTTTCTCCCCTGGTAAATTGCCACATGCATCGGGCCGGCCCCACATGTCATCCTCTCTCCTTCCTCATTTCTTCCTCCTTCGCGGAACTCCCTCGCTCACAGTAACTCCAGGTCACCTTGGCACACATGGCCACCGTGGCTGTGCGGCTGCACCACCCATGCCCTCCTGGTCTCCTATAAAGCCCCGGCTTCGCCCTAGGGTTTCCCCTTCCTCCTCTCCCTCTACCCCACAACCGCCGCACATTGTAAGGGCACCCAAGCGCCCCGTTGCCTCTCTCTTGATCGCCATGGCCAAGGCGAGCCGGAGCTCTCCTCCGGTGTAGGAGCTCCGACGTCGATCCCTCATTCCTCCCAGCCCTTTGTGACGCCTCCACGACCCCGTTCCCGCTGCGATCCTAGGTCGGAGCCACCAAGTTCCTCGACGTCATCTTCCTCTGCTTCCTCTGCTTCATGGAACCGACCGCCTCGGTCGATCATCGCGTCCTCCCGCCGTCTCCGATCACCCATGACCTTTTACGACTCCAGTAGCACCCCCATGGTGAAGCCCCGTTCCTCCCCAACTATTATGTACATGGTACGATGTAACGATATCCACCTTGCAAAGTGTTTTCAATATGCGAGTCTATCCTTGGTGGGACCTTCGAGTTCCTCTCGGATAGGATCACATATTGGGCGTGACAAGTTGGTATCAGAGCCTCGACCGACCATGGGAGCCTCCTTGATTGATCGTAGCATGGCCGTTGTTGAGTCTAGAATAAAAACTATTTCGGAGTCTAGTTATCTGAGAGTAGGAATTCTTTTTTACTTTGTATTCCCTTCGTCGCTCTGGTGAGGAATCGTGACACGGGTGTTTTGATTCTACTATTCTTCCCCTTCAAAAATTTTTTAGGATCATGCGATTTTTTTTATCGTTGCGACATCTGCTCTTTTTCAATCTGTGCGCTTCTCTTCAAGTTAATTCAACCCTCTTTAGCTTTTGCAAGATTGATTCTTAGTTTTCTCAACGGAGTTCATTTCCCCATCCCAAGTTGTTTTTCTTTTCCCACCGACCCGCCCTTTTTCTTCACGGAGTCTGAAGTCTCGAATTGGACATCCATTTTATTCGTGCGAAGCCTCTTCATTCTTTCCTCAATTGTTTCAACTAGTGAATTCTCATCAAGTTCATCATTGTTTGCCTAGTTTTCTTTTTCGGTGGATTCAATTCATGTTTTTTCACCCTACGAATGGGATTGTGTCGACATGTGTTGCCCCCCCGCCATCCACATGAACTACAGTGCATTCCAGAAGGAGAGGGGCATCTTTCGCGCATGCATGCACTCGATCGACAAGCCAAGCCATGGGAGAAAATGTAGCTGAAATCCAAATGTTTTTTAGAATGAAGACGCTCGATGCGTCTGGCTTTAAATTAATAAAGCCAACAACAGGCAGCGTACACAAGATTCAAGTCAAACAACACGTCAAAGCCCGCAAAAGCTCTAGCAAAGCAGGGGCAGAGGTTCAGGATTATATGCCGGAGGCGGCAAGTCCAGAGCACGCAGGTTCGCTACAATGATGCCAAAAGGACCACCCAGACCCTACGGGGGCGGCGCGGGAGCTCTCGCTAGAGTGTAGACCTGTCGAACACGGGCGAGAGCGAGGTGCAGCAACTCAACGTCTTGGCGCCTTGCCAGCGGCGCCCACTGCTGCAAAAAGATAACACATTTGAAGATAACATCAGCCGGATGTGAGGGGAACACGCCCTCGATCGTAAGCTTGTTCCTAATGCGCCACAATGCCCAAAGTAAAGCCCCAACACAGCTCCACATGACACGTCTAGCGGAACCCGACACCGACGACAGGAGAGCACAAAGCTCAACACCTGACCTAGGATCCCAATCCCGGCCAGCGGCCTCTTAGACCGCACTCCACGCAAACCGAGCCAGATGGCAATGGAAAAAGACATGGTTAGCAGTTTCAGGCTCCCCACACACAGCGCACGACCCGTTGGACGGTCCATTACGCTTGGCAATATTTACCGAAGTTGGGAGTTTGTCAAGGCACAATTGCCATATGAAAATCTTGATTTTTAGAGGGAGCCGAGCCTTCCATAGCCCGGTCGCCACTTGCTGCTGGGTACCTCTGGCGAGTGCTCGTTACAGGGAGTTAACCGAGAACTTGCCAGAGGCATTAAGGCGCCAAGACACCACATCTTGGCCTTGAGAAAGGGCAACCCCTTCCAGTAGAGTTAGCAGGTTTCCCAAACTTGCCGTCTCTGGGCCGGTGAGCTCTCATCTGAACTGTAGAACAGGGGGGAACTCGGCAAAAACTTGCGCCACAAAAGAGTGCAGATCGAGCGCAATATTGTACAGCGATCTGAAACGGGACCAGAGAGGTTGGTCGCCAATCCATAGGTCCGTCCAAAAACGCGTTGAGCAGCCATCCTTGACCAGGAACTTTGCCCCCATGGCGAAGACTGGTTTTAGCTCCTGGATAGAGTTCCAGAAGGGGGACCCCCGTCCATCTGCAGCAAAGAAATTGCCCGACGGGAAGTACTTGGCTCGAAGAAGGTCGACCCAAAGACCAGTTTCACCCTGTGACAACTTCCAGATCCATTTGCACATGAGTGCTATGTTCATCAGCCTGGAGTTCATCACCCCTAATCCCCCCTGGGACTTTGGACGACACACAACCATCCATTTGACTAGGTGGTACTTCCGTTTGGGGCTAGCTCCTTTCCAGAAGAAACGGGACCGTGGCGTGTCCAACTTGACATGCACACCCTCGGCCAGCAGAAACATCCCCATGGTGAACATAGGGAGCGAGGAGAGACTCGAGTTAGTAAGGATAAGCCGTGCACCCGACGACATAAATCTCCCTCTCCACGGGACAACCCGGTCGGCCACCATATTGCATAACGGGGCCCAATCCTGGATGGAAGGCGCCCGATCCCCTATAGGGAGCCCCAGGTATTGGAATGACCAAGATC
This sequence comes from Triticum timopheevii, assembly GCA_963921465.1. Lineage (NCBI taxonomy): Eukaryota > Viridiplantae > Streptophyta > Magnoliopsida > Poales > Poaceae > Triticum > Triticum timopheevii. The sequence goes on from OY997264.1 coordinate 651,721,044, forward strand.
CCAGTTTACAATTAAGCAGATCTGCCACCTCCTGACTAGCGTCAAGTCCCATACCCATGGTGACCACTTCACACTTGTGAAAATTGATTTTTAGACCCGACATTAGTTCGAAACACAATAGAATAGCCTTGACCGTAGCAATACTATTTCTGTCTGGTTCGAACATCAGCAGTGTATCGTCTGCGTACTACAGGTGGGAAACTCCTCCCGGGACCAAATGGGAGGCAACCCCTCTGAGGTGGCCAGCCAGACGAGCCCTGTCTAACATTGCAGCCAAGGCATCTACCACGAAGTTAAACAGAAGCGGAGAAGCTGGGTCACCCTGACGCAGCCCTCGTTTGTTACGGAAGTATTGGCCTACTTCCTCGTTAACCGCGATAGCTGTCTGGCCCCCCGAGACCAGTTGCATCATGCGGTGAACCCAGACGGGCGAGAATCCTCTTCCCAAGAGGACCTGTCTAAGGAATCCCCAATTGACCCGGTCGCACGCTTTTTCAAAATCTAGTTTAAGAAGAATCGCGGGCGCATGAGAACATTTGAGCGAGTGAACAATCTCAAGAAAAGCGAGAGGCCTCTCCAAAATGTTACGCCCACGGATGAACGCGGACTGGTTCCTACTGATAATACGGTGAGCCACCGGGGATAAATGCGACGAGCAGGCTTTGGCGCAGATCTTAAAAGGGACGTTGATCAACGCAATGGGTCTAAACTGCCTAATGTTATCAGCCCCCTGCACTTTAGGGATGAGGGAGAGGATCCCGAAGTTTAGGCACGAGATGTCAACTTCACCATGCATGAAACCATTACAGACCCCGAAAATCTGGTCCTGTAAGAGAGCTCAGAAGCGTTTGAACATGGCCACCGGCCAGCCATCCGGTCCAGGGGCCATGTCAGACTTCATGCCGTGGATGGCGGCATCACTTTCCTGGGTAGTGAAGGCGAGGCCTAGCGCGTCGTTTTCGGCCTTGGACACCCTGCCCTCCAGACCCCACATGTCCATGCGAAGGCGAGCCATTTGAGGATCACTCGAGCCCATCAGTTGGATGTAGAACTGATAGACATGCCGCACTATGTCATCCTGACGCAACAACAGCCCCTGGTCGGATTGCAGTCAAAGGATGGTACACTTGCGGCGGTGGCCGTTTGCATAGGCGTGGAAATATTTCGTGTTCGCATCGCCTTTCAAGGTCCATTTAAGACCCCCTCTCCGCCGCCAATACTCCTCCTCGGCACGGAGGAGCGACTCCACCTGTCCCTCCAGGTCGTACCGATGGGCCCACTCGGGCTCAGAGAAAGCGCGAGCATCGGCCTGTGCGTCTAGAGCCGCAAGCTCCTGGACAAGACGAGCCCGGCGAAGTTTGTCTTTGCGTCCCTGGTTGGCCCCCAGCCCTTAAGAGACGCGCGCAGGCCCGCCGCGGACGCGACCCACAACTCCATGGGGCCCCGCTAGGGGCCGAGTCTGTTCACACAGGCCTCCTACTTGAGTCTGAATATCTGATCAAAATCAGGAATTTCGAACCAAGCAGTTTCGAAGAAGAAACGAGGGCTACGCTTGATCCTGTCCTCCCTGGTGCACAGCACCAGAGGCACGTGGTCAGACCCGATCCTAGTTTCGGCGACCAACGAGCACAGAGGGAACCGTAGCTCCCAATCGGCCGTAACAAAAACCCTATCTAGAACAGACCGCACCGGCGATAGCTGTTTGTTGGTCCAGGTGAACCGCGCTCCAGACCTGGTCACTTCCATAAGTGCCATGGCTGTAATCACATTTTTGAACATGGCGACTCTGTTCCAGTTAATGTTCGCATTGTTCTTATCTGCACGAGAGCGGATTAGATTGAAGTCGCCCCCCATCACCAACGGCAACTGTTGGGCTTGCTAGACCCACCCTGGCCTGGAGCTCGTTGAGAAATTCGAGCGAGCGCGAGTGGTCAGCGGGTCCGTATACCACCAGCATCACCCATTGCCGCATCAACGCCCTATGTCTAACATGGGCGGAGACAAAGAAAGTGCCTGCCTCCCAAGACAGCACCTCAAAGCTTAGGTTTCTAACGCCCATGAGCATGCCACCCGAGTGGCCGCGGGGATCAATGCCACGCGAAGCATTCCAGGGGATCAATTGCCAGCAACTCATGATGGCGGAACTCAGCCTTGATGGTTCCCTGGATACCTACCGCGTCAATGCCCTCATTGCGCATATATTCCTTAAGCTGGGTCCGTCTCCCAGCATGGCCGAAGCCACAGATGTTCCAATAAAGGAAACGCATCAAATAATGCGGTTACGGAGACGGATCCTGTTGGGGATATAGCTACTGAGCGTAAACCGGCCAGGAGGGCCCGGTTCACCCTCAACTATATTGAAGCCCATGAAGATCCAGAAGATGGCGTTTTACTAATGAAGCTTAGAAGCCCGAAGCCCAAAGGCGGATTAGGGCCCATAGTGGTAAACCACCATGGTTATGTAACTTGTATTGTAAGTTAGGAAAGGAGAGACCGAGACGGACACTTGTATGAGTCGGCCTCGGGACTCTGTAGACCGGCCGGGCGTCAACCTATGTATATAAAGGAACGACCCGGTGGTGGTTCAGGGGCAAGAAACAACAACTCGAGACTCAGGCAAAGTATATTTGCTCCCTGGTCATCGAAACCCAATCAATCCCATCACAACTAGACGTAGGCTTTTACCTTCATCGAAGGGGCCAAACTAGTATAAAACTCCCGTGTCCCTTGTCCGATTTAACCCCTTCAAGCTAACCCGTCGCGATGGCTCCACGACTAAGTCCTTCCATGAGGACATCTGACGTGTTAATTCCACGACAGTTGGCGCCCACCGTGGGGCTATCGCACGATGGTTTCGAGTTCTTGAAGGGCAGCTCTGAAGGACTCAAGGGGTACATGGTTGGCCGGCTGACCAAGAGTCGTCGCGGCAAGCTCTACATCGACGATGAAGGATGGGGCCCCGGGGCCGGCTCAATCGAGTACGGATACCGGGTCCCCTTTGGCGGAATTCATGTATTCATCGGCAAGATCGGCAAACCGGGCCCTGAGCTGGACATCTACACCGACCTCGTCGAGACGGCTCAGCGTTCGAGTCCTGCCCGGGTTAAGCCTGCCATGAAGCGTGCGTTCGTAGGATGTGTCCATGGGATCGGATCTGAACCAGTGTCTGAAGGCGAGACGGCTGTTTATTCCGACGGCGAGTCATCCACTGGCGAAACTGAGTCCCTATACCCAATTCATGATGGTGTGTTCGAAAGATATTCCGATGGCAACAGTATTTTGGACCTCCTTGAACCGCCAAGTCGGGTTGCTGTTTACATGGCCGGAACACAACCCACTTTGCAGTCTTCATCTACAACGGCAATGAATGCCGGATCAGCGGCCGCGGCAGGAGCCCTGGCGCGCTTACCGGCTCAAGTCCTCTCCGGTTTGATGGATGCCTTGGCAACCTTGTTAACCACAACAGTTACCCCGGAGACACAGGATCAGCACAATGCAGACATTGCGAAGCTGAAGGACCGGATAACGCAACCTAAGGAGGACCTAGCAATTGAGGATGCTAGGATGGCTGAAGAATGGGCCGCTTTGGATGCCCTGTCACAGCAGATACAGGCGCAGAATTACCGGCTCATGTTGGATCAAAATGCAACAAAGGACATAATGCGAAGGAAGTACCGATCGCGCATGCAGCCGATCTTCGAAGGATTGAATCTCTTTAATACACCGGGGGCTGGGCCGAGTAATCCGGCAGCTACAAATCAGACCGACGCGCTTAGGACAGCATCGAATCAACCACGGATGACGGAACCACCTCGACGAATGGATAACCCGCCGCAATATGTGTCCACACCGCCGGGTCACTTCTCGAGCCCGTTGGATAACATGATTGCCGCAGCACCTCGCCTAGCAGCCATTCCGATGGAGGGAGATTCACTGGCGGAGATTGAAACGCGGCGGGCTAGGGACCTTCTTCAAACCGCCGTGGTGCAGCATCAGACTTATTCCTATAGCCGAGATAGAATTCATTCAACCCCCCATCCGAGCAAAAGCTATAGCAGGCACATGGATGAACCGGAAGTGTCTAGCAGTGCGCGGCGCCGTAATGGACCCAATCCAGCGCGCGGTGAGGTAAATGCTCAGGATGTGGTGGATAATTGAAGAGCATGAAGGGAGGCCACATTGGCAGCACAATATGCGGGTCGTTATCAACCCGCCCCGGTTCAGCCAGCGGAATTAGTAGACCGAGGCTCCGGGCTTGCCTTTAGGGAGTGCCGTGTCTCATTCCGGCTCTCCGTAATGTGCGACTACCCAAGGATTTCAAGGGTCCATGTAAGGTGCCTAATTACACCACGGATCGGCCACCTGAGGCGTGGGTCGAGAGTTATGAGATGGCAATGGAGATGCTGGATGTGGATGAAGTGGCCTGTGCAAAGTACTTCACGATGATGTTAGAAGGGACAGCCCATACTTGGTTGAAAAACCTACCAGCCAACTCCATCGAGTCATGGGATCAGTTGAAGGCCCGGTTTATAGCCAATTTTAAAGACACGTGCAAACGACCTATGTCCATTGTGGATCTAGATGCCTGTGTTTAAGGGGAGAACGAGTCAACAACTCATTGGGTGCACCGGGTTTCAGAAGTTTTGCATTCGTCCAACCGGATTAACGTTGGTCAAGCGATCATAACGCTGGAGCGTAATTGCCGGTTTAAGTCGCTAAAGATGAAGTTGGGATGGCTCAAGCGCCACTGCAATGACATGGGAACCCTTATGGCATCCTTGGTCAATATGCTGATTCTGATAATACCAAGGATCCCGATTCTGATGAGGAGAAACCGGAGAAGGGAAAGAAGAGCGGCGGTGCAAACGGACAGCATCACAACCAAGGAGGCCATGGGAATAACGGTAAGCGCAAGGCAGATAGTTCAGATCTTATGGCTAACACCAATATGCAGCATCGTAAAGGTAAACCGCCCCAGCACGGAGGAGGGATGAATCTGGAGCGTTTGTTAAAGCAACCCTGCCCAAAGCATGGGACCAAGGAGGCCCCTTCCACACATCTTTGGAAAGATTGTTATATCATGAAGGAGTTCAAGAATTCCGATGTCTTCCGGTATGATCAGGGTCCGTCGGGCAGTTCAGGTCCAGGTTTTCATGGTGGCGGCGGTTCAAACTCTGGATTTCAGAATAATCAGGGCAACCAGAATAACCAAGGTGGTAATGGCCAACAGAATAATCAAGGAAATCAGCAGCAGTCAGGTTATCAAAGTCACCCCAAGCAGTTGAACGGTGGGCAGTATCATGTGTTCACTACTAGCCTGTGTAAGCGCGATCAGAAGCTTCACAAAAGGGCAGTTAATGCTGTTGAACCGGCAGTGCCACGTTATTTACAGTGGTCCGAGAAGCCCATTGTGTGGAGCAGAGAGGATCATCCGCCCCGGGTTGACAATCCGGGTCAACTGGCTTTGGTGGTAGTGCCTCAGGTGGGAGGTTATAAATTTACCAAAGTCCTGATGGATGGAGGGAGCAGTATCAACATCCTATACTATGAGACTTTTCGTCGCATGGGGTTGACAGACAAGAGTCTTAAACCATCCAACACTGTTTTTTATGGTGTAGTACCAGGTAAATTGGCATATCCTGTTGGCAGGATCGCTTTGGAGGTTGTGTTTGGAGATGAGCATGATTCCAGGTCTGAAAAATTGACCTTTGAAGTGGTGAAAATCCAAAGCCTGTATCACGCACTGTTTGGACGGCCGGCTTATGCGAAATTCATGGCGAGACCCTGCTATATCTATTTACAGCTCAAAATGCCGGGTCATAAGGGGACTATAACAGTACATGGAAGTCGAAAGATCGCTTTGGATTGTGAGGAAGGTGATGCGGCTTATGCTGAGTCGGTTTGTGCTACAGAGGAGCTGAAGTTTTATAAGGACAATGTTGATCCGGTAGACATGACCCCTCTGAAGAAGCCCACCATTGAGCATGACCCGACCCTGAAGTTCAAACCGGCTGATGAGACTAAACTTGTTGACTTTGTTCCTGGTGATTCATCCAAACAGTTTAGCATCAGCACCAATCTGGATCCGAAAAGGAAAGCGCGCTCATCGAGTTCATCTGTGAGAACCGGGACATTTTTTCATGGAAACCTTCTGACATGCCAGGTGTACCGAGGGAACTTGCTGAGCACACTCTCAATATTGATCCCAAGTTTAAACCGGTCAAGCAATTTCTTCGTTGCTTGAACAAGGAAAGACGCAAGGCCATTGGTGAAGAGGTAGCCCGGCTGTTGGCTGCTGGATTTATCATTGAAATATTTCACCCTGAGTGGTTGGCTATCCCGGTGCTCGTTCTTAAGAAAAACGGCACTTGGCGTATGTGTGTGGACTACACAGATTTAAACAAGGCTTGTCCGGCAGATCCTTTTGCTCTCCCGCGTATTGATCAGATTATTGATGCGACGGCGGGTTGTGAGCGCCTGAGTTTCTTGGATGCTTATTCAGGTTATCATCAGATTAAAATGGCAATTAAGGACCAGGATAAGACAACCTTCATCACTCCCTTTGGAGCCTTCTGCTATGTTTCTATGCCCTTTGGGCTCAAAAGTGCCCAGGCAACTTATCAGCGTTGTGTGCAAAATTGTCTTCACACGCAGATTGGGCGTAATGTTCATGCCTATGTGGATGACATTGTGGTAAAATCCAGGAAGTAGGAAACCTTGATAGATGACCTAAAGGAAACGTTTGACAATCTTCGGGTTTACAAAATGATGCTTAATCCCGACAAGTGTGTTTTTGGTGTTTCGGTAGGCAAGCTCTTAGGCTTTCTGGTGTCCAACAGAGGCATTGAGGCTAATCCGGAAAAAATCAAAGCGATTACATCTTTGGCTAAACCGAAGTGTATCAATGATGTTCAGTGTTTGGCGGGTCGAATTGCCGCCCTTAGCCGGTTTATTAGCCGTTTGGGAGAGAAGGCGATTCCTTTGTATCAGATGTTGAAAAAGACAGGCGATTTTGTCTGGAGTGACGCAGCTAATGCAGCGTTTGAGGACTTAAAGCGATAGTTGGTTGAACCGCTGGTTCTTGCTGCTCCGGTTGACAAAGAGCCCTTATTATTGTACATGGCTGCTAATGCCCGTGCTGTCAACGTGGCAATTGTGGTGGAGCGCAAAGAGGCTGGTAAGGAATATCCGGTTAACAGCCGGTTTACTATATCAGCGAAGTACTTATCGAGTCAAGGCAACGGTATCCGCATTGGTAGAAGCTGGTTTATGGGGTTTTATGGCAAGTCGGAAGCTCAAACAATACTTCCAAGGTCATCCCATTACAGTGGTCAGTTCAGCTCCTTTGGGCGATATAATTCAGAACAGGGAGGCAACTGGCCGGGTTGCAAAGTGGGCAATTGAGCTTGGCCCGCACGGATTGAAGTATATGCCTCGGACATCAATTAAATCACAGGCGCTTGTTGACTTCATCAATGATTGGACCGAGTTACAGGCACCAGAGGACAAACCGGATAATACATACTGGACCATTCACTTTGATGGATCCAGGCAGTTGGAAGGCTCGGGGGCTGGAGTTGTTCTTACTTCCCCTCAAGGTGATAAAATTTATTATGTTCTCCGCTTAATGTTTCCTTGTACTAATAATGCAGCTGAGTACGAGGCCTTACTCCGTGGTCTCCGTGTGGCTAAGGAAATGAACTTAAGCCGGGTTCGCTATTTTGGAGATTCTGATCTGGTGGCTCAGCAAGTTTCTGGTACTTGGGATTCTAAGGATCCACTCATGGCGGCTTACAGACGCGAGGTGGATATTGTGGCAGGTCACTTTAAGGGCTATCAGGTTGAGCACATTGACCGGCGCAAAAACGAAGCAGCAGATGCTTTAAGCCAGCTGGGATCTCAGCGTAAACAGGTACCACCCAATAACTTTTTAGATATCTTGCATAACCCATCTGTGAAGTTGCCTACACAGGAGGATTTAGCTGTTCCCGATCCAGAGGCTCAATTGGTGGCCGCTTTACATACCACTCCGGATTGAACGGTTCCATATTTGGCGTACATGAACCGGGGCGAGTTATCAGATGATGAGGTTTTCGCCAGACAGATAATCCGGCGGTCCAAGTCCATGGTTATTCACAATGGCGAGTTACACCGTTGCAGTGTTTCAGGCGTATTCCAACGTTGCATTTCTCCTGAAGAAGGACAAGAGATCCTACGGGAAATCCATGAAGGGGATTGTGGTCACCATGCCGGTTCAAAGTCCCTGGTAGCTAAAGCTATTCGTCATGGATTCTATTGGTTGACAGCTCATGCTGATGCAGAGGATCTGGTAAAGCGGTGTGATGCTTGTCAGAAATTTTCACGTCGAGCTCATGTTCCGGCTCAGGAGCTACGGATGATTCCTATCACTTGGCCTTTTGCCACTTGGGGGCTTGATATGGTGGGACCTTTTAAGCGCTCCCAGGATAAGAAGACCCACCTGTTGGTGGCGGTGGACAAGTTCACTAAATGGGTTGAAGCGGAGCCCGTCAGCAAGTGTGATGTAGCTACGGCGGTTCAATTTCTCAAAAATATCATTTTCCGTTTTGGTTTTCCACACTGCATCATCACAGATAATGGAACAAACCTTTCTAAATGTGAGATGAAGGAGTTTTGTCAACGAGAGCACATCCGGCTTGATGTTGCGTCCGTGGCTCATCCCCAGACCAATGGTCAAGCTGAGAGGGCGAATCAAGAGATCCTGAAGGGTATCAAGCCCCGGCTTATGGTTCCTTTGAAGCGGACGCTGGGTTGTTGGGTGGAAGAATTACCATCTGTGTTATGGAGTATAAACACCACCCCAAACCGATCTACGGGTTATACACCTTTCTTCATGGTTTACGGGGCTGAAGCTGTCCTCCCAAGTGATATTCGTCATGATTCGCCCCGGGTTGCCAATTATGTTGAAGCGGATAATGAGCAAGCACGCCAAGAGGCACTGGACCTGTTGGATGAGAAATGGGACATGGCTTTGGCTCGATCGGCGGTTTATCAACAAGACCAGCGGCGTTATCACAGCCGCCGGGTTAAGACATGAACCTTTCAAGAAGGCGACTTGGTGCTCCGGCTCATCTAGGATCAAACCGATATGCACAAGTTATCCCCACCTTGGGAAGGACCCTTTGTGGTCAGCAAAAATCTGCACAACGGATCATACTACCTCATTGACGTTCGAGAAGACTCACGCACTTCTGAGGAGGAGACCCGGCGGCCGTGGAACATAGCTCTCCTTCGGCCTTACTACACTTGAGCCATAGGCTTTTCTTATGTACATATTTCAACAATGTATATATTATGATCAATATAATAAACCGCATCCTTGCTATAAGCAGCGCCTCTGCCGTTTTGTCTTCAAATCTCTTTGTTTACATGGGGGCTTCAGCTGACAAAGCAAAGTACTACCTGTTAAACCAGCTATCATGCCACAAACAGCTTGGGAGCTTCACACCCAAGGGGCCAAAGAGAGTCTGGATGTTATGCACAGCTCAAACATAGGCACCCATTGAGCACAGCTCACAAAGTTACTTGGGGGCTCTTTATGCAAAGCAACAAAGAGTTTGAAAGGACCCTTGTAATTGGGTATCGACCCACGGCTTGGAAGCCTGGTGTATTCACCTAAAACCCCGGGTTAACCTGCCTTCATCAAGTAAGCCACTCCTATCCAGGTAATCCTGGCACGACCCGCCGAATGTTTGACAAGTCAATCTTATACAGACCCTGAACTTGTCAAAGTTAAAACAATGATTGGTTAGTTGGAGGCCCATCTTAAAAGGCTTTGCAAAATGGTTTAACTCAGTGGCCTGGCAGCCCATGAAAAGCCTCGAATTTGGGCCTGGCAGCCCTTGAAAAGCCTAGACTACATGGTTTCTTGTTTGCTTTTTTGCCAAGTTTTCACCTTTTGATGAATTTATCTTGAACCGGTGTTCTTTGACCCGGTGTGGCTTTTTAGTCATCATATTAACCCGGTGTTTGTTAACCCGGCTTGGCTTTCAACTATAAGTTGTCAGACCATCTTATCACATCGGTGTTTACAAAACCCGGCCTGGCTTTGACTATATGTTGCCAATATGATCATCTGGTGTTCATCGTAACCCCGCATGACTTATTCATCACATCATTATAGGGTAAGGGATATAACAGCCAAAGATTTGGGTTTTCACCCTTACTAAGTGATTTCATATCACAGGTATTTGTTATTCCTTATTTATTCCACTTTGGTTATTAGCTAGGCTTTATCTTGGGCACTATGACCCGTCCAGCGGTAAACCGCCCGGACAGCTCTTTTTATGCAGACATAGGGATTGCATAATATTATGAAGATATATAAGCCAGCATTGAAATTGGCATGGCGGATAAGGCAAAGTATATCCCAGTGCACGATGGCAGCAGATCAAAGTATTTTAACTAGCCTATTACAAGGCGCTTTAAGGCCCAAAATATGGAATTGTTCTTTCCACAGAACAAAGTTTATGAAGCATCAACTAGATTGCCAGATCAAGCCTCATCACCATGTTGACGTGAAGTTGATGGATCATCTGGCGTCGGTTCAGCCTCCTCCTCCTCATCCAGTGGCTGGAAGTCAACGGTGGTCCAGTCAATCCGGGTTAAAGCCTGAAAGACAGCATCTTCACTTATAAGTTCATCCGGATCAACGTCAGGGGCGTAAGTGTGCTTACGGATTGGCGGGATAAGATTTTGCACTTCCGGCATGATAGTGTCAATCCGTTTGTTGTTGGCATCATAGAAGGACCGGTGAATAGTCAAGTTAGCCTCTTCTGCCAATTGACTCGCCAGAGGACGCATCTCCCTTGTCACATTTTTGAGGGCTTCGTTATCAAACTCTGCCCCGTTTTCTTGTTCACTAGGAAAGCCCTTGCCGATATCAACCGGATCCAGGTCAGCTATCCATGCTTTGGCTCGAGTAAGGGCCAACAAAGTGCCAGCCCTGGCAGCGGATCGCTTCATCTCTTCTATCTGTGATGGCATCATGGATAACCTTGCTAGAGTGTCCTTGATCAATGTTGGGGCCGGATTGTTGTACGAGGCTGCACAGATAACCCGTTGGGCACCGGTATACAGTTGTTCAATCAGAATATATGCTGCCTTCAGCTTGATCCGCATGTCAGAGCCCAGATGAGCAATGCGGCCACCTACAACAGTTTGAGAATTTCATGTTAAACCGGCACCTTACAAAGATGGTCATTCAAGAAGCCTTGGCAAGAGTACTTACCAAATACTGCAGAAGTCATGGCATTCACTTGGCGCTTCAACCCAGTTAGCTCTTCCGCCACCGGTTTAAGAGCTGACTCAGCGTCTTCCGCCCGCTTCAGCAATGCATTCTTTTCAGTCTCCCAGTTGGCACGCTCTGTCTTGAACCCTTCTTTGAGTTGTTCCATGGCTGCCAAAGCGGTTTTAAGCTCATCCTTGGCCTTGGAAGTTTCTGCTTGTTGGGACTTGATGTTTTCTTGAAGATCAGCAATTTGAGAGCCTTGGTGATTTATATCGGCCTGTCACAATCAGATGATGAGCATGTAAATAATTTATCATAAGTCCCAAGCATATAACAAGTTATACACTTGGCACTTGGGGGCTAATGCGGATTGCTTCTTTTACTACTGGTTGTTTGAAGTCCCAAGGATCAATACAAGTTTTACTTTTGGCACTTAGGGGCTAATGTACGTTTGATCAGGAAAATACACAAGTAAGGAAAGTCAACAAAGTACAGTATGGAATATAAAAGTCCCGGTCTGTCTTTACAAGACAAACCGGCCCTTGGTGGCTACGAAGTCGCAGTGTTCTTTCTCTTTAAAGTCCCGGTTTATCTACAAGAGACAAACTGGCCCTTGGGGGCTATAATACAATGAGTGTACAGAATAAAGATGAAGGTGTTTGGGTGATTACCTCATAACGTTCCTTCATCAGATTCACCAAACCGGCCTCATAATCTCGGCTGGTGTAAAGCCGGTTCAAGAATCCGGAATGAATATCCAGAGCAGAAAGATCAGCATAGCTTGATAAATCGGTCTTCCCCTTCCCCTTGCCCATAATAGCAAATTCGTCCTTGGCAGTATGTTTCGATAAAGCAACTGGATTGCCTGGGTCAGTATAGGCAGTGCCAGTGACAATAACATCATCATCATCTTTGGCTGGGCTCGGTGGATTGACATTATCTTTGGCTGGGCTTGGCGGATTGGCAGCAGGGCTTGGCGGATTGGCAGCAGGACTTGGCGGATTAACAGCTGAACTCAGCGGATCAGCAACTGGACTTGGAGGCGTGGCACGTGGACTTGATGTATCAACATGTGTAGCCGGGTCAGCCTTCAGCGGATTAGCATCAGTAGCTGGGTCTTGCGGGGCAGAGTCATCCATGACAACGTCAGGATTTTCACCAGCGTTTTCTGGGGTCTTCTCCGGTTCAACATCATCAGTGGGGCCGCTGGTCTTGGCTTTCTTGCTCAATCGGGCCTTGGCACTATAACATCAAAATAAAGATTAGTATGATAAACTGATGCATGAACAAACAAAACAAAAAACAATACACTTACCCAGCGACGGTCTTGAGGGGACGCAGCTGAGTGGTTGATGAACTGCCAGACGAGTTGGAAGACGCCTGGTAATTCGGATCAGACGATTCAAGTGGGTATTGGAAGAAACCCTTCAAAGGATAAAGATTTTTGGGAGAACAAGTAACCTTTGGACAACGCTTCTGGGTTGGTGTATCCGGTAAACCGGAAGAGGTGACTTGCTGGCCACTATGTCGGGTTGTGCGACGCCCTTCTGGTTGCTGTGTCTTCAAAGAAAATTTTGGATCCATATAATCAAGAGGGTGAGAGTATTTCACTTTCCGAACTGCACGGGGAAATCTTTGAACCGGCACAAGATCTGAATCGGAGGAAAGAGAGAATACCTCAACATGGTCCGCACGGCTCACCTCCACATCATCCTGATAATAGTCATTGTTAATAAGATGTATGAAAAGGGATCCAAGGGAGTCAATGTTGGAAATATGCCCTAGAGGCAATAATAAATTGATTATTATTATATTTCCTTGTTCATGATAATCGTTTATTATCCATGCTATAATTGTATTGATAGGAAACTCAGATACATGTGTGGATACATAGACAACACCATGTCCCTAGTAAGCCTCTAGTTGACTAGCTCGTTAATCAATAGATGGTTACGGTTTCCTGACCATGGACATTGGATGTCGTTGATAACGGGATCACATCATTAGGAGAATGATGTGATGGACAAGACCCAATCCTAAGCCTAGCACAAGATCATGTAGTTCGTATGCTAAAGCTTTTCTAATGTCAAGTATCATTTCCTTAGACCATGAGATTGTGCAACTCCCGGATGCCGTAGGAGTGCTTTGGGTGTGCCAAACGTCACATCGTAACTGGGTGGCTATAAAGGTACATTACAGGTATCTCCGAAAGTGTCTGTTGGGTTGGCACGAATCGAGACTGGGATTTGTCACTCCGTGTAAACGGAGAGGTATCTCTGGGCCCACTCGGTAGGACATCATCATAATGTGCACAGTGTGATCAAGGAGTTGATCACGGGATGATGTGTTACGGAACAAGTAAAGAGACTTGCCGGTAACGAGATTGAACAAGGTATCGGGATACCGACGATCGAATCTCGGGCAAGTATCGTATCGCTAGACAAAGGGAATTGTATACGGGATCGATTGAGTCCTTGACATCGTGGTTCATCCGATGAGATCATCGTGGAACATGTGGGAGCCAACATGGGTATCCAGATCCCGCTGTTGGTTATTGACCGGAGAATGTCTCGGTCATGTCTGCATGTCTCCCGAACCCGTAGGGTCTACACACTTAAGGTTCGATGACGCTAGGGTTATAAAGGAAGCTTGTATGTGGTTACCGAATGTTGTTCGGAGTCCCGGATGAGATCCCGGACGTCACGAGGAGTTCTGGAATGGTCCGGAGGTAAAGATTTATATATAGGAAGTCCTATTTCGGCCATCGGGACAAGTTTCGGGGTCATCGGTATTGTACCGGGACCACCAGAAGGGTCCCGGGGGCCCACCGGGTGGGGCCACCTATCCCGGAGGGTCCCATGGGCTGAAGTGAGAAGGGATCCAGCCCAAAGTGGGCTGGGGTGCCACTTCCCTCATGGCCCATGCGCCTAGGGTGAAGGGGGAACCCTAAGGAAGAGTCCCAAGAAGGGAAGGCACCTCCTAGGTGCCTTGGGGGGGAGGGGGGAGGGAAACCTCCCCTGGCCGCCGCCCCCTAGGAGATTGGATCTCCTAGGGCTGGCGCACCCCCCCTTGGGCTCCCTATATATAGTGAGGGTAGGAGGGCCTCTTCAGACACCCCTTATGCCTTGGGTGCAGCCCCTCCCTCTCTCCCAAGTTCTTCTCCTCTCCCGTGGTGCTTAGCGAAGCCCTGCAGGATAGCCACGCTCCTCCACCACCACCACGCCGTTGTGCTGCTGCTAGATGGAGTCTTCCTCAACCTCTCCCTCTCTCCTTGCTGGATCAAGGCATGGGAGACGTCACCGGGCTGTACGTGTGTTGAACTTGGAGGTGCCGTCCGTTAGGCACTAGGATCATCGGTGATTTGAATCACGACGAGTACGACTCCATCAACCCCGTTCACTTGAACGCTTCCCCTTAGCGATCTACAAGGGTATGTAGATGCACTCTCCTTCCCCTCGTTGCTAGTTTCTCCATAGATAGATCTTGGTGACACGTAGGAAAATTTTGAATTTCTGCTACGTTACCCAACAGTGGCATCATGAGCTAGGTCTATGCGTAGATTCTATGCACGAGTAGAACACAAAGTAGTTGTGGGCGTTGATTTTGTTCAATATGCTTGCCGTTACTAGTCTTATCTTGATTCGGCGGCATCGTGGGATGAAGCGGCCCGGACCGACCTAACACGTACTCTTACGTGAGACAGGTTCCACCGACTGACATGCACTAGTTGCATAAGGTGGCTAGCGGGTGTCTGTCTCTCCTACTTTAGTCGGATCAGGTTCGATGAAAAGGGTCCTTATGAAGGGTAAATAGCAATTGGCATATCACGTTGTGGTCTTTGCGTAGGTAAGAAACGTTCTTGCTAGAAACCCATAGCAGCCACGTAAAACATGCAACAACAATTAGAGGACGTATAACTTGTTTTTGCAGGGTATGCTATGTGATGTGATATGGCCAAAAAGAATGTGATGAATGATATGTGATGTATGAGATTGATCATGTTCTTGTAATAGGAATCACGACTTGCATGTCGATGAGTATGACAACCGGCAGGAGCCATAGGAGTTGTCTTAATTTATTTATGACCTGCGTGTCAACATAAACATCATGTAATTACTTTACTTTATTTCTAACCGTTAGCTGTAGTAGTAGAAATAATAGTTGGCGTGACAACTTCATGAAGACACGATGATGGAGATCATGATGATGGAGATCATGGTGTCATGCCGGTGACGATGATGATCATGGAGCCCCAAGATGGAGATCAAAGGAGCTATATGATATTGGCCATATCATGTGACTATTATTTGATTGCATGTGATGTTTATCATGTTTATGCATCTTGTTTACTTAGAACGACGGTAGTAAATAAGATGATCCCTTACAACAATTTCAAGAAGTGTTCACCCCTAACTGTGCACCGTTGCTACAGTTCGTCGCTTCTAAGCACCACGTGATGATCGGGTGTGATGGATTCTTACGTTCACATACAACAGGTGTTGACGAGCCTAGCATGTCCAGACATGGCCTCGGAACACATGCAATACACTTAGGGTTAACTTGACGAGCCTAGTATGTACAAACATGGCCTCGGAACACAGAAGACCGAAAGGTCGAGCATGAGTCGTATAGAAGATACGATCAACATGAAGATGTTCACCGATGATGACTAGTCTGTCTCACGTGATGATCGGACACGGCCTAGTTGACTCGGATCATGTAATCACTTAGATGACCAGAGGGATGTCTATCTGAGTGGGAGTTCATAAGATGAACTTAATTATCCTGAACATAGTCAAAAAGGTCTTTGCAAATTATGTCATAGCTCGCGCTTTAGTTCTACTGTTTAGTTATGTTCCTAGAGAAAATTTAGTTGAAAGTTGATAGTAGCAATTATGCGGACTAGGTCCGTAAACTAAAGTTTGTCCTCATTGCTTCTTAGAAGGCTTATGTCCTCAATGCACCGCTCAGTGTGCTGAACCTCGAACGTTGTCTGTGGATGTTGCGAACATCTGACATACACGTTTTTGATAACTACATGATAGTCCAGTTAAACGGTTTAGAGTTGAGGCACCGAAGATGTTTTGAAACGTCGCGAAACATATGAGATGCTTCGAGGGCTGAAATTGGGATTTCAGGCTCGTGCCCACGTCAAGAGGTATAAGACCTCCGATGATTTTCTTAGCCTACAAACTAAGGGAGAAAAGCTTAATTGTTGAGCTTGTGCTCAGATTGTCTGAGTACAACAATCATTTGAATCAAGTGGGAGTTGATCTTCCAGATGAGGGAGTGATGTTTCTCCGAAGTCATTGAGGGAGTCCTGGACTAGGGGGTGTTCGGACAGCCGGACTATCAATGTCCGCCGGACTCCAAGACTACGAAGATACAAGATTGAAGACTCCGGCTCGTGTCCGGAACGTACTTTACTTGGCGTGGAAGGCGAGCTTGGCGATACGGATATGTAGATCTCCTACTATTGTAACCGACTCTGTGTAACCCTAGCCCTCTCCGGTATCTATATAAACCGGAGGGTTTTAGTCCGTAGGACAACGTACACAACATACAATCATACCATAGGCTAGCTTCTAGGGTTTAGCCTCCTTGATCTCGTGGTAGATCTACTCTTGTACTACCCATATCATCAATATTAATCAAGCAGGAGTAGGGTTTTACCTCCATCAAGAGGGCCCGAACCTGGGTAAAAAACATCGTGTCCCTTGTCTCCTGTTATCATCCGCCTAGACGCACAGTTCGGGACACCCTACCCGAGATCCGCCGGTTTTGACACCGACATTGGTGCTTTCATTGAGAGTTCCTCTGTGTCGTCACCGATAGGCTTGATGGCATCTTCAACCTGCAACGCTGTCCAGGGTGAGACTTTTCTCCCCGGACAGATCTTCGTATTCGGCGGCTTCGCCCTGCGGGCCAATTCACTTGGCCATCTGGAGCAGATCGAAAGCTACGCCCCTGGCCGTCAGGTCAGATTTGGAAGCTTAAACTTCACGGCCGATGTCCGAGGAGATTTGATCCTCGATGGACTCGAGCCACAGCCAAGCGCACCGCACTGTGACGATGGGCATGATCTAGCTCTGCCGCCGAACAGTGCTTTGGTGGCCGCACACGAATCCGCTCCGGCCATTAACCCGGAGCCGATCGCCCAGATCGAGGGCTGGTGGATAGACGCCGCCCCGGGGGCTTCAACATCCACGGCGATGGAGCCGAACACCAATCTTGTCCCCTGCGAAACTCGTGATTCCGAGGCGCCGGACTCCTCGCCGGACTCCGAACCTCCCGCGCCCCTACCAATCGATCCAGATTGGGCGCCGGTTATGGAATTCACTGCCGCGGACATCTTTCAATGCTCGCCTTTCGGCGATATCTTAAATTCACTAAAGCATCTCTCGTTATCAGGAGAGTCCTGGCCGGATTATGGCCAGGATGGTTGGGATGCGGACGACGAAGAAATTCAGAGCCCACCCACCACCCACTTTGTAGCCACTGTCGACGATTTAACCGACATGCTAGACTTCGACTCCGAAGACATCGACGCTATGGAAGACGATGCCGGAGACGAACAGGAACCAGCGCCCACAGGGCACTGGAAGGCCACCTCGTCATATGACGTATACATGGTGGATACCCCAAAAGATGGGGATGGCGAAGGAACAGCGGAGGCAGATTCCTTAAAGAAACAGCCCAAGCGCCGGCGTCAGCGGCGCCGCTCTAAATCTCGCCACAGCAAAAATGGAGATTCCGGCACAGGAGATAATAACACTCCAGAGAGTGCCGAAGACAATCCCCTCCCGCAAGACTCAGTGCAGGAGGATGCAGAAGCAAGCCCTCATGAGGGGGCGGCAGATGAAGAGGTTGAGGATCATGATTATATGCCTCCCTCCGAAGACGAAGCAAACCTCAACAATGACGAATTCGTCGTACCCGAGGATCCCGTTGAACAAGAGCGCTTCAAGCGCAGGCTTATCGCCACAGCAAACAGCCTAAAGAAAAAGCAGCAGCAGCTTCAAGCTGATCAGGACCTGCTGACTGATCGATGGACCGAGGTCCTCGCAGACGAAGAGTATAAACTCGAACGTCCCTCCAAAAGTTACCCAAAACGCAAGCTGCTCCCCCGATTATAGGAGGAAGCGTACATACATCCATCACCAGCGCACGATATGGCTGACCGACCACCCCGTGGTCGTGACAGAGAGGCATCCAGGCCCCCAGCCAAGACCATACCCCAGCATCGCTCCAAAAGTACGAAGCCAAGAGGGAACGCGCCAGACTTGCGAGACATATTGGAGGACAAAGCAAGGCAATCTAGATCCATCTATGGATCACGTGGGCGCCCTGCGACCCATGACGAATACCGTCGTGCCGGATACAATAACCCCGGCCGGGCCGAACACAGCAGACAGCGCTCTCTCGAGCTGCGTCGCGATATTGCTCAATACAGGGGCGCCACACACCCGTTATGCTTCACTGACGAAGTAATGGATCATCAGATCCCCGAAGGGTTTAAACCCGTAAACATCGAATCTTACGATGGCACAATAGACCCCGCAGTGTGGATCGAAGACTATCTTCTCCACATCCATATGGCCCGCGGCGACGATCTCCACGCCATAAAATACCTCCCACTCAAGCTTAGAGGACCAGCTCGGCATTGGCTTAACAGCTTGCCCGCAGAGTCAATTGGGTGTTGGAAGGACCTGGAGGCCGCATTCCTTGATAACTTCCAAGGCACATATGTGCGACCACCAGATGCCGATGACCTCAGCCACATCATTCAGCAGCGAGACGAATCGGCCAGGCAATTCTGGACACGGTTCTTGACAAAGAAAAATGAAATCGTCGATTGTCCGGACGCAGAGGCCCTTGCAGCCTTCAAACATAATATCCGGGACGAATGGCTAGCCCGGCACCTCGGGCAGTAAAAGCCGAAATCCATGGCAGCCCTCACATCGTTAATGACCCGCTTTTGTGTGGGAGAGGACAGCTGGCTAGCCCGCAGCAACAATCTCCGTAAAAATTCTGGCAGTCCGGACACTAAGGACAATAACGGCAGGTCACGTCGAAATAAAAACAAGCGCCGAATTAATGGCGATGACAAGGAGGATACGGCAGTCAATGCCGGATTCCGAGGCTCTAAACCCGGTCAACGGAAGAAGCCATTTAAAAGAACCATTCCGGGTCCGTCCAATTTGGACCGAATACTCGACCGCTCATGCCAGATACATGGCACCCCTGAAAAGCCAGCTAACCACACCAATAGAGATTGCTGGGTATTCAAGCAGGCCGACAAGTTAATTGCCGAAAACAATGACAAGGGGCTAAATAGAGACGACGAGGAAGAGACCCGCCCGCCGAACAACAGAGGAGAGAAGGGTTTTCCCCCACAAGTACGGATGGTGAATATGATATACGCGACCCATATACCCAAGAGGGAGAGGAAACGTGCACTAAGGGACGTCTATGCGATGGAGCCAGTCGCCCCAAAGTTCAACCCATGGTCCTCTTGTCCGATCACTTTCGATCGAAGAGACCATCCGACCAGCATACGCCATGGCGGATTCACCGCATTGGTCTTAGACCCAATCGTCGATGGGTTTCACCTCACGAGAGTCCTGATGGATGCCGGCAGTAGCCTGAACCTGCTTTATCAGGATACAGTGCGCAAAATGGGCATAGACCCATCAAGGATTAAACCTACAAAGACAACCTTTAAAGGTGTCATACCAGGAGTGGAAGCCAACTGTACAGGCTCAGTCACACTGGAAGTGGTCTTCGGATCCCCGGATAATATCCGGAGCGAAGAGTTAGTCTTCGACATAGTCCCGTTTCGCAGCGGCTATCACGCTCTGCTCGGACGAACCGCGTTTGCCAAATTCAACGCGGTGCCGCACTATGCATACCTAAAGCTCAAGATGCCAGGCCCTCGTGGAGTCATCACGGTCAATGGAAATACGGAACGCTCCCTCCGAACGGAGGAACACATAGCGGCTCTCGCAGCAGAAGTACAGAGCAGCCTTTTAAGGCAATTCTCGAGCCCGGCCGTTAAACGGCCAGATACGGCAAAGCGCGCCCGGAGCAATATCAACCAAGACCACCTGGCGCGATCAGAGCACGCGTAGCAATGCGGCCCCAACCCTCGCCCGCGTATGATCGCAAGAATAACACTCCGCGTACATTATTACGCTTTAGAGATACCATGGGCACAGGGGAGGGGGCACGATCACAACGGACCCAGAGTGTGGTTCGACCACACCAGGGGCTCGCAAATGTGCCTCTTTTTTATTATTATTATTTTTCTTATTTTTTGTACACAGGACTCTGTTAACCAGAAGCCCTGTCCGGCGGTGAACCTGCCGAACTCATGATGCAATAGTCAGGGACTAAAGAAGGCCTCGTCAAACACTCAGGTGGTCTCAGTTACGAGCATTAAATTCGATTGTATACACCAAATCCGCAGCTCATCCCTGGAGGGGGACATGTTTATTTAGTCCAAATCCCTTGCTTACCGCACTATTCGTATCAGTCCGCTCTACTAGCAGACTTTTTCTTTCATTAATAATGCAGCACTTTTATGATTGCAATTGCATTACATTTTATATATATATGCTCATTATATGACATCTGGCACCCGTATATTTTTGGTACGGCATAATACACCAGGGGCTTATGTTCCCCACTTTATGGTGTGATAAAGTCTGAACACTTTCACAAGTGCGGCACCCCGAACTTATAGCATTATATGAATCGGCTCCGAATCATGTCTTGGGTCAATAGTTGGGTTTGCCCGGCTCCCATGTTTGGCTCCTTACGTTTCCGTTCCGTCGGCTAAGGTAGCACTGGGAGAACCACTGCGATTGCGCCCCGGTTGAGCCGGGTTAACGCCTCAGTGGAGAAAGCTAAAACTGACCGGCATGATAAGGCGAGAGACTGGTCGCTGTTCGAGAGGTTTTTTTGGGTCCTTAAAGACTCACGCCACTTCGAGCGAAGTTCCGGATTATGTCCGATGAAGGCGTGGATAGCGCCCCGGATTCGGTCTTCCGAATACCAGGGGCTTCGCCGAAATTTAAAATTATAGAATTCTATGGCTAAGTGAGAGTGTTCAAGCATTATAAGTCCGGTTGCCTTGTTCGTTGTGTTGAGCGCCTCCCTAGATGGACCCAAATATGGGAACAAGAGTGCTCAAGTTTATCACCGAACACCCCAGCACTTGTGGCTTGGGGGCTGAAGCCAACGACTTGCCATCTCTCAGATTTTATAAACGGCCGCACAGAAGGTAATATTTTAAATTAAACAAGCGTTGCTCATGGCGCATATGAACGAAGTTTTCAGCGCACAGGATAAATACACAACGAGTTCACTCAAAGATTACATTTCGGGAGCACTCATCTGCAATATTGCAGGCTCCCTTCAGGACAATATTATAATACTTCTCCGGCATGCGATACTCCTTGCCTGGTGGCGGTGGGTCCGTGAGAAGCTTCTCCGCATCCAATTTGCCCCATTGCACCTTTATGCGGGCGCTTGACTACATCCAGCCTAGGGCATGCATCCACCAGCCGCCGCACGAGGCCAAAGTAGCTACCAGGCATGGCCTGTCCAGGCCACAGCCGGACTATGAGGCCCTTCATGGCCTCCTCAGCTACTTTGTGGAGTTCGATCAGCTGCTTCAGCTGGTCGCTTGGGGGCACCGGATGGCCGGCCTCAGTATACTAAGACCAGAAGACCTTCTCCGTTGAGCTCCCCTCCTCGCCACGATAGAATGTGGCGGCATCAGCCGCACTACGCGGCAAATCTGCAAACTGTTGGAAATATGCCCTAGAGGCAATAATAAATTAGTTATTATTATATTTCCTTGTTCATGATAATTGTATTTTATTCATGCTATAGCTGTATTATCCGGAAATCGTAATACACGTGTGAATACATAGACCACAATATGTCCCTAGTGAGCCTCTAGTTGACTAGCTCGTTGTGATCAACAGATAGTCATGTTTTCCTGGCTATGGACATAGGATGTCGTTGATAACGGGATCACATCATTAGGATAATGATGTGATGGACAAGACCCAATCCTAAGCCTAGCACTAAGATCGTGTAGTTCGTTTGCTAGAGCTTTTCCAATGTCAAGTATCTCTTCCTTAGACCATGAGATTGTGCAACTCCCGGATACCGTAGGAATGGTTTGGGTGTACCAAACGTCACAACGTAACTGGGTGGCTATAAAGGTGCATTACAGGTATCTCCGAAAGTATCTGTTGGGTTGGCACGAATCGAGACTGGGATTTGTCACTCCGTGTAAACGGAGAGGTATCTCTGGGCCCACTCGGTAGGACATCATCATATGCGCAATGTGACCAAGGAGTTGATCACGGGATGATGTGTTACGGAACGAGTAAAGAGACTTGCCGATAACGAGATTGAACAAGGTATAAGGATACCGACGATCGAATCTCGGGCAAGTATAATACCGCTAGACAAAGGGAATTGTATACGGGATCGACTGAGTCCTTGACATCGTGGTTCATCCGATGAGATCATCGTGGAACATGTGGGAGCCAACATGGGTATCCAGATCCCGCTGTTGGTTATTGACCAAAGAACGTCTCGGTCATGTCTACATGTCTCCCGAACCCGTAGGGTCTACACACTTAAGGTTCGATGACGCTAGGGTTATAAAGGAAGTTTGTATGTGGTTACCGAATGTTGTTCGGAGTCCCGGATGAGATCCCGGACGTCACGAGGAGTTCCGGAATGGTCCGGAGGTAAATATTTATATATGGGAAGTCCTATTTTGGCCACCGGAAAAATGTTCGGGATTTTTCGGTATTGTACCAGGAAGGTTCTAGAAGGTTCCAGAGTGGGGCCCACCTGCATGGGGGGACCCACATGAACGTGGGTAGTGGGGGCAAGGCCCCACACCCCTGGTCAAGGCGCACCAAGATCCCCCCTTAGAAGGAATAAGATCATATCCCAAAGGGATAAGATCAAGATCCCTAAAAAGGGGGGATAGCAATCGGTGGGGAAGGAAATGATGGGATTTCTTTCCTCCCACCTTTGCCAACGCCCCAATGGACTTGGAGGGAAAGAAACCAGCCCCCTCCACCCCTATATATAGTGGGGAGGCGCATGGGAGCTTCACCCTTGCCCCTGGCGCAGCCCTCCCTCTCCCAAGTGCTCCTCCTCTCTCGCGGTGCTTGGCGAAGCCCTGCAGGATTGCCACGCTCCTCCACCACCACCACGCCATCGTGCTGCTGCTGGATGGAGTCTTCCTCAACCTCTCCCTCTCTCCTTGCTGGATCAAGGCATGGGAGACGTCACCAGGCTGTACGTGTGTTGAACGCGGAGGTGCCGTCCGTTCGGCACTAGGATCTCCGGTGATTTGGATCACGACGAGTACGACTCCTTCAACCCCGTTCTCTTGAACGCTTCCGCTTAGCGATCTCCAAGGGTATGTAGATGCACTCTCCTTTCTACTCGTTGCTGGTCTCTCCATAGATAGATCTTGGTGATACGTAGAATTTTTTTTGAATTTCTGCTACGTTCCCCAACAGTGGCATCATGAGCTAGGTCTATTGCGTAGATTCTTTGCACGAGTAGAACACAAAGTAGTTGTGGGCATTGATGTTGTTCAATATGCTTACCATTACTAGTCCAATCTTGTTTCGACGGTATTGTGGGATGAAGAGGCCCGGACCGACCTTACACGTACTCTTACGTGAGACAGGTTCCACCGATTGACATGCACTTGGTGCATAAGGTGGCTAGCGGGTGCCAGTCTCTCCCACTTTAGTCGGAACGGATTCGATGAAAAGGGTCCTTATGAAGGGTAAATAGCAATTGACATATCACGTTGTGGTTTTGCGTAGGTAAGAAACGTTCTTGCTAAAAACCCATAGCAGCCACGTAAAACATGCAAACAACAATTAGAGGACGTCTAACTTGTTTTTGCAGGGTATGCTATGTGATGTGATATGGCCAAGAAGAATGTGATGAATGATATGTGATGTATGAGATTGATCATGTTCTTGTAATAGGATTCACGACTTGCATGTCGATGAGTATGACAACCGGCAGGAGCCATAGGAGTTGTCTTAATTTATTGTATGACCTGCGTGTCATTGAACAACGCCATGTAATTACTTTAGTTTATTGCTAACCGGTAGCCATCGTAGTAGAAGTAATAAGTTGGCAAGACGACTTCATGAAGACACGATGATGGAGATCATGATGATGGAGATCATGGTGTCATGCCGGTGACGATGATGATCATGGAGCCCCGAAGATGGAGATCAATGGAGCTATATGATATTGGCCATATCATGTCACTACTATATAATTGCATGTGATGTTTATTATGTTTATGCATCTTGTTTACTTAGGACGACGGTAGTAAATAAGATGATCCCTTACAACAATTTCAAGAAGTGTTCTCCCCTAACTGTGCACCGTTGCTACAGTTCGTCGCTTCTAAGCACCACGTGATGATCGGGTGTGATGGATTCTTACGTTCACATACAACGGGTGTAAGTCAGATTTACACAGCAATACACTTAGGGTTAACTTGACGAGCCTAGCATGTACAGACATGGCCTCGGAACACGGAGACCGAAAGGTCGAGCATGAGTCGTATAGTAGATACGATCAACATGAAGATGTTCACCGATGTTGGCTAGTCCGTCTCACGTGATGATCGGACACGACCTAGTTGACTCGGATCATGTGATCACTTAGATGACCAGAGGGATGTCTATCTGAGTGGGAGTTCATAAGATGAACTTAATTATCTTGAACATAGTCAAAAGACCTTTTGCAAATTATGTCGTAGCTCGCGCTTTAGTTCTACTGTTTAGTTATGTTCCTAGAGAAAATATAGTTGAAAGTTGACAGTAGCGATTATGCTATCAGTAGAAAGCTTATGTCCTTAATGCACCGCTCAGTGTGCCGAACCCCAAATGTCGTTTGTGGATGTTGTGAACATCAGACATACACGTTTTGATAACTACGTGATAGTTCAGTGAAACGGTTTAGAGTTGAGGCATCAAAGACGTTTTTCGAAATGTCGCGGAACATATGAGATGTTTCGAGGGCTGAAATTGGGATTTCAGGCTCGTGCCCACGTCAAGAGGTATGAGACCTCCGACAATTTTCTTAACCTGCAAACTAACGGAGAAAAGCTCAATTGTTGTGCTTGTGCTCAGATTGTCTAAGTACAACAATCGCTTGAATCGAGTGGGAGTTGATCTTCCAGATGAGATAGTGATGTTTCTCCGAAGTCATTACCACCAAGCTGCTAGAGCTTCGTGATGCACTATGATATATCAGGGACATATATGATGATCCTTGAGATATTCGCGATGTTTGACACCGCGAAAGTAGAAATCAAGAAGGAGCATCAATTGTTGATGGTTGGTGAAACCACTAGCCTCAAGAAGGGCAAGGGCAAGAAGGGATACTTCATGAAATAGCAAATCAGCTGCCGCTCTAGTGAAGAAACCCAAAGGTTGAACCCAAACCCGAGACTAAGTGCTTCTGTAATAAGGGGAACAACCACTGGAGCAGAATTACCCTAGATACTTGGTAGATGAGAAGGCTGGCAAGGTCGATAGAAGTATATTGGATATACATTATGTTAATGTGTACTTTACTAGTACTCCTAGTAGCACCAGGGTATTAGATACCGGTTCGGTTGCTAAGTGTTAGTAACTCGAAATAAATAGCTATGGAATAAACGGAGACTAGCTAAAGGTGAGCTGACGATATGTGTTGGAAGTATTTCCAAGGTTGATGTGATCAAGCATCGCACGCTCCCTCTACCATCGAGATTTGGTGTTTGCGTTGAGCATAGACATGATTGGATTATGTCTATCGCAATATGGTTATTCATTTAAGGAGAATAATGGTTACTCTGTTTATTTGAATAATACCTTCAATGGTCTTGCACCTAAATGAATGGTTTATTGAATCTCGATCGTAGTGATACACTTTTTCATGTCAAAAGATATAAGATAGTAATGATAGTACCACTTACTTGTGGCACTGCCATGTAAGTCATATTGGTGTAAAACGCATGAAGAAGCTCCATGTTGATGGATCTTTGGACTCACTCGTTTTTGAAAGGTTTGAGACATGCGAACCATGTCTATTGGTGTATATGCATGAAGAAACTCCATGCAGATGGATCGTTTGGACTCACTTGATTTTGAATCACTTGAGATATGCAAATCATACCACATGGGCAAGATGACTGAAAAGCCTCGGTTTCAGTAAAATGGAACAAGATAGCAACTTGTTGGAAGTAACACATTTTGATGTGTGCAGTCCAATGAGCACTGAGGCATGCAGTGAATATCGTTATGTTCTTACTTCACAGATGATTCGAGTAGATGTAGAGTATATTTACTTGATGAAACACAAGTCTGAATTATTAAATGGTTCAAGTAATTTCAGAGTGAAGTTGAAGATCATCGTGACAAGAGGATTAAATGTCTATGATATGATCATAGAGATGAGTATCTGAGTTACGAGCTTTGGCACGCAATTAAGACATTGTGGAAATTGTTTCGCAATTAATACCGCCTGGAACACCATAGTGTGATGGTGTGTCCGAACATCATAGTTGCACCCTATTGGATATGGTGGGTACCATGATGTCTCTTATCGAATTACCACTGTCATTCATGGGTTAGGCATTAGAGACAACCACATTCACTTTAAATAGGGCACCACGTAATTCCGTTGAGATGACACCGTATGAACTATGGTTTAGAGAAACCTAAGTTGTCGTTTCTTAAAGGTTTGGGGCTGCGATGCTTATGTGAAAAAGTTTCAGGATTGATAAGCTCGAACCCAAAGCGGATAAAATGCATCTTCATAGGACACCCAAAACAGTTGGGTATACCTCCTAATTCCGATCCGAAAGCAATATGGATTGTTTCTTGAATCGGGTCCTTTCTCGAGGAAAGATTTCTCTCGAAAGAGTTGAGTGGGAGGATGGTGGAGACTTGATGAGGTTATTGAACCGTCACTTCAACAAGTGTGTAGCAGGGCACAAGAAGTTGTTCATGTGGCACCTACACCAATTGAAGTAGAAGCTTATGATAGTGATCATGAAGTTTCGGATCAAGTCACTACCGTACCTTGTAGGGTGACATGGATACGTACTACTTCAGAGTGGTACAGTAATCCTGTCTTGAAGGTCATGTTGCTAGACAACAATGAACCTACGAGCTATGGAGAAGCGATGGTGGGCCCAAATTCCGACAAATGGTTAGAAGCCATAAAGTCCGAGATAGGATCCATGTATCAGAACAAAGCATGGACTTTGGTGGACTTGCCCGATGATCGGCAAGCCATTGAGATAAATGGATCTTTAAGAAGAAGACGGACGTGGACGGTAATGTCACCGTCCATGAAGCTCGACTTGTGGCGAAGAATTTTTCACAAGTTCAAGGAGTTGACTACGATGAGATTTTCTCATCCGTAGCGATGCTTAAAGTCCGTCGGAATCATGTTAGCATTGGCTGCATTTATGAAATCTGGCAGATGGATGTCAAGACAAGTTTCCTTACCAGTTTTTGTAAGGAAAGGTTGTATGTGATACAATCAGAAAAGTTTTGTCAATCCTAAGGATGCTAAAAGGTATGCTAGCTCCAGCGATCCTTCTAAGGACTGGAGTAAGCATCTCGGAGTTGGAATGTACACTTTGATGAGATGATCAAAGATTTTGGGTTTGTACAAAGTTTATGAGAAACTTGTATTTCCAAAGAAGTGAGTGGGAGCACTATAGAATTTCTGATGAGTATATGTTCTTGACATATTGTTGATCAGAAATGATGTAGAATTTCTAGAAAGCATATAGGGTTATTTGAAAGGTGTTTTCAATAGAAAACCTGGATCAAGCTACTTGAACATTGAGCATCAAGATCTATAAGATAGATCAAAATGCTTAATAATACTTTTAAATGAGCACGTACCTTGACATAATCTTGAAGGTGTTCAAGATGGATCAGTCAAAGAAGGAGTTCTTGCCTGAGTTGTAAGGTATGAAGTTAAGACTTAAAGCTCGACCATGGCAGAAGAAAGAGGAAGGACGAAGGTCGTCCCCTATGCTTTTATCATAGGCTCTCTATAGTATGCTATGCTGTGTACCGCACCTGAAGTGTGCCTTGCCATGAGTCAGTCAAGGGGTACAAGAGTGATCAAAGAATGGATCACAGGACAGCGGTCAAAGTTATCCTTAGTAACTAGTGGACTAAGGAATTTTCTCGATTATGGAGGTGGTAAAAGAGTTCATCGTAAAGGGTTACGTCGATGCAAGCTTAACATCTATCCGGATAGCTCTGAGTAGAGATACCGGATACGTATGATGGAGCAACAATTTAGAATAGCTCCAAGTAGAACAGTTATTTGGAATAGCTCCAAATAGAGCGTGGTAGCTGCATCTAGGAGATGACATAGAGATTTGTAAAGCACACACGGATCTGAAAGGTTCAGACCCGTTGACTATAACCTCTCTCACAAGCATAACATGATCAAACCCTAAACTCTTTGGGTGTTAGTCACATGGGGATGTGACCTTGAGTGTTAATCACATATCGATGTGAACTAGATTATTGACTCTAGTGCAAGTGGGAGACTGTTGGAAATATGCCCTAGAGGCAATAATAAATTAGTTATTATTATATTTCCTTGTTCATGATAATTGTCTTTTATTCATGCTATAACTGTATTATCCGGAAATCGTAATACACGTGTGAATACATGGACCACAATATGTCCCTAGTGAGCCTCTAGTTGACTAGCTCGTTGTGATCAACAGATAGTCATGTTTTCCTGGCTATGGACATAGGATGTCGTTGATAACGGGATCACATCATTAGGAGAATGATGTGATGGACAAGACCCAATCCTAAGCCTAGCACTAAGATCGTGTAGTTCGTTTGCTAGAGCTTTTCCAATGTCAAGTATCTCTTCCTTAGACCATGAGATTGTGAAACTCCCGGATACCGTAGGAATGGTTTGGGTGTACCAAACGTCACAACGTAACTGGGTGACTATAAAGGTGCATTACAGGTATCTCCGAAAGTATCTGTTGGGTTGGCACGAATCGAGACTGGGATTTGTCACTCCGTGTAAACGGAGAGGTATCTCTGGGCCCACTCGGTAGGACATCATCATATGCGCAATGTGACCAAGGAGTTGATCACGGGATGATGTGTTACGGAACGAGTAAAGAGACTTGCCGGTAACGAGATTGAACAAGGTATAAGGATACCGACGATCGAATCTCGGGCAAGTATAATACCACTAGACAAAGGGAATTGTATACGGGATCGACTGAGTCCTTGACATCGTGGTTCATCCGATGAGATCATCGTGGAACATGTGGAAGCCAACATGGGTATCCAGATCCCGCTGTTGGTTATTGACCAGAGAACGTCTCGGTCATGTCTACATGTCTCCCGAACCCGTAGGGTCTACACACTTAAGGTTCGATGACGCTAGGGTTATAAAGGAAGTTTGTATGTGGTTACCGAATGTTGTTCGAAGTCCCGGATGAGATCCCGGACGTCACGAGGAGTTCCGGAATGGTCCGGAGGTAAAGATTTATATATGGGAAGTCCTATTTTGGCCACCGGAAAATGTTCGGGATTTTTTGGTATTGTACCAGGAAGGTTCTAGAAGGTTCCAGAGTGGGGCCCACCTGCATGGGGGGACCCACATGAACGTGGGTAGTGGGGGCAAGGCCCCACACCCCTGGTCAAGGCGCACCAAGATCCCCCCTTAGAAGGAATAAGATCATATCCCAAAGGGATAAGATCAAGATCCCTAAAAAGGGGGGATAGCAATCGGTGGGGAAGGAAATGATGGGATTTCTTTCCTCCCACCTTTGCCAACGCCCCAATGGACTTGGAGGGCAAGAAACCAGCCCCCTCCACCCCTATATATAGTGGGGAGGCGCATGGGAGCTTCACCCTTGCCCCTGGCGCAGCCCTCCCTCTCCCAAGTGCTCCTCCTCTCTCGCGGTGCTTGGCGAAGCCCTGCAGGATTGCCACGCTCCTCCACCACCACCACGCCGTCGTGCTGCTGCTGGATGGAGTCTTCCTCAACCTCTCCCTCTCTCCTTGCTGGATCAAGGCATGGGAGACGTCACCGGGCTGTACGTGTGTTGAACGCGGAGGTGCCGTCCGTTCGGCACTAGGATCTCTGGTGATTTGGATCACGACGAGTACGACTCCTTCAACCCCGTTCTCTTGAACGCTTCCGCTTAGCGATCTACAAGGGTATGTAGATGCACTCTCCTTTCTACTCGTTGCTGGTCTCTCCATAGATAGATCTTGGTGATACGTAGGAAATTTTTTGAATTTCTGCTACGTTCCCCAACAGTAGCATCATGAGCTAGGTCTATTGCGTAGATTCTTTGCACGAGTAGAACACAAAGTAGTTGTGGGCATTGATGTTGTTCAATATGCTTACCATTACTAGTCCAATCTTGTTTTGACGGTATTGTGGGATGAAGTGGCCCGGACCGACCTTACACGTACTCTTACGTGAGACAGGTTCCACCGATTGACATGCACTTGGTGCATAAGGTGGCTAGCGGGTGCCAGTCTCTCCCACTTTAGTCGGACCGCTCGAGATTCTTTTTCAGCACATCAACCTCCGCCGTTAGTGCGGCAGAGGTCAGCAATGCAGCCTGCAAACCCATATTGACATATTTTAGGTAACCCTGCGTATATCTTATTATAGATCCTTAGTCCGGCTTTTCTTTCCGAACACCGAACCAAGCATCAGGGGCTGCTGTCTATGCGGTATTATATTACATAATTTTAACTTCTTACCTCAAAGCCTGTTAAAAGGCTACTGCAGGCTTCGGTCAGCCTGCTTTTCGCGAGCTGAACCTTCTCAATCACCGCACTCATGATAGTGCGGTGTTCTTCCTCGATGGAAGCGCCTTTAAGCGCCTCCAGTAGGTTATCCGGCGCCTCCGGTTGGACGGAGGCCGCCGGCGTCACGGTCCTGCCCTTCTTTCGAAGGGGCCGCTTGCCGGACTCTGGAACCACTACGGGTTCCGATGTAGAGTCCGGCATGAAGTCCGGGGGGCTGCCTGCCGGCGCCTCCGGAGCCTCCTCCTGATGGGTCCCTCTCTGGGATCCCACCTCGACGTCCTCGCTGGCGCGTGGAGTGGAGGCAGTCGGGATGGAATTCACCTCCGACGAGGCCAATGACCCGCTCGATGAGTCAGGGAGATCATCATTGGCCGGACTACGGGCAGAATGCGGCGTTAGAAGGATACTACGTGACATAAAAGAAATTACACATCAAGGATCCGGATACTTACGTTCTTGCCGGATGCCTGGCCCTTGGAGGCCGCTCATCCTCACCAATGTTGATGTTGGCGGAACTGTCCGGGGGGATAGTTCTCCCCCTCTTGGACCCTTCGGCCCCCCCGATGGGGGAAGCCTTCCTTTTCTTCTCTCCCTCCTCCGGGAGAGAGTACTCCTCCTCCTCGTCTTCGGGAGAGGAGTCCTCGTCGTCGTCAGACGCCTGATTGCGGGAACTCTTTCGAGTCCTCGCGGCCACCTTCTTGGCCTTTTTCTCCGGCACCACGTGCGGTGCCGAAACCAGCAGCCCTATTAAGCGGGCGTTCGCTGGATCTTCTGGCATGGGAGCCGGGCTGATAAGCAGCTTGGCCTTCTCCATCCATTCCTGTCAAAGGAAGAGGCAGAATGAAGCCTCATTAGAGTCAATCTAAGTATCACGAGTGTCCCGTAATGGGGTTGAATCACTTACCTCGTCAGTTGGATTCTGCGAGCTGAATCCGTGGTCTTTGATCGCGGACGTAGGGGCTTCGGCGCCCTTGAACAGCACCCTCCAGGCGCCTTCGTATGTTGTACCGAAGAGTTCGCTTAGCGCCTGGTGCTGTTCCGGATTGAACCCCCATAAGTTAAATGCCCGTCCTTGGCATGGGAGGATCCGCCGGATGAGCATGACTTGGACCACGTCGACGAGCCTGAGCTTATTGCTCACCATCTTCTTGATACATGCTCGGAGTCCCGTCACCTCCACCGGATTCCCCCACTGCAAGCCCTTCTCTTTCCAGGAGGTGAGCTGCATGGGGATGCCAGATCTAAACACGGGGGCCGCCGCCCATGTGGATTTGCGCGGGTCAGTGATGTAGAACCACCCCGATTGCCACCCCTTGACGGAGTCCACGAAGGTCCCTTCTAGCCAAGGGACATTGGGCAATTTTCCCAACATAGCGCCTCCGCATTCCGCTTGCGTACCCTTCACAACATTCGGCTTGACGTTAAAGGTCTTGAGCCACAGGCCGAAGTGGGGCCGGATGCAGAGAAAGGCCTCGCACACGACGATAAATGCCGAGATGTTGAGGATAAAGTTCGGCGCCAGATCGTGGAAATCCAGGCCGTAGTAAAACATGAGCCCCCGGACAAATGGATGAAGCGGAAAGCCCAGTCCGCGGAGGAAGTGGGGAAGGAAGACGACCCTCTCATGAGGCCCGGGGGTGGGGATGAGCTGCCCCTCGTCGAGCAGCCGATGCGCGATATCGCTGGAAAGGTATCCGGCGCTGCGCAGGTTGGTGATGTCCTCCTCCTTGACGGTGGAGGCTAACCATTTACCTCCCGCTCCTGACATATTCGGAGAAGATTGAGGAGAGATGCGCGAGTTCGGGCGTTGGAGCTTGAGTTCGCGGGGATGGATAAGCAAAGGAGGAAGAAGGCGTAGGTGAGAAGGTAAATCCTTATCCCTTATATATAGGCGGACAAAACTATGCGTCCCCCACCGGCCTGGTAAAACTCGCTTATCTCCCAAGCGCCACCGTTGATGGCGCGGTTGGGTTACCCACACACGTATTGATGAGAATCCCGGAATAAGGGGAACACGATCTCTGCTTCAACAAGACGTGCCAAGGAAACCGCTTCGCTAAACATGCTGAGGTGGTATAGTAATTCTAACAAAGACTTGGTGTGATGTCACGCCACATAATACGTCAGCAGATTGAACTAAGTGTACATTTTATTCTCTCTACGGTGGAATGTGGAATTTATTTTGCAGAGCCGGACACTATCCTAGTGTTCATTATCTTCTCTGGATTATTCAAGGGAGGAACCCGCCTTGCAATGCCGAACATTATGCACGCCGGACTTATCGTCATTGAAGACTGGTTCAGGGGCTACTGAGGGAGTCCTGGACTAGGGGGTGTTCGGACAGCCGGACTATCAATGTCCGCCGGACTCCAAGACTACGAAGATACAAGATTGAAGACTCCGGCTCGTGTCCGGAAGGTACTTTACTTGGCGTGGAAGGCAAGCTTGGCGATACGGATACGTAGATCTCCTACTATTGTAACCGACTCTGTGTAACCCTAGCCCTCTCCGGTATCTATATAAACCGGAGGGCTTTAGTCCGTAGGACAACGTACACAACATACAATCATACCATAGGCTAGCTTCTAGGGTTTAGCCTCCTTGATCTCGTGGTAGATCTACTCTTGTACTACCCATATCATCAATATTAATCAAGCAGGAGTAGGGTTTTACCTCCATCGAGAGGGCCCGAACCTGGGTAAAAAACATCGTGTCCCTTGTCTCCTGTTATCATCCGCCTAGACGCGCAGTTCGGGACCCCCTACCCGAGATCCGCCGGTTTTGACACCGACAGCCATTACCACCAAGCTGCTAGAGCTTCGTGATGAACTATAACATATTAGGGATAGATATGATGATCCATGAAATAATCGCGATGTTTGACACCGCAAAAGTAGAAATCAAGCAGGAGCATCAATTGTTGATGGTTGGTGAAACCACTAGTTTCAAGAAGGGCAAGGGCAAGAAGGGATACTTCATGAAACGGCAAATCAGCTGCTGCTCCAGTGAAGAAACCCAAGGTTAAACCCAAACCCGAGACTAAGTGCTTCTGTAATAAGGGGAACAGCCACTGGAGCAGAATTACCCTAGATACTTGGTAGATAAGAAGGCTGGTAAGGTCGATAGAAGTATATTGGATATACATTGTGTTGATGTGTAATTTACTAGTACTCCTAGTAGCACCAGGGTATTAGATACCGGTTCGGTTGCTAAGTGTTAGTAACTCAAAACAAAAGCTACGGAATAAACGGAGACTAGCTAAAGGTGAGCTGACGATATGTGTTGGAAGTGTTTCCAATGTTGATATGATCAAGCATCGCACGCTCCCTCTACCATCGAGATTGGTGTTAAACCTGAATAATTGGTGTTTGCGTTGAGCATAGACATGATTGGATTACGTCTATCGCAATACGGTTATTCATTTAAGGAGAATAATGGTTACTCTGTTTATGTGAATAATACCTTCAATGGTCTTGCACCTAAAATGAATGGTTTATTAAATCTCGATCGTAGTGATACACATGTTCATGCCAAAAGATAGTAATGATAGTACCACTTACTTGTGGCACTGCCACGTAAGTCATATCGGTATTAAACGCATGAAGAAGCTCCATGTTGATGGATCTTTGGACTCACTCATTTTTGAAAAGTTTGAGACATGCGAACCATGTCTATTGGTGTTTATGCATGAAGAAACTCCATGCAAATGGACCGTTTGGACTCACTTGATTTTTGAATCACTTGAGACATGCAAATCATACCACATGGGCAAGATGACTGAAAGCCTCGGTTTCAGAAAAATGGAACTGGAAAGCAACCTGTTTGGAAGTAATACATTTTGATGTGTGCAGTCCAATGAGGGCTGAGGCGTGTAGTGGATATCGTTATGTTCTTACTTCATAGATGATTTAAGTAGATGTTGAGTATATTTACTTGATGAATCACGAGTCTGAATTATTGAAAGGTTCAAGTAATTTCAGGGTGAAGTTGAAAGATCGTCGTGACAAGAGGATAAAAGATCTATGATATGATCATAGAGATGAATATCTGAATTACGAGTTTGGCACAGAATTAAGACATTGTGGAAATTGTTTCACAACTAATACAGCCTGGAACACCATAGTGTGATGGTGTGTCCGAACATCATAATTGCACCCTATTGGATATGATGGATACCATGATGTCTCTTATCGAATTACCACAATAGTTTATGGGTTAGGCATTAGAGACAACCACATTTACTTTAAATAGGGCACCACGTAATTCCGATGAGATGACACCATATGAACTATGGTTTAGAGAAACCTAAGCTGTCATTTCTTAAAAGTTTGGGGATACGATGCTTATGTGAAAAGGTTTCAGGCTGATAAGCTCAAACCCAAAGCGGATAAATACATCTTCATAGGACACCCAAAACAGTTGGGTATACCTCCTGTCTCAGATCTGAAAGCAATAAGGGATTGTTTCTAGAATCGGGTCCTTTCTCGAGGAAAAGTTTCTCTCGAAAGAATTGAGTGGGAGGATGGTGGAGGCTTGATGAGGTTATTGAACCGTCACTTCAACTAGTGTATAGCAGGGCACAAAGAGTTGTTCCTGTGGCACCTACACCAATTGAAGTGGAAGCTTATGATATTGATCATGAGACTTCGGATCAAGTCACTCCCAAACCTCGTGGGATGACAAGGATGCGTACTACTTCAGAGTGGTACGTAATCCTGTTTTAGAAGTCATGTTGCTAGACAACAATGAACCTACGAGCTATGGAGAAGCGATGGTGGGCCCGGATTCCGATAAATGGCTCGAGGCCATTAAATCCGAGAGAGGATCCATGTATGAAAACAAAGTGTAGACTTTGGAAGAACTACTTGATGGTCGTAAGGCTGTTGAGTACAGATGTATTTTAAAAGGAAGACAGACAATGATGGTAAATGTCACCATTAAGAAAGCTCGACTTGTCGTTAAGATGTTTTCCGACAAGTTCAAGGAGTTGACTGCGGTGAGACTTTCTCACTCGTAGCGATGCTAAGAGTCTGTTGGAATTATATTAGCAATTACTGCATCATTTATGAAATCTTGCAGATAGGATGTCAAAACATTGTTTCCTCGACGATTTTTGAGGAAAGGTTGTATGTGATACAACCGGAAGGTTTTGTCTATCCTGAAATATGCTAATAAGTATGCAAAGCTCCAGCAATCCTTCTGAGGACTGGAGTGAGCATCTCGGAGTTGGAATGTACGCTTTGATGAGATGATCAAAGATTTTGGGTTTATACAAAGTTTATGAGAAACTTGTATTTCCAAAAGGTGAGTGGGAGCACTATAGAATTTCTGATGAGTATATGTTGTTGACATATTGTTAATCAGAAATGACGTAGAATTTCTAGAAAGCATATAGGGTTGTTTGGAAAGTGTTTTTCAATGGAAAGCCTGGATTAAGCTACATGAGCATTGAGCATCCAGATCTATAAGGATAGATCAAAACGCTTAATGGTACTTTCAAATGAGCACATACCTTGATATGATCTTGAAGGTGTTCAAGATGGATTAGTCAAAGAAGGAGTTCTTGCCTGAGTTGTAAGGTATGAAGTTAAGACTTAAAGCTCAACCATGGCAGAATAGAGAGAAAGGACGAAGGTCGTCCCCTATGCTTAAGACGTAGGCTCTATAGTATGCTATGCTGTGTACCGCACCTGAAGTGTGCCTTGCCATGATTCAGTCAAGGGGTACAAGAGTGATCCAAGAATGGATCACAGGACAGCGGTCAAAGTTATCCTTAGTAACTAGTGGACTAAGGAATTTTCTCGATTATGGAGGTGGTAAAAGAGTTCGTCGTAAAGGGTTACGTCGATGCAAGCTTAACATCTATCCGGATAGCTCTGAGTAGAGATACCGGATACGTATGATGGAGCAACAATTTAGAATAGCTCCAAGTAGAACAGTTATTTGGAATAGCTCCAAATAGAGCGTGGTAGCTGCATCTAGGAGATGACATAGAGATTTGTAAAGCACACACGGATCTGAAAGGTTCAGACCCGTTGACTATAACCTCTCTCACAAGCATAACATGATCAAACCCTAAACTCTTTGGGTGTTAGTCACATGGGGATGTGACCTTGAGTGTTAATCACATATCGATGTGAACTAGATTATTGACTCTAGTGCAAGTGGGAGACTGTTGGAAATATGCCCTAGAGGCAATAATAAATTAGTTATTATTATATTTCCTTGTTCATGATAATTGTCTTTTATTCATGCTATAACTGTATTATCCGGAAATCGTAATACACGTGTGAATACATGGACCACAATATGTCCCTAGTGAGCCTCTAGTTGACTAGCTCGTTGTGATCAACAGATAGTCATGTTTTCCTGGCTATGGACATAGGATGTCGTTGATAACGGGATCACATCATTAGGAGAATGATGTGATGGACAAGACCCAATCCTAAGCCTAGCACTAAGATCGTGTAGTTCGTTTGCTAGAGCTTTTCCAATGTCAAGTATCTCTTCCTTAGACCATGAGATTGTGAAACTAGATAGCTCTGAGTAGAGATACCGGATATGTATAATGGAGCAACAATTTAGAATAGCTCCAAGTAGAACAGTTATTTGGAATAGCTCCAAATAGAACGTGGTAGCTACATCTAGGAGATGACACAGAGATTTGTAAAGCACACACGGATCTGAAAGGTTCAGACCCGTTGACTATAACCTCTCTCACAAGCATAACATGATCAAACCCAGAACTCATCAAGTGTTAATCACATGGTAAATGTGAACTAGATTATTGACTCTAGTAAACTCTTTGGGTGTTAGTCACATGGGGATGTGACCTGTGAGTGTTAATCACATAGCAATGTGAACTGGATTATTGACTCTAGTGCAAGTGGGAGACTGTTGGAAATATGCCCTAGAGGCAATAATAAATTGATTATTATTATATTTCCTTGTTCATGATAATCGTTTATTATCCATGCTATAATTGTATTGATAGGAAACTCAGATACATGTGTGGATACATATACAACACCATGTCCCTAGTAAGCCTCTAGTTGACTAGCTCGTTGATCAATAGATGGTTACGGTTTCCTGACCATGGACATTGGATGTCGTTGAAAACAGGATCACATCATTAGGAGAATGATGTGATGGACAAGACCCAATCCTAAGCCTAGCACAAGATCATGTAGTTCGTATGCTAAAGCTTTTCTAATGTCAAGTATCATTTCCTTAGACCATGAGATTGTGCAACTCCCGGATGCCGTAGGAGTGCTTTGGGTGTGCCAAACGTCACAACGTAACTGGGTGGCTATAAAGGTACATTACAGGTATCTCCGAAAGTGTCTGTTGGGTTGGCACGAATCGAGACTGGGATTTGTCACTCCGTGTAAACGGAGAGGTATCCCTGGGCCCACTAGGGTAGGACATCATCATAATGTGCACAGTGTGATCAAGGAGTTGATCACGGGATGATGTGTTATGGAACAAGTAAAGAGACTTGCCGGTAACGAGATTGAACAAGGTATCGGGATACCGACGATCGAATCTCGGGCAAGTATCGTATCGCTAGACAAAGAGAATTGTATACGGGATCGATTGAGTCCTTGACATCGTGGTTCATCCGATGAGATCATCGTGGAACATGTGGGAGCCAACATGGGTATCCAGATCCCGCTGTTGGTTATTGACCGGAGAACGTCTCGGTCATGTCTGCATGTCTCCCCAACCCGTAGGGTCTACACACTTAA
Source organism: Triticum timopheevii (assembly GCA_963921465.1). Lineage (NCBI taxonomy): Eukaryota > Viridiplantae > Streptophyta > Magnoliopsida > Poales > Poaceae > Triticum > Triticum timopheevii. The sequence goes on from OY997264.1 coordinate 651,759,962, forward strand.
GGTTCGATGACGCTAGGGTTATAAAGGAAGCTTGTATGTGGTTACTGAATGTTGTTCGGAGTCCCGGATGAGATCCCGGATGTCATGAGGAGTTCCGGAATGGTCCGGAGGTAAAGATTTATATATAGGAAGTCCTATTTCGGCCATCGGGACAAGTTTCGGGGTCATCGGTATTGTACCGGGACCACCGGAAGGGTCCCGGGGGCCCACCGGGTGGGGCCACCTATCACGGAGGGTCCCATGGGCTGAAGTGAGAAGGGATCCAGCCCAAAGTGGGCTGGGGCTCCACTTCCCTCATGGCCCATGCGCCTAGGGTGAAGGGGGAACCCTAAGGAAGAGTCCCAAGGAGGGAAGGCACCTCCTAGGTGCCTTGGGGGGGAGGGAAACCTCCCCTGGCCGCCGCCCCCTAGGAGATTGGATCTCCTAGGGCTGGCGCACCCCCCCTTGGGCTCCCTATATATAGTGAGGGTAGGAGGGCCTCTTCAGACACCCCTTATGCCTTGGGTGCAGCCCCTCCCTCTCTCCCAAGTTCTCCTCTCCCGTGGTGCTTGGCGAAGCCCTGCAGGATAGCCACGCTCCTCCACCACAACCACGCCGTTGTGCTGCTGCTGGATGGAGTCTTCCTCAACCTCTCCCTCTCTCCTTGTTGGATCAAGGCATGGGAGACGTCACCGGGCTGTACGTGTGTTGAACGCGGAGGTGCCATCCGTTCGGCACTAGGATCATCGGTGATTTGAATCACGACGAGTACGACTCCATCAACCCCGTTCACTTGAACGCTTCCGCTTAGCGATCTACAAGGGTATGTAGATGCACTCTCCTTCCCCTCATTGCTAGTTTCTCCATAGATAGATCTTGGTGACACGTAGGAAAATTTTGAATTTCTGCTACGTTACCCAACAGTCAAGTTCTACCTCTTGATCCGAATCTTCAACATCTTCGGGCGGATCAGCAGTTTCGCCGGTTTTCTTCTTAGCTGCTCTCTTGATAACTTTGCTCTTGGGAAGAGGAGCCCTTACCGGTTCATCTGAAGCCTTCCTTTTCCGAAAGGAGCTATTGGCCTGTAAAAGTTAAACAAAGATTTATTAGAACAAAGTTAAAGCGGAGGCTGATCAAGAAAGCACAAAGTTAAAATCTTTACCGCTGGTGGTTTGTTGGCAGTGTAGAAGGGGGCCAGCCCGGTTTGGCTGCATGCGGCGATTGGTTCGTCTAACATCTTCTTCACCAATTCAGTGACTTCGTCATCAGTCATTTCTATTTCATTAAACCGTTGAGGGTCCTTGGTGAAAGTGCAACTATCCTTAGGTGGTTTTGGTAATTCATAACAACATATAGCTCATTGAGCTAATGCTATTCCAAGACTATTATTTCAGGAAAGCTCAATGAATGGCATGGCATGGATGATGAAAGTGGATCCCTCAAAATACTAATGACAAAGGATTGGCTCAAGCTCAAAAGCTCAAGACTCTTCATTTTACATTTTAGTGATCCAAGATCACATTGAGTCTATAGGAAAAGCCAATACTATCAAGGAGGGATGAGGTGTTGCTTAATGAGCCTCTTGCTTCATGTGCTTGGTGATATGCTCCAAAAACCCTCAACTACTTTCTCACATCCACAAATGACCTAAAGCTAAAGCCATAATCGGTCACACCGATTCTTTCTATCCGGCGCCACCGAGTTCTAATGTCATAGCCACTGCCACAAACCCTAGGCAAATCGGTCCTACCGATAGGGATCTCGGTCTCACCGAGATGGGATTGTAATCTCTCTGTTTCCCTTCGTAACGTTTCGTTCTAACCGAAGTGAGCGATCGGTCCTACCGAGATTGCAATGTAAACTATCTGTTTCCCTTATGTAATATTTCGGTCTCACCGAAAAGAGCAAATCGGTCCCACCGAGTTTACCTGACCAACTCTCTGGAAAGCTTATTACCAAATCGGTCTCACCGAGTTTGTGTGATCGGTCTTACCAAGATTACGTTATGCCCTAACCCTAACCAAATCGGTCTTACCGAGTTGCATGTCAGTCCCACCGAAAATCCTAACGGTCACTAGGTTTACTAAATCGGTCCGACCAAGTCTGTTGAATCGGTCCCACCGAGTTTGGTAAATTGTGTGTAACGGTTGGATTTTGTGTGGAGGCTATATATACCCCTCCACCTCCTCTTCATTCGTGGAGAGAGCCATCAGAACAAACCTACACTTCCAACTTACCATTTCTGAGAGAGAACCACCTACTCATGTGTTGAGGCCAAGATATTCCATTCCTACCATGTGAATCTTGATCTCTAGCCTTCCCCAAGTTGCTTTCCACTCAAATCTTCTTTCAACCAGATCCAAATCCTATGAGAGAGAGTTGAGTGTTGGGGAGACTATCATTTGAAACACAAGAGCAAGGAGTTCATCATCAACGCACCATTTGTTACTTCCTGGAGAGTGGTGTCTCCTAGATTGGCTAGGTGTCACTTGGGAGCCTCCGACAAGATTGTGGAGTTGAACCAAGGAGTTTGTAAGGGCAAGGAGATCGCCTACTTCGTGAAGATCTACCGCTAGTGAGGAAAGTCCTTCGTGGGCGATGACCATGGTGGGACAGACAAGGTTGCTTCTTCGTGGACCCTTTGTGGGTGGAGCCCTTCGTGGACTCGCGCAACCGTTACCCTTAGTGGGTTGAAGTCTCCATCAACGTGGATGTACGATAGCACCACCTATCGGAACCACGTCAAAAACATCCGTGTGTCCAATTGCGTTTGAATCCTCCAAACCCTTCCCTTTACTTTCTTGCAAGTTGCATGCTTTAATTTCCGCTGCCTATATACTCTTTGCATGCTTGCTTGAATTGTGTGATGATTGCTTGACTTGTCCCAAGATAGCTAAAATCTGCCAAACTCTAAAATTGGGAAAAGGTTAAGTTTTTAATTGGTCAAGTAGTCTAATCACCCCCCTCTAGACATACTTCTGAATGAAATATGCCCTAGAGGCAATAATAAAGTTATTATTTATTTCCTTATATCATGATAAATGTTTATTATTCATGCTAGAATTGTATTAACCAGAAACATAATACTTGTGTGAATACATAGACAAACAGAGTGTCACTAGTATGCCTCTACTTGACTAGCTCGTTGATCAAAGATGGTTATGTTTCCTCACCATAGACATGTGTTGTCATTTGATTAACGGGATCACATCATTAGAAGAATTATGTGATTGACTTGACCCATTCCGTTAGCTTAGCACTCGATCGTTTAGTATGTTGCTATTGCTTTCTTCGTGACTTATACATGTCCCTATGACTATGAGATTATGCAACTCCCGTTTACCGGAGGAACACTTTGTGTGCTACCAAACGTCACAATGTAACTGGGTGATTATAAAGGTGCTCTATAGGTGTCTCCGAAGGTACTTGTTGGGTTGGCGTATTTCGAGATTAGGATTTGTCACTCCGATTGTCGGAGAGGTATCTCTGGGCCCACCCGGTAATGCACACTTAAAGCCTTGCAAGCATTGCAACTACTGAGTTAGTTGTGGGATGATGTATTATGGAACGAGTAAAGAGACTTGCCAGTAACGAGATTGAACTAGGTATTGAGATACCGACGATCGAATCTCGGGCAAGTAACATACCGATGACAAAGGGAACAACGTATGTTGTTATGCGGTTTGACCGATAAAGATCTTCGTAGAATATGTGGGAGCCAATTGTTGGGGAACGTTGCAGAAAACAAAAATTTTCCTACGGTTTCACCAAGATCCATCTATGAGTTCATCTAGCAACGAGTCATTAGATGCATCTACGTACCTTGTAGATCGCGAGCGGAAGCGTTCAAAGAACGGGGATGATGTAGTCGAACACGACGTGATCCAAATCATCGGAGATCCTAGCACCGAACGGACGGCACCTCCGCGTTCAACACACGTACGGAACAGCCACGTCTCCTCCTTCTTGATCCAGCAAGGGAGGGAGGAGAGGTTGAGGGAGATGGCACCAGCAGCAGCACGACGGCGTGGTGTTGATGGAGCTGCAGTACTCCGGCAGAGCTTCGCTAAGCACTATGGAGGAGGAGGAGGTGTTGGAGAGGGAGAAGAAGGCAACCAAAGGCCAAGGTCAGAAGTCCCTCCTCTCCCCCACTATATATAGGAGGGCCAAGGGGGGTGGCCGGCCCTAGGAGATCCAATCTCCTAGGGGGGCGGCGGCCAAGGGGGGTTTCCCTCACCCCCAAGGCACCTAGGAGGTGCCTTCCCCTCCTAGGACTCTTCCCCCCTTGAACCCTAGGCGCATGGGCCTATGTGGGGCTGGTGCCCTTGGCCCATGTAGGCCAAGGCGCACCCCCTACAGCCCATGTGGCCCCCCGGGACAGGTGGACCCACCCCGTGGACCCCCGGGACCCTTCCGGTGGTCCCGGTACAATACCGATAACCCCGAAACTTGTCCCGATGCCCGAAACAGGACTTCCCATATATAAATCTTTATCTCCGGACCATTCCGGAACTCCTCGTGACGTCCGGGATCTCATCCGGGACTCCGAACAACATTCGGGTTACTGCATATACATATCCCTACAACCCTAGCGTCACTGAACCTTAAGTGTGTAGACCCTACGGGTTCGGGAGACATGTAGACATGACCGAGATCGCTCTCCGGTCAATAAACAACAGCGGGATCTGGATACCCATGTTGGCTCCCACATGCTCCACGATGATCTCATCGGATGAACCACGATGTCGAGGATTGAATCAACCCCGTATGCAATTCCCTTTGTCAATCGATATGTTACTTGCCCGAGATTCGATCGTCGGTATCCCAATACCTCGTTCAATCTCGTTACCGGCAAGTCACTTTACTTGTACCGTAATGCATGATCCCGTGACCAGACACTTGGTCACTTTGAGCTCATTATGATGATGCATTACCGAGTGGGCCCAGTGATATCTCTCCGTCATACGGAGTGACAAATCCCAGTCTCGATCCGTGTCAACCCAACAGACACTTTCGGAGATACCTGTAGTGCACCTTTATAGTCACCCAGTTACGTTGTGACGTTTGATACACCCAAAGCACTCTTACGGTATCCGGGAGTTACACAATCTCATGGTCATAGGAAAAGATACTTGACATTAGAAAAGCTCTAGCAAACGAACTACATGATCTCACGCTATGCTTAGGATTGGGTCTTGTCCATCACATCATTATCCTAATGATGTGATCCCGTTATCAATGACATCCAATGTCCATAGCCAGGAAACCATGACTATCTATTGATCAACAAGCTAGTCAACTAGAGGCTTACTAGGGACATGTTGGTGTCTGTTATTCACACATGTATTACGATTTCCGGATAATACAATTATAGCATGAATAAAGACAATTATCATGAACAAAGAAATATAATAATAATGCTTTTATTATTGCCTCTAAGGCATATTTCCAACAGTCTCCCACTTGCACTAGAGTCAATAATCTAGTTACATTGTGATGAATCGAACACCCATGGAATTCTGGTGTTGATCATGTTTTGCTCTAGGGAGAGGTTTAGTCAACGGATCCGCTATATTCAGGTCCGTATGTACTTTACAAATCTCTATGTCTCCATCTTGAACATTTTCACGAATGGAGTTGAAGCGATGCTTGATGTGCCTTGTCTTCTTGTGAAACCTGGGCTCCTTGGCAAGAGCAATAGCTCCAGTGTTGTCACGGAAAAGCTTGATCGGCGCCGATGCATTGGGTATGACTCCTAGGTCGGTGATGAACTCCTTCACCCATATTGCTTCATGTGCTGCCTCCGAGGCTGCCATGTACTCCGCTTCACATGTAGATCCCGCCACGACGCTCTGCTTGCAACTGCACCAGCTTACTGCCCCACCATTCAAAATTACACGTATCCGGTTTGTGACTTAGAGTCATCCAGATCTGTGTCGAAGCTAGCGTCGACGTAACCCTTTACGACGAGCTCTTCGTCACCTCCATAAACGAGAAACATTTCCTTAGTCCTTTTCAGGTACTTCAGGATATTCTTGACCGCTGTCCAGTGTTCCTTGCCGGGATTACTTTGGTACCTTCCTACCAAACTTACAGCAAGGTTTACATCAGGTCTGGTACATAGCATGGCATACATAATAGAACCTATGGCTGAGGCATAGGGGATGACACTCATCTCTTCTATATCTTCTGCCGTGGTCGGACATTGAGCTGAGCTCAATTTCACACCTTGCAAAATAGGCAAGAACCCTTTCTTGGACTGATCCATTTTGAATTTCTTCAAAATCTTATCAAGATATGTGCTTTGTGAAAGACCTATGAGGTGTCTCGATCTATCCCTATAGATCTTGATGCCTAATATATAAGCAGCTTCTCCAAGGTCCTTCATTGAAAAACTCTTATTCAAGTAGGCCTTGATGCTGTCCAAGAGTTCTATATCATTTCCCATCAAAAGTATGTCATCTACATATAATATGAGAAATGCTACAGAGCTCCCACTCACTTTCTTATAAACGCAGGCTTCTCCATAAGTCTGCGTGAACCCAAACGCTTTGATCATCTCATCAAATCGAATGTTCCAACTCTGAGATGCTTGCACCAGCCCATAAATCGAGCGTTGGAGCTTGCACACCTTGTTAGCATTCTTAGGATCGACAAAACCTTCCGGCTGCATCATATACAATTCTTCCTTAAGGAAACCATTAAGGAATGCCGTTTTGACGTCCATTTGCCATATCTCATAATCGTAGAATGCGGCAATTGCTAACATGATTCGGACGGACTTTAGCTTCGCTACCGGTGAGAAAGTCTCATCGTAGTCAACCCCTTGAACTTTTCGATAACCCTTAGCGACAAGTCGAGCTTTATAGATGGTCACATTACCATCCGCGTCTGTCTTCTTCTTAAAAATCCATTTATTTTCGATGGCTCGCCGTTCAACGGGCAAGTCATTCAAAGTCCATAATTCGTTTTCATACATGGATCCTATCTCGGATTTCATGGCTTCTAGCCATTTGTCGGAATCCGGGCCCGCCATCGCTTCTTCATAGTTCGAAGGTTCACCGTTGTCCAAGATAGGGTTGCCGTACCACTCTGGTGCGGAACGTGTCCTTGTGGACCTTCGAATTTCAGTAGGAGCTTGATCAGAAGTATCTTGATCATCATCATTAACTTCCTCTCTAGTCGGTGCAGGCACCTCAGGAACATTTTCTTGAGTTGCGCCATTTTCCGGTTCAAGAGGTAATACTTCATCAAGCTCTACTTTCCTCCCACTTACTTCTTTCGAGAGAAACTCTTTCTCCAGAAAGGACCCATTCTTGGCAACAAAGATCTTGCCTTCGGATCTGAGGTAGAAGATATACCCAACAGTTTCTTTAGGGTATCCTATGAAGACGCATTTTTCCGATTTGGGTTCGAGCTTTTCAGGTTGAAGTTTCCTGACATAAGCATCGCATCCTCAAACTTTTAGAAACGACAGCTTAGGTTTCTTCCCAAACCACAATTCATACGGTGTCGTCTCAACGGATTTCGACGGTGCCCTATTTAAAGTGAATGCGGTAGTCTCTAAAGCATAGCCCCAAAAAGATAGTGGTAAATCGGCAAGAGACATCATAGATCGCACCATATCTAATAGAGTGCGATTACGACGTTCGGACACACCATTACGTTGAGGTGTTCCAGGCGGCGTGAGTTGTGAAACTATTCCACATTTTCTTAAGTGTGTACCAAACTCGTGACTCAAGTATTCTCCTCCACGATCTGATCGTAGAAACTTGATTTTCCTGTCACGTTGATTCTCAACCTCACTCTGAAATTCCTTGAACTTTTCAAAGGTTTCAGACTTGTGTTTCATTAGGTAGATATACCCATATCTACTCAAATCATCAGTGAGGATGAGAACATAACGATAGCCACCGCGAGCCTCAACACTCATTGGACCGCATACATCAGTATGTATGATTTCCAATAAGTTGGTTGCTCGCTCCATTGTTCCTGAGAACGGAGTCTTGGTCATTTTACCCATGAGGCATGGTTCGCACGTGTCAAATGATTCGTAATCAAGAGACTCTAAAAGTCCATCAGCATGGAGCTTCTTCATGCGTTTGACACCTATGTGACCAAGGCGGCAGTGCCACAAGTATGTGGGACTATCACTATCAATCTTACATCTTTTGGTACTTACACTATGAATATGTGTAGCATTACGCTCGAGATTCATAAAGAATAAACCATTCACCATCGGAGCATGACCATAAAACATATCTCTCATATAAATAGAACAACCATTATTCTCGGATTTAAATGAGTAGCCATCTCGAATTAAACGAGATCCTGATACAATGTTCATGCTCAAACTTGGCACAAAATAACAATTATTGAGGTTCAAAACTAATCCCGTAGGTAAATGTAGAGGTAGCGTGCCGACGGCGATCACATCGACCTTGGAACCATTCCCGACGCGCATCGTCACCTCGTCCTTCGCCAGTCTCCGTTTATTCCGCAGCTCCTGCTGTGTGTTACAAATATGAGCAACAGCACCGGTATCAAATACCCAGGAGTCACTACGATTACTGGTAAGGTACATATCAATTACATGTATATCAAATATACCTTTGGTTTTGCCGGCCTTCTTGTCCGCTAAGTATTTGGGGCAGTTCCGCTTCCAATGACCACTTTCCTTGCAATAAAAGCACTCAGTCTCGGGCTTGGGTCCATTCTTTGGCTTCTTCCCGGCAGCTTGCTTGCTGGGCGCGGCAACTACCTTGCCGTCCTTCTTGAAGTTCTTTTGTGACGCCCGGGTAATTAAGCTACAGTAATCCCCGCTAATGATGTCACGTCACCTCGGTTACTGTGGTTAAACTCGCGTTAGTTCGGAACCTAGTTCGAATTTCAAATTCAAAATCGAGCAAACAATAAAAGTTTTCAAATATTAAAATTTAAATGTTCGGAGTGAACCAAATAATACATAGGTAATTATGGTGGAGAAACCAAACTTTGATGAAATGTTTAAAGGCCCTAAGACAATTAAAACAATAGTGAAAACAATTAAACAAATGCCTATTGAATTTATAAAATGCTAACACTATTTTATTATGGGTTAAGAATTAATCTCGTAGTAGTTTAATGGTAAATACAAATTAGGCACTAGTGGTAATTTTATAAAACTGAAAATAAAAGAAAATACAAAATAAATAAAAGAAAGAAAATACAAAAGAGAAACAAAAAAAGGGAGGAGAAGCCCCCCCCCCCCCCCCTGCTGGACCGCGGCCCAGCTGGCCATCGGGCCAACCAGGCCGGCCCAGGTCAGCCCCCCCACTCCTCTCCCTTATCCACTCCTCCTCCCCACTCGTCCCACCGACACCCCCCACTCCACCCACTCGCCCCCCCTCCTCTCTCCCGATCTGGATCGGGATCCAGAGGAGACCGTCGCCGCCAGGCCTCGTCGCCGCCGAACGCCGTCCCCGTCCTCCTCCTCGCCGGTCCTCCCCGACCGCCGTCAAGCCCACTGCCCCGTCCCCTACTTCCCCCCGTGAGCTCCCCCTTCGCCCCCCCCCCCCCCTCTCCCCCTAGGTCGCCTCGGTCGTCGCCCTCCCCGCCCGAGGTCGACGCGCTCCGGCGCCACCGTCGCCCGCGCCCTGCCGTGCCGGACCGTCCCGCCCCCGCCTCTCCTTTCCCCGACCGGCTCCACCATCGGGCCCCAACGAGCTTCACAGTGCCCGGGCATGCGCTCGCCGCGCCCGCGACCTCCCGTGACCGCACCCCGGCCTCCTCTCCCTCCGGCGACGCTGGCCCCGTGCTCCCCCGCCTCGGCCACGCGCCCCGGCCACCGGCCTCCCTCGCTGCGCCTCCGTCCCCCTGCTTCCCTGCCGGCGCTCACCCCTGCGCCCCCGCATCCTCCGCACACGGCCGCGGCCATGGCCGATGGCGCCGGCCCCCAGCGCTCCTCCGCGCGGCCGCCTTTCCACAGGCCACGGCCGGCGCGCCCCGCTTCGGCGCTGGCCTCGCCGTGGCCACCGCACCCTGCTCCGACGCCTTGCCGGGTCCGCCCGCACCTGGGCGTGCGCCCGCTCGGGCCGCGTCCTGCGCCCGCGCCCGCTAGGCGGCGCCCGATAGGCCCCTGTGCCTATGGCACGTGGGGCCCGCCCTGGAACGTTTAAAAATAATAATAATAAAATTTTAAAAATATATTAAATAATTAAATAAATAATAACTAAAATAATTAAAATATTAATTAATTAATTAACTTAATTAATCCTGATTAGATTAACCTAATCTCTAATTAATTTAACTAATCTGTAATTAACCTAAACAGAGAATGACAGGTGGGTCCCACTGGACCCACACGTCAGGTTGACCAGGTCAATGGTCAACGTTGACTGCTGACATCACTCTGATGTCATGCTGACGTCATCATTTACTATTCTGGATAATGTTGGATTAAATAATTAATTAAATTCCAGAAATTAATAAAATCTTTAGAAAATCATATCTTTTAATCCGTAACTCGGACTAAAATATTTTCAGCATGAAAGTTGCTCAGAGCGACGGGACGAATCCGGATACGCAGTCTGTTTGTCCGCCGCACACCCCTAACCTATCGAACCCGCAACTTTCCCCCTCCGGCTCCTCTGCCCGAAAACACGAAACACCGAGGATATTTTCCCGGATGTTTCCCCCCTTAACCGGCATCACCTCATACCACGTTAGGGCCCGCCTAGCATCGTTACTTGTCTTGTCATGCATCGATATGCATCTGTTTACATGGTATTCATTGTTTCTTCCCCCCCCTTTTTGTCTCCCGTAGACTACGAGACCGACGCTGCTGCTGCCCAGTTCGACTACGGAGTTGACGACCCCTCCTTCTTGCCAGAGCAACCAGGCAAGCCCCCCCCCCCCCTTGATCACCAGATATCGCCTATTCTCCTCTATTCTGCTTGCATTAGAGTAGTGTAGCATGTTACTGCTTTCCATTGATCCTATTCTGATGCATAGCCTGACATTGTTGCTACATCTGTTGATACCTTACCTGCAATCCTAAATGCTTAGTATAGGATGCTAGTTTATCACCATTGGCCCTACATTCTTGTCCGTCTGCTGTGCTATACTATCGGGCCGTGATCACTCGGGAGGTGATCACGGGTATATATTTATACTTATACATGATACATGTGGTGACTAAAGTCGGGTCGGCTTGTGGAGCACCCGCGAGTGATTCACGGATTGGGGGCTGAAAGGACCTTTGTCCCGATGGCCCTCTGGATGGATCTTTGTGGCGGAGCGACGGGGCAGGTTGAGACCGCCTAGGAGAGAGGTGGGCCTGGCCCTGTTCGGCGTTCGCGGATACTTAACACGCTTAACGAGATCTTGGTATTTGATCTGAGTTGGCTACGAGCCTATACACACTAACCAACTACGTGGGAAAGATATGGGCACTCGGCGTCGTGGTATCAGCCGAAGCACTTCAGACGTCAGCGATGGAGCGGCGCGCGCCGGATTGGACTGGAATGCCACTAGGCTAGGTCTGCTTCCGGCCGCCCTCGCAACGTGCAGGTGTGCTATGGGCGATGGGCCCAGACCCCTGTGCGCTTAGGTTTAGACCGGCGTGCTGGCCTCTCTGTTTTGCCTAGGTGGGGCTGCGACGTGTTGATCTTCCGAGGCCGGGCATGACCCAGGAAAGTGTGTCCGGCCAAATGGGATCAAGCATGTTGGGTAAGTTGGTGCACCCCTGCAGGGAAGTTAATCTATTCGAATAGCCGTGATCTTCGATAACAGGACGACTTGGAGTTGTACCTTGACCTTATGACAACTAGAACCGGATACTTAATAAAACACACCCTTCCAAGTGCCAGATACAACCGGTGGTCGCTCTCTCTCAGGGATACGAGGAGGGGATCGCCGGGTAGGATTATTGCTATGTGATGTTACTTGGAGGACTTCAACCTACCCTCTTCTACTTGTTGCAAGACGAAGGTGACCAGAAGCGTAGTCTTCGATAAGACTAGCTATCCCCCTCTTATTCTGGCATTCTGCAGGTCAGTCCACTGATATGGCCCTTTACACATATACCCATGCATATGTAGTGTAGCTCCTTGCTTGCGAGTACTTTGGATGAGTACTCACGGTTGCTTTCTCCCCCCTTTTTTCCCCCTTTCCTTTCTTCCTGGATGTCGCAACCAGACGTTGGAGCCCAGGATCCAGACGCCACCTTCGACGACGACTACTACTCTGGAGGTGCCTACTACTATGTGCAGCCCGCTGGCGACGACCAGGAGTAGTTTAGGAGGATCCCAGGCAGGAGGCCTGCGCCTCTTTCGATCTGTATCTCAGTTTGTGCTAGCCTTCTTAAGGCAAACTTGTTTAACTTATGTCTGTACTTAGATATTGTTGCTTCCGCTAACTCGTCTATGATCGAGCACTTGTATTCGAGCCCTCGAGGCCCCTGGCTTGTATTATGATGCTTGTATGACTTATTTATGTTTTAGAGTTGTGTTGTGATATCTTCCCGTGAGTCCTTGATCTTGATCGTACACATTTGCGTGCATGATTAGTGTACGATTGAATCGGGGGCGTCACATCTTTTTACCCTTGCCCTTCTTGAACTTAGTGGTTTTATTGACCATCAACACTTGTTGTTCCTTCTTGACTTCTACCTCTGCTGATTTCAGCATAGCAAATACTTCAGGAATGGTCTTTTCCATCCCCTGCATATTGAAGTTCATCACAAAGCTCTTGTAGCTTGGTGGAAGCGACTGGAGGATTCTGTCAATGACCGCATCATCCGGGAGATTAACTCCCAGCTGAGTCAAGCGGTTATGTAACCCAGACATAGTGAGTATGTGCTCACTGACAGAACTATTTTCCTCCATCTTACAGCTGAAGAATTTGTCAGAGACTTCATATCTCTCGACCTGGGCATGAGCTTGGAAAACCATTTTCAGCTCTTCGAACATCTCATATGCTCCATGTCTCTCAAAACGCTTTTGGAGCCCCGGCTCTAAGCTGTAAAGCATGCCGCACTGAACGAGGGAGTAGTCATTGGTACGTGCCTGCCAAGCGTTCATAACGCCTTGTTCTACAGGGAGAACAGGTGCGTCACCCAGCGGTGCTTGTAGGACATAATCTTTCTTGGCAGCTATGAGGATGATCCTTAGGTTCCGGACCCAGTCCGTATAGTTGCTACCATCGTCTTTCAGCTTGGTTTTCTCTAGGAACGCGTTGAAGTTGAGGACTACGTTGGCCATTTGATCTACAAGACATATTGTAAAATATTTAGACTAAGTTCATGATAATTAAGTTCATCTAATCAAATTATAATGAACTCCCACTCAGATTTGACATCCCTTTGGTCATCTAAGTGTTACACGATCCGAGTCGACTAGGCCGTGTCCAATCATCACGTGAGACGGACTAGTCATCGTCGGTGAACATTCTCATGTTGATCGTATCTTCCATACGACTCGTGTTCGACCTTTCGGTCTCCGTGTTCCGAGGACATGTCTGTACATGCTAGGCTCGTCAAGTTAACCCTAAGTGTTTTCGCTGTGTAAAACTATCTTACACCCGTTGTATGTGAACGTAAGAATCTATCACACCCGATCATCACGTGGTGCTTCGAAACGACGAACTGTAGCAACGGTGCACAGTTAGGGGAGAACACTTCTTGAAATTTTGTAAGGGATCATCGTATTTACTACCGTCGTCCTAAGTAAACAAGATGCATAAAACATAATAAACATCACATGCAATTATATAAAGTAGTGACATGATATGGCCAATATCATATAGCTCCTTTGATCTTCATCTTCGGGGCTCCATGATCATCTTGTCACCGGCATGACACCATGATCTCCATCATCATGATCTCCATCATCGTGTCTTCATGAAGTTGTCACGCCAATGACTACTTCTACTTCTGTGACTAACGCGTTTAGTAATAAAGTAAAGTAGTTTACATGGCGTTCTTCAATGACACACAGGTCATACAAAAAATAAAGACAACTCCTATGGCTCCTGCCGGTTGTCATACTCATCGACATGCAAGTCGTGATTCCTATTACAATAGCATGAACATCTCATACATGACATATAGATCATTCATCACAACTTTGGCCATATCATATCACAAAGCACTTGCTGCAAAAACAAGTTAGACGTCCTCTAATTGTTGTTGCATATTTTACGTGGCTGAAGTAGGGTTCTAGCAAGAACGTTTTCTTACCTACATGAAACCACAATGTGATTTGTCAACTTCTATTTACCCTTCATAAGGACCCTTTTCATCGAATCCGCTTCAACTAAAGTAGGAGAGACAGACACCCGCCAGCCACCTTATGCAACTAGTGCATGTTAGTCGGTGGAACCGGTCTCACGTAAGCGTACGTGTAAGGTTGGTCCGGGCCGCTTCATCCCACAATACCGCTGAAGCAAGATAAGACTAGTAGCGGCAAGAAAGTTGACAAATCTACGCCCACAACAAATTGTGTTCTACTCATGCAAGAAGAACTACGCATAGACCTAGCTCATGATGCCACTGTTGGGGAACGTTGCAGAAAACAAAAAATTTCCTACGGTTTCACCAAGATCCATCTATGAGTTCATCTAGCAACGAGTCATTAGATGCATCTACGTACCTTGTAGATCGCGAGCGGAAGCGTTCAAAGAACGGGGATGATGTAGTCGAACACGACGTGATCCAAATCACCGGAGATCCTAGCACCGAACGGACGGCACCTCCGCGTTCAACACACGTACGGAACAACCACGTCTCCTCCTTCTTGATCCAGCAAGGGAGGAAGGAGAGGTTGAGGGAGATGGCACCAGCAGCAGCACGACGGCGTGGTGTTGATGGAGCTGCAGTACTCCGGCAGAGCTTCGCTAAGCACTATGGAGGAGGAGGAGGTGTTGGAGAGGGAGAAGGAGGCAACCAAAGGCCAAGGTCAGAAGTCCCTCCTCTCCCCCACAATATATAGGAGGGCCAAGGGGGGTGGCCAGCCCTAGGAGATCCAATCTCCTAGGGGGGCGGCGGCCAAGGGGGGTGTCCCTCCCCCCCAAGGCACCTAGGAGGTGCCTTCCCCTCCTAGGACTCTTCCCCCCTTGAACCCTAGGCGCATGGGCCTATGTGGGGCTGGTGCCCTTGGCCCATGTAGGCCAAGGTGCACCCCCTACAGCCCATGTGCCCCCCCCGGGACAGGTGGACCCACCCGGTGGACCCCCGGGACCCTTCCGGTGGTCCCGGTACAATACTGATAACCCCGAAACTTGTCCCGATGCCCGAAACAGGACTTCCCATATATAAATATTTATCTCCGGACCATTCTGAAACTCCTCGTGACGTCCGGGATCTCATCCGGGACTCCGAACAACATTCGGGTTACTGCTTATACATATCCCTACAACCCTAGCGTCACTGAACCTTAAGTGTGTAGACCCTACGGGTTCGGGAGACATGTAGACATGACCGAGATCGCTCTCCGGTCAATAACCAACAGCGGGATCTGGATACCCATGTTGGCTCCCACATGCTCCACGATGATATCATCGGATGAACCACGATGTCGAGGATTTAATCAACCCCGTATGCAATTCCCTTTGTCAATCGATATGTTACTTGCCCGAGATTCGATCGTCGGTATCCCAATACCTTGTTCAATCTCGTTACCGGCAAGTCACTTTACTCGTACCGTAATGCATGATCCCGTGACCAGACACTTGGTCACTTTGAGCTCATTATGATGATGCATTACCGAGTGGGCCCAGTGATATCTCTCCGTCATACGGAGTGACAAATCCCAGTCTCGATCCGTGTCAACCCAACAGACACTTTCGGAGATACCTGTAGTGCACCTTTATAGTCACCCAGTTACGTTGTGACGTTTGATACACCCAAAGCACTCCTACGGTATCCGGGAGTTACACGATCTCATGGTCAAAGGAAAAGATACTTGACATTAGAAAAGCTCTAGCAAACGAACTACACGATCTCACGCTATGCTTAGGATTGGGTCTTGTCCATCACATCATTATCCTAATGATGTGATCCCGTTATCAATGACATCCAATGTCCATAGCCAGGAAACCATGACTATCTATTGATCAACGAGCTAGTCAACTAGAGGCTTACTAGGGATATGTTGGTGTCTGTTATTCACACATGTATTACGATTTCCGGATAATACAATTATAGCATGAATAAAGACAATTATCATGAACAAAGAAATATAATAATAATGCTTTTATTATTGCCTCTAGGGCATATTTCCAACACCAATATGGGCATCCAGGTCCCGCTATTAGTTATTGACCGGAAACGTGTCTCGGTCATGTCTACATAGTTCTCGAACCCGTAGGGTCCGCACGCTTAACGTTTCGTTGACGATATAGTATTATATGAGTTATGTATGTTGGTGACCGAATGTTGTTCGGAGTCCCAGATGAGATCATCGACATGACGTGGAACTCCGGAATGGTCCGGAGATAAAGTTTGATATATGGGATAATAGTGTTTGATCTCCGGAAGGGTTCCGGAATTCACCGGAAGGAGTTCCGGATGTTTCCCGAAATGTTTGGGTACAAGAACAGGTTATTTGGGCCAAAGGGGAAAGCCCACAAGGTTTTTGGAAAGCGCAAAAGGAAGTTTTGCGGAGTCCAGGGGCCAGACGCCAGGGTCCCTGGCGTCTGGGTCCAGATGCCGGGAACCCTGGCGTCTGGCCCTGGAGTCCGAGAAGGACTCTTGCCTTTTGGGTGAAACCGACTTTGTGGAGGCTTTCACTCCAAGTTTCGACCCCCAAGGCTCAACATATAAATAGAGGGGCAGGGCTAGCACCAAGGACAGATCAAGAAACACCAAGCCGTGTGCCGGCAACCCCGTCCCCTCTAGTTTATCCTCCGTCATAGTTTCCGTAGTTCTTTGGCGAAGCCCTGCGGAGATTGTTCTTCACCAACACCGTCACCACGCCGTCGTGCTGCCGGAACTCATCTACTACTTCGCCCGTCTTGCTGGATCGAGAAGGCGATGACGTCATCGAGCTGAACGTGTGCAGAACTCGGAGGTGCCGTGCGTTCGGTACTTGGATCGGTCAGATCGTGAAGACATACGACTACATCAACCGCGTTGATAAACGCTTCTGCTTAGCGACCTTCAAGGGTATGAAGATACACTCCCCCTCTCGTTGCTATGCATCACCATGATCTTGCGTGTGCGTAGGAAATTTTTTGAAATTACTACGTTCCCCAACAACTTCAAGGTCCTACAAGTGGTATCAGAGCTTTGGTCTCCATTTGCTTTGATTTCCTTAGCTTTTGGTGGTCATAGCCTTGCTTTCACAACCTAGGAGAGTATGGCGTCTAGTGAGGGAAATTATCACCGTAAAGATCCTTCCTCTAGTAGTAACAATAATAATGTCAAATCCAATATTGTTGCTTCTAGTAGTTCTCTTAATTCCACTAATGATTCTCTTAGCCAAGTTACACCTGAGCAAGAAAATAGCTTATTGAAGGGAATTATAGAGAAAGGTGTTTACAAGAGCCTTGCCAGGAGTAAGCAATTCGAGGAAATTGTACGCAAGCAAGGAAGGCACCGGAAGAATCAAGGTGTTGGTTTTGAACGAAAGTTCAATGCCAATGGAGTTGAGTGGGAAGAAGATCAATACCCCAAGACGAAGTTTGTTCCTCAACAAGAGAAGTATGATCCTACTTCCTTTAAAGGAACACAAGCACAAGATGATCTTCCACCACAAGACCACAAGAACAAAGGCAAGGACAAGCTTCAAGAAGAGATTGATGCATTTGAAGAAGCACCTAAGGCCTCGGTCAAGTGGGTTCCCAAGACTACGTCAAGTTCTACTTCATCAAGTACAACCACAACTCCAAGGATTCCCATCAAGATGATGTGGATCCCGAAGAAGAAGAATTAGAGAGTTCTTGAGGGTGACTCGGCCAACATTCTTCACTCATATCTTTTTGGCAACGACAAGTGCAATCAACTTTCACATCGTGCACTAGTTCAA
The DNA here is from genome assembly GCA_963921465.1 of Triticum timopheevii. Classification (NCBI taxonomy): domain Eukaryota; kingdom Viridiplantae; phylum Streptophyta; class Magnoliopsida; order Poales; family Poaceae; genus Triticum; species Triticum timopheevii. Next base: position 651,777,946 of record OY997264.1, read on the forward strand.
GGAGTCACAAACCCTCATGTTGGTAAGGCAAGGGACAAGGTAAACTAATGATTTCATGGACATCATCTTGTGTATGCTTCACTCTATGTCTATGGATATTCTTGTTTGTTCCTTGTGGGACTAACCCATGTAGGTAAGTTGAAAGTGCAATTTACTCCAAAGGATTGCTTCAAATGATCCACATCAACATTGAGCATCCACATCTTCAACACCTACATGAAGTCATCATCGACAAAACCCAAGGTTAGTTCATCCCTCTAAAAGGGGATCTCACATCTAGGGGGAGCTTAACTCTAAGAATTGAGTCAAAGCAACTCTAATGGTGTGAACACATCAATGCATTATGTAAAAGTGGTAACCCCACTTGAGCTTAAACGATGAGTATGACCTATGATCAAATGTTTTCATTTGACTCCTAAGTCAATATACTCATATATAGATGACCTAGTCATCGCCAATTGTTTGATAGATGCTAGAATTGGTTGTGCATGTTTTGCCACATATTTCATTTGCCATCTTATTGTGTGAGCATGTTGGTGCAAATTTTACTCATTCAAGGACATCCACTTGTTATTTTGAGTGATTGGCTTCCTTTTCTTTTTGCCAAGTGGATGGACAAGAATGCCTAAGAACCTTCTCTAGCTATCTATGCTTTTCTCGTCTCAAACTCTCTTCATGCTACATCACAAAATTTGATGAACTCAGATTCGAACCACTCTGTGTGAGGAGCACTCGGAGTCCCCGATTCATCATAGACTTAAACTTCCAAAACTTCTTTGTGATTCTCGGTCTGACCGATTCCTCCATTTCGGTCCTACCGAGATCACTAAGTCGATCTAGGTTTTCAATCTCGGTGCAACCGATTTGAACTTTTCGGTCACACCGAGTTGCTGTAACTGTACACAGTTATGCATCTCGGTGCCACCGAGTTGTTCCACTCAGTCACACCAACAGGGTCGGGCTATATATACTCACGGGCAAAAATTTGGAAATTTCTCCGAACTTCTTTGCCCGCGCAATAGCTCGCTCTGCCATCAGGGTCTCCGGATCGTCTCCTCGTCGCCAGCCGCCTCCTGTCGCTGGTCTCCGCGCCGTCAACGGAATGCACCCCCACCGTTGCCACCGTAGCGAGTTCATCGCCAAGCTAGGGTATGGACTCGATCACAGTGCTATCCTCGTCCGATTCCTAGCACATTGTGTCCCCGGATCTTCACCAGAGGGTCCTGCGTCCTGCTTGAGAAGGCGTCTATCTCAGAAGGTCACCATACATTGATGAGTATGGTGGTTGGAAGAATTTCGTCCACCGAGGGCGGGTTGCATGACGCCGTCAGAAGTTTGCTGGCGGGGTTTGAGGTATGTAAAAATGACATACCTTTTGATAGTTTTACACATAAAGTGCGCCCTGTATAGATAGTAGCCCCTGAGACTCGGTATGTTGTCGAAAGCGACAGCGTGCCGAGGATCAAAATTGCAGGTATTAATTTTTGCCTTTCCTATGCAGGTGGCGGATAGTCCGGTGGCCAGCCGGACTGATGGAGTTGCCGAACTAAAATGGCAACTCGATGTTGCGGATGCGGACATCGCGCTGGTCAATAAGCGACTTGACGAGTCACAAGGTATGTTGTTTCTCAGTGGTCACCTAGTAAGGGAGCCGAAGCCCACTCCTTACAACATGTGTGCTTAATGCAGATGGTGCCGCTGCTGTGGAGAGCCTTCGGGCAGAACTTGGTCGAGCCAAGGAGCAGGCCAGAAGGAGTGATGCGGCTGCCTCGAGGGCGGCCGAAGAGCTAGAAGCCGAAAGGGCTGCTCACTGCCGAAGCAAGGAGGAGATGGCCGAAATGACCGTGAAGTTGAAAGATGTTACCGTCTGCTATGAGGTTCTTGAAAAAGAATGCCGAGCGGAGCAAGAAGACCCGAGGAAGGCCACCGCCGAAGCCAAGGATGCCCGTTCTGCAATGAGGGCTATAAAAGAGGAGCTGCGCCAGCCGGGGTTATTGCGGCTGGCAAGCCCTTTCTGCTGCGCAGGAGGTTTACAGATCCGAAGTATGCTCAGCCTGGCTAGCTGTGGGGTCCGGAGGATCCTTATATGGATTTAGCGGCGAGTGCGGCAGATGCTATTTTGCACTTCCGAAGTCAGAAGGATCACGAGACGGAAGAGCTTTTTTGGTCTCAATTCCATAGTCCGGAGCGTTCACTTCCGTTGACCGGTCGCTTGGCTGAGTGGGCTGAGCTGAATAGATTGTCCGGACTTGCCATGACGGATATCGTGGCTCAGGTCTGGCCGGATAGGCCCAAGCCGAAGAGCTATTTCGGCTTATTGCAGCAATTCCTTGGGGCGGTGCCGCATATAAACGCGATGAAGCGGTCGGCTTGCATAGAGGGTGCATGGATGGCCCTCGCCCGTGTGAAGACATACTGGACGGAAATGGACGCCACCGCTGTTGCAACCCGGGGTTCGGACGAGAGCCGGTTACCCGCCGAGCACTATTTTGGGGAAGTTATGCGTGGTGCTCGTGTAATAGAGTCGCAGTGCTCAAAAAATGTCATGTTCAAATGAACTTTATGGTTTGTAAAACGATGTTTATAATATAAGCGCTTTTTGTACTTTTGCGTTCAAGTATTGAAATATCTCCTGTGCGGCCATTAATGTATACTTGCGTATAACCTGAAAGATGGCAGTCTTCAGCTTCAGCCCCCACGCACATGGTGCGGGGGTGTTTGCGAAATAGTGCATTTTCACACTTAATCCAACGTCTTGGTCCTGTGAAGGAGGTGGTAGCGTAGCAAACGAGGCAACCGGACTATAATGCTTTATCACTTTCACTTAGCCATAGGAGTTCGAAGGTGGGGCTACGATATAGCCCCTAGGGGCACCGCGCTCTCCGGATTTGGGGCGCGTGTGTGCCTGACCGGGAAGAGGTCCTTCGTCAAAGCGGAGGAATTCTAAACATTCCGGAGGTCGATCGAGTGGTTGACCAGTCTCTCGCTACATCATGACAGTCAGTTTTCGGCTTTCTCTACTGAGGTGCTCACCCGGCCGAACCGGGGCACAATCGCAGTAGTTCTCCTGGTGCCGCGTTAGCCGATGATACGGAACGTAAGGCAGCAAAACACAGGAGCCGGGCAAACCCAACATTTAACCAAAGACATGATTCGGAGCTGATGCATATAAGGCCTAACTCGATACGCCGAACACTCCCTGAGGTGTTCGGTCTTTATGATGACGGGCAGATCAATGCCCCAAGCCCCTAGTGTCCAGGTACGCGCGAGATCCTCTAACGCGGCCGATGCCGAAACGCCACCCTCCTCTATAGCTATAGTGAAAAACCAGGGGATGTATAGCAACAAGAGACAGTAAAAAAGGTTTACGCAGGGTCTTAATCTGAAAAGAATCCTTGTAACGGGTCCCTACTGCACGTCTGCGCCTGTGTCTCCGTTGTGCTGTATCCTGGACGGGTGTAACACCCAGTTCATCTGTAAAAGAGAGGAACTTAGTTTGAAAAGAAATCGTGTGAAAAATGTATTTAAAACAGAGCATGATTAAATGAATAAAGTTGAGCTTTTGTTGGCTCCTTATTGCTCATACGCACGGCCCCTTATGAAGGGGTGTGCGGCTAGGGAGCCCCTAGTTTATTTGTGCCGGACTCGTCTAGCCGTGTCCGGGGTCTTGAACGACCTCTTAATGAGATGATGCCGCGTGGACCGGGCATTTTAAGTGTAAGAGACGCGTAGTGTGGTATTGCGTTAAAGCGGACAAAAGCTTCACATCCCAATAGTGCTTGATGGCTACTTTTGAATGGGGCGACATGAAAGATTAGCTTTTCGCGTCGGAAGTTGTCGGGTGACCCGAACACAACTTCTAGTAGTAAAGAGCCGGTGCACTTGGCGTAAGGGCCTGGCGTCACTCCTTTGAAGGAAGTGCGGCTATGGCGAATTTTAGTAAGGTCTATCCCCAACTTGCGGATTGTGTCCGGATATAGCAGGTTTAAATCGCTGCCGCCATCCATTAGGACTTGTGTAAATTGTAGTCCGTCGATTATAGGATCCAATATCAGAGCAGTCCATCCTGCGTTTCGAATACTGCTGGAATAGTCCAGGTGGTCGAAAGTAATTGGTTTTGACATCCAGTCTCGAGGTTCCGCGAGGGTGGACCGTGCGACACTACTTTGGCGGGCGCCGCACTGTTGTTCCGTATTATCACATGAAGTGAGTTTACTGTTTTGACTTCTTGTGGCAAAGTCTTTTGTTTTCAGGTGCTCCGCTGTTGGGGTTCGTCGTCGTCCTCGCTTGGCGCGTCGAGCCCCTTGTGTTCGGCGTTGAGTCGGCCAGACTGTTTGAAGACCCAACAATCTCGGTGGGTGTGGTTTGCAGGCTTCCCGGAGGTGCTATGGATTTGACATATCCAATCCAAAATTTTGTTTAGGTTGGATAGCTCGTCACTGTTGTCCTTAAGAGGTAGTGTTTTATTGTTCGGCCGCGAGCTTTTGAATCCGGCGTTGACCGCCGTGTTCTTTGGGCTGTTTTCTTTATTTCGGCGCTGGTCCTTTCTGCGCCGTGATTTTCTGTTTCCATCTCTGATCTCGGATGTACTCGGGTCGCTGGTGCTGCATCTTGCTAGCCAGCTATCTTCCCCCGCGCAAAAGCGGGTCATGAGGATTGTTAGCGCGGCCATTGTTCTCGGCTTCTCTTGGCCGAGGTGTCTGGCGAGCCATTCGTCTCGGACATTATGTTTAAAAGCTGCTAAGGCTTCGACGTCCGGACAGTCGACTATTTGGTTCTTTTTGGTGAGGAACCTGTTCCAGAATTTGCGCGCTGACTCTCCGGGCTGTTGAGTTATGTGACTTAGATCGTCTGCGTCCGGAGGGCGGACATAAGTCCCCTGAAAATTTGCTCTAAACGCGTCCTCGAGCTCTTCCCAACTTCCAGTAGTATTTTCTGGGAGGCTTTTGAGCCAGTGCCGAGCCGGCCCCTTGAGCTTGAGGGGTAGATATTTTATGGCGTGGAGATCATCTCCTCTAGCCATATGTATGTGCAGGATGTAATCCTCAATCCAGACTCCGGGGTCTGTTGTTCCGTCGTATGCCTCTATGTTTACGGGCTTGAACCCCGCTGGAAATTCATGATCCAGCACCTCATCGGTGAAACATAGTGGGTGTGCGGTGCCCCTGTATTTAGGTGTGCCGTTATCTTCAATCGCGCGGCGTGTTGTGTTGCTTCCTGGTGCCCTCTTCTTTGGCCCATAAATGGACCTGACCGGGCCATCCGTTTTGCGAGGATATTTATGTGTGTCATGTGCCGGATACAGTGCGGCGCCGCTTGCCGCTCTTGGCCTGTCATCTGGTCGTCTATCCGGCCAGGCGGCCTCTTTGCCTCTTGATTGTGGGGGCCCTACGGCCTCCTCGTTGAATTCGGGCAGCAGCTTGCGCTTCGGGTAGCTCTTTGTTTGGTGGCTATTGCCGTATTTGTCCGCCGTCTTGAGTACTTTGCTCCACATCATTCTGAGTATGTCTTCCGTTGTTTTGAGCTTCCGTTTCTCCTTCTTCAAACTTCTTGCAGTGGCGATGAGCCTTTTTTGAAGGTTCTTATGCTCCGGTGGTGTGTCCGGTGTGAGATCGTCTGGACTGTTGTTTTTGCCGAGGATTAGTTGATTATCTGATTCATCCTGTTCGGGCGGCTGCTTGATTGCATGTTCGTCTCCCACTGGTATGCCCTACTCTATGGCTGGGTCAGTATGAGCGCTGTTGTTATCGAGGCGGGACTTGGGGCGGCGCTTGCGTCGCCGTTTTGGCTGTTTTTCGGGGGAATTATCCTTCGCCGCGTCCCGTTGTTCCTCGTTATCGCTCCCTTTTGGGGTGTCCACCATATATATATCATGAATTCAGGTGGCTTTCTGGTGCCCTGTAGGCGCTGGTTCTTGGTCGTCTCCGGCATTGTCGTCCATACCGTCGGTGCCTTCAGAGTCGTAGTCTACCATGTCGGTTAGATCGTCGACAGTGGCTACAAAGTGGGTGGTGGGTGGGCTTTGAATTTCTTCGTCGTCCGCATCCCAACCATCCTGGCCGCAGTTCGGCCAGGGCTCTCCTGATAACGAGAGGTACTTTGGCGAATTCAGGATGTCGCCAAAGGGTGAGTGCTGAAAGATGTCTGCATCGGTGAATTCCATGGTCGGCGCCCAATCGGATTCGATTGGCGGGGGCGCAGGAGGTTCGGAGTCCGGAAAGGAGTCCGGCACCACGGAGTCACGAGCTTTGCAAAGGACAAGGCCAGTATTCGGATCCATCACCGTAGAAGTTGCAGCCCCCGAGGCGGTGTCCAGCCACCTGTCGTCGATCTGCGCGATCGGCTCCGAACTGTGGGTCAGAGCGGACTCATGTGCGGCCTCCAGGGTACTGTCCGGCGGCAGAGCTAAATCGTGCCCATCGTGACAGTGCGGCACGCTCGGCAGTGGCTCGAATCCATCGAAGATCAAGTCTCCGCGGATGTCAGCCGTGAAGTTTAGGCTTCCAAATCTGACCTGATGGCCAGGGGCATAGCTTTCGATCTGCTCCAGATGGCCAAGTGAATTGGCCCGCAGTGCAAAGCCGCCGAACACGAAGATCTGTCCGGGGAGAAAAGTCTCACCCTGGACTGCGTTGTTGTTGATTGAAGAAGCCATCGAGCCTATCGGTGACGACACAGAGGAACTCTCAATGAAAGCACCAATGTCGGTGTCAAAACTGGCGGATCTCGGGCAGGGGGTCCCAAACTGTGCGTCTAGGCGGATGGTAACAGGAGACAAGGGACACGATGTTTTTACCCAGGTTCGGGCCCTCTCGATGGAGGTAAAACCCTACTCCTGCTTGATTGATATTGATGATATGGGTAGTACAAGAGTGGATCTACTACGAGATCAAGGAGGCTAAACCCTAGAAGCTAGCCTATGGTATGACTGTTGTAATCGTTGTTCGTCCTACGAACTAAAACCCTCCGGTTTATATAGACACCGGAGAGGGCTAGGGTTACACAGAGTCGGTTACAATGGTAGGAGATCTACATATCCGTATCACCAAGCTTGCCTTCCACGCCAAGGAAAGTCCCATCCGGACACGGGACGAAGTCTTCAATCTTGTATCTTCATAGTCTTGGAGTCTGCCGATGATGATAGTCCGGCTATCCGGACACCCCCTAGTCCAGGACTCCCTCACCCGATGAGGCAGACGCAGCACCGCTGCCAGCCGGAGCCAGCGGAGAGGCCAAAGCCATGTCCGCCTGCTTGGGAGTGGGTGGCGCGCCCAGGTTCTCCATCCGGGGGATCGACGCCATCTTGCGTCCCGCGGGCTTCTTCGCCTGCCTCACCGAGCCGCTCTTGCTCGCACCACCGGAGGGGGGGGACAGCCACATGTCGGAGCCGCCCCCAAGCGCGCCATCCCCGAGCCTCGGGGAACGCACGCCAGGTAGGAGAGAGGAGCGACGCCCCGAGTTGCAGGAGACAGTCGCACCCCGCTCCGCCTCGGAGTCGAGGGCCATGTTGGAGCCGTACTGTTTCACCTCCAGAAGGGCGCCCGTCGCACTGGGAGGCGCAACCGAAGCCGCCCCCCTGCCCTTGGGCGGGCTCCCCGTCTTGTCCAGGGACTTGACGTGTATGCCCAGCTTGTCCCACGCCGCAGTGTCGATGGAGTCATCGCCCATGCTCTCGTCGTTGTCGTGGTCCTCGTCCTTGTCCTTGTCCTTGTCGCAGGGGCCTTTGCCATTGGATGGTGGGGGCGGAGGCGGAGCCGCGCCGCGCCCCAGCGCCGCCAGCTCAGTCTCCAGCTTGATGTCATACCCCGTTGAACCAAATCTCGACGCGACCACATAGCTTGTCAGGAGCACGGCAGGCGAACCGCATCCGCACTGGACCCACCCGGATCAGGGACAGTTCGTCGACCACGATAGGGCGGCCGATCATGGTGGTGGCCGCCATGAGACAATCGACCCTCCGCTGTTTGGGGGGAACTCCCCAAAGCTTCACCCACACCTCGAGCATGGACATGGCCTTGGGCTCCTCCTCACGCGCCTCCCGGATCTCGGCCATGATATTGCTGAGGGAGAGGTACAGCTTTCCGCTTCGTGTCGCCATCCTTAGCATCGCCTTGTCGGGAAACGCCACCGAGAACCGATCTGCGCCGACCGGAAGCACCTGCCAGTCCCATTCTCCCTCGAAAAGGTGTGGCAGTTCCGCCTCCAGAATCGCAGAGGAGAGCAGGCCCGGGGTGGCGGAGATGAAGGCCGCGTCCAAGCCCAGCCCCTCGTCCGCAGCAACGAGCTCCTGGCCCTCCACGAACGGAAGGCAGAAGAAGAAATGGCCCGGAATCATGTTCCCCATGATCTGCAGCTGTAGCGGCTTGCCACGGGTCGGCCAGTCGGCCGATGCGTGGCCTTCTTCTTGACAGAGAATGCAGAGGGGCTTGAACGCGCACTCGTTTTGGTAGTGGCCGACCCTCCCACATTTGAAGCACTCTGGCCCGTCCGCTGCCTCCACCTCCACCGGGATTGGCTCGGCCGCCGTGCCCTTGGACGAAGACGGCACCCCCGGCAGCGCAGGCGCAGCCCGACGCAGATCTGCACCGGGCCCCGTCTGCTACTTCTGCTTCTTGGCGCAGGGGTCGCTGATACGTTCGTCGCCAAGAGGATGCTACATCTCCTTGAGCTTCAGCTCCTTCTTCTTCTCGAGCCCACGCCGCCGATGCTCCTCCTTCTTCTGGTGCTTGCGCTCCTGCTCCTTGATCCACCACGACGGCGGCGGCCCCCAGCCACCCGCCTCCGCCTCCTGGATAGCGAGCTGCACCTTGGCCTTGGCGCGCAAGTCGCGCTCGCGCTGCCTCTTAGCTTCCGGATCCAGGGGAGGCGACATCGAAGGCCTCTCCCCGCGTCGCTCCCCGCGCAAGCCCATCCGCACCACCTCGACGAAGGAGCATCGGAGAGGAGGAGGAGGGGACAGACGGCGCGGCCGACGAGCTTGTTTTCCGTAGCGGCGGATCTGAGCAGTGGTGGCTGGAAACCCTAAGGTGGGATCTAGCGCGCCCTGGCGCACCCACACTCATTTATAGGGGAGGCAGGGAGGCAACCCTAGCGGCGCACCGGCCAACCAGGCCTCGGGCCGCGCCAGCGCCCCCTGGGCCTCCTGGGCCTCCACCATCGCACTGCCGGCCCCCAAACCCTGGTCCGACCCCACCCCTATGGCGTCAGGCCCCGAGGGGAGCGGAGCGGGCCCCCCAACTAGACCGAGCGGCCCAACTGACGCCAGTGGCCCAACAGTGGACCGAGGCCCAGTAGAGGGAACCCTAGCGAGTTCCCCTCCGAGCGGAGACGGCGCCTCCCCGCCGCCGCCGCCCTGCGCGGCCTCCGGCCGCCGAGGCTCCGAGTCCAGCCGAGCCAGCTCCTGCGTCGCGGCTTCCCTCGCCGCCGTCAGGAGCGCAAGGGTATCCGCCCCCTGGCGACCCTGTGGCACCCCTCCACGCAACGCCGCAAGGCACCCTGCACCGCGGCCACCGGCGCAAACCATCGGCGGCGGCCAGCCCGACCGGAAGCTCCCCCTCCTCGGCGTGCGCAACAAAATCAGCCAGCGAGCACACCACATGTGCCCGCGTCGAAATCGAACCCGCACTCCCATCATCACTCACCTGACTTACCTCGTTGTCCTCGGAAATTTCCCCCGCCAACGCCCAAAAGCGGCTGCCGCCCGACGCCGGCCGGAGGGGGGCGCGGCATGAGCCGCCTTGCCCCCGCGCCCTTCCGCACCGCCGTCCACTCCTCCTCGAAGCTGACCGCCCCTCCTCCGCCCGCGGGCCGGGCGCGTCGCCATGGCCGCCTGGCCGTACAGTAGCCGTTGGGAGCGCACTCACCATCCTCTTAGTGGTGCTATAGCCTAGGACTATAACGTTGTGGGGGACTCTTCGCTGAAATCCAAATGTGCCGCTGCTGATTTATGTCTGGCCACCCAATGGGCCAAATCGACCAAGCCGTCATGGCAGTGAGGAAATAAGGAATCAATGGAGCTAGTTTTTTCAAGGCCAAATTTCATGTAACGACGACTACTATCTGTTCAGTCTCTCTTTCTTTTAAGGCATGGCAGGGATGGAACGATTGGACGTTTCGGCCTGCCCCCCATGCAAAGCTCAAAGGACTCCAGATCTACACGTTCAGGTTTGTCTCGACAACAAAAAAACTGCACGTCCAGGTGATTTCCATGTCCAACGACAGTAGCTTCAAGCTCCCAGCCCTAATTACAGTACAGTAATTTTGTGCAATTAACTCTCTCTCTCGTCGTGTCAAAAAAAAATACTCTGCCTCTCTCTCTCTCGTGATAATACAGATCGGCATTCTGGATTAAGAAAGTTGCACGTACGCATGAGGTTTTTTTAGAAAAGGAGGATGACCCCCGACCTCTGCATCTGGGCGATGCATATGGTCATTTTATTAATTATTCTCACGGGACCTTATAAAGTCATACAACAGCAAGACTAAAGCCACCATCTAAGCAATAGCTGTCGCTACACCTATCCAATTGATGAAGAGGCGCTGATAGCCTGAGCCTATTACCAAACAGACATCGCAGCCAAACCTAAACATCTAAGACCTGAGGTCTCAACCAAGACGCCTGCTTGGTATGGGGCACCTACCAGTCCGGCGCACTCCTCAACCAGGACGCCTGCCGGGTATGAGGCCGCCGCAGCCACCCGCCACGAGTCTCTTTGCCATCGACGCCACCACGACGCCAAACAACGTCGTCCTCCTACGCGAGTCCATCCTCCCACATCGCACTCCGAATCTGCACTGTGTCACGCCGTGAAGATCCGTCGCCATCAATGGATGGATGAATCACCGCTCCACCAAAGAAACCGTCCGCTGGTCCTGCGAAGCAAGGCGCAGCACCAAGTAGAAGGCCGAAGTCGCACCGCCACCATGCCATCAGCAGCCCCGCCACCAAGAGTTGTTCCCAGCCACCGCCTTCAAGAAGGAACACGACACCAGGGTGCCGTCGACGCCCAGAACATGGGAACAAAAGCTTTCACCATAGCTCGAGGAGGAGGCGAAGGGAGAGGATCCACCCCAAAGCCTCCGGGAAGGGGATCGGCGCCAAAGGCGCCGACTTTGGGGAGGCCACCGCGCCAGCCAGGGGTTTCCCCTGGACCCTCACCCGCATGCCAGATCCACCAGGCTGGCAATAGGGGATGATGAAAGCAGCCGCCAAGGACCGGTGCCAGCACGGATCGGGACAGATCGGAGTAGGGGCAGATCTTCTACATGAAGCCATGACGAATTGCGAGGAGCCGCCACTGCGCCAGTGTCCGCAGCCCCCCCCCCCCGGCCGCCCGCACAGCCGTGGGAGGCTGCCCACCAGAACCCGCCGGCGCATCCCGCCGGCTACATCGCGCCCACCAGCCGGGGCCGCTGCCCCGGGGAACCAAGGCCCTCCAAAGGAGAGGAGGCGCCAAATCCCGCCGTCACCATCATTGGGGCCGAGCATCCGCGCCTCGGAGACCCTCAGGCGGCGGCGGAGGGAGGGGAGGAGAGGGGGAAAATGCGGCGGCGGTGCTAGGGTTGGCCCCCGAGTCACCTCAGAGGAGGCCATGCGGGGGGTGCGGGGGGTAACTCGATTATTACCGGAACATAGGTAAAAGCAGCCTGTGTACGTCGTCTAGGAAATTTGTTAACAATTGGCCGGCCGACTTGATTGTCCCGCAATAAAAAAAGGGAATGGGAGTCAAGAAGTGGATTAAAAAAAAGTTTTTTTCCACCACATGAATGTGTATATGTCGTGTGCCTGCATGTCTGTCGACAAAATGTAAGTAATTCATCGTGGAGAGGGGAGTGCGCGTAGACAGAGGGAGAGACGCGACCAATCCATCATGGAGAACGTCCTGATGTCGTAATCTGATTTGCTCACCAACGAGCAGGATGTTGTAGAGTAGTACTACGTAGCAGCCAGCGTTTGAGCTTCAGTTTCGAGTTAATTACACCTAGGGTACATAAACTTTCGCGGCGGTAACGAATCCATACACGAACAAAAAAACCCCATAAAAGTCATACATTAGCTCTGATGCGGATTTGTTTAGCTACAAAACGCATGCAAAGTGGACAGATGGGCTGCCACGCAAGCAATGGGGTCGGCCGTTTATGCATTTGTATCTTTGCAGTTACCCCCCTCATTTTACCGAGATTTAACCCATGGCCATTCTCTCTGTATCCCAATCCCCTTCTTCAAATCCCTAGCTGCGAAGGCGACGCAACCAGCCGGCCGTCGTGCGCCATGGAGAGACGATGCGGTCGTGCGCCATGGAGAGGCCTTGGTCGCGGCTTCAACCAAGCCGGCGGCTCTGTCAATGGCGGCTTCAACCAAACCGACGGTGGCTCTGTCAACCAAGGCGGCGGCGGCTCTGGCACCGGATGCGACATGGATGGAGAGTGGAGAGTCACATCAGAGCTTAGTTTTGGCTCCAAAAAAGCAATGAAGGTATGTTCTTTCCTCAATTTTCTTATTGTATTTCTTGTTTTTTATTTCACTTTGGAATTTTAGGGGGCATGCGGAATTAGTGTATCCAATGAAGGATTTGATGCTGTTGAATGTGGGTGCAAATTGACGCCGGTTGTTAGGGTTTGCAATGAAGGATTTGATGCAGGCCGGCGATTTCTGAGTTGTCCATACGAGGTAGAAGATAAGGTTTTGACTGTTATTTGTTTCACTGAATTTTGCACTGTATGACAGTTTTGACTTGATGTGTTTCTGTAATTTGTAATGTACAGGGGTTAAACTCCTGTGGGTATTTGAGGTGGATGGATGATGCATGGCAGGGCAGATCAAGGGTGGTAATTCGAAAGCTTGCAGATGACAACCAGAAGCTACAAAATGCTTTGCTTGACAAGGAACAAGACATTCAGAGGATGAACAAAGAGAGGAATAAATTAGATGAGCAGAGGAAAAGTAGGGAAAAATTAGATTTGTTTCTAGTACTTGTTGTTCTTGCAAGTGTAGTGATTTATGCTCTAGTTGCATTGGTTAGTAGGGGATTTGTGTGAGGATTACTCAAACAAGTATGTGTGACTGTATGATGAACAAGTTTGTCAAGTTTGAAAATTTTCATGCCCAATTATTTGTCTTTCTTATTCTGCAAATTTGACAAGTTATGTTATCCAACACAGAAATTCAGACAAAGAAACTCTCAAATGCAAAATAAGTAGAACACTAAAGAAATTCACTGGATTAACACTGAATTTCACTGAAGAAGTTGACTGGATTAACACAGAAATACAGAGTACAGTAGTGATTAACACAGACTGAGTACAACAAAGTTGAGTTGATTAACACAAACTGACCTGAGCATTAGAAGCTTAGTACACTCTTACTATAGCACAAACTAACTTGGGCATTAACACAAACTAACTTGGGATAAACTGGAGCACTCTGAACTTTCTGAAACTCTCATCACTGCAACAAGAACAGAGTTCTGAAACTCTGAACTTTCTGAACCTCTAGTCCTCGTCGGACGACAGGTCGATGTACTCCGTGACCGGGCGGCTACAGCTTGGCTTCGGACCATGGCTAACATGTGCTGGTGCCTTCCCCGCGGCTGCAGCCTGCCTCCGAACCATGGCGTCGCGTGCTGCACTGTGGTATGCGACAGCCTGCCGCACTCTAGCTGCGTCTGATGCCTGAACATCTGCGCGGAGCCCCAGGACTGTTTGGCCCTCGTCGGCGGTGAACCTGCGAGTGGATTCTTCTCTCGCCGCAGTTTCATTGGAGATGGAAACGACATGTCTGTCGATGGCCGCTTGCAGGTCACGGCTAGTGTGTTCCCTGCGGACTATGTCGTACGAATTCAGTAGGGCAGTCTGCTGATCAATGGCGGGCACCACGGCTGGGAGCGGTTGTTGCTCGGGCTGGAGGGGAGCGTGCTCCCATGGATCCCATGGCTCGGGCTGGAGGGGAGCGTGCTCACATGGCTCGGGCTCGGGCGTGGTAGGAGAGGGATTGGGCGGTGGAGCAGGGGTGGAAGAGGAATGGGGACGTGTGACGTGATCCCATGTCCCGGTGATTGTTGCCCGGGTGGTGATGAGCTTGCGCACCATTTGTGTCAGGTGGTGATGAGCTTGCGCAGGGAAGAGGTGGCTCGAGTTTGGCCATGGTGACCATGGCTTTTGTAGAGGCCGAGCGGCGATGGCGGGAAGAGGCGAAGGCGGGAAGCGGCGTTGGCGGGAAGAGGCGAAGGCGGGAAACGGCGATGGCCCACCAGCGGCGTCGTGCGCCGTTCTGTTTGGCCAGAGGTGGCAGACGATGCAGTGTCCGTTGATTTCTGATCGGACGACTAGTAAGGTTTAGCTATATATACAAATTGTAAGGTTGGCAGCATATGCTCGATATCCTCTCATAGCCTACCGATACGATCCCCACTATCACAAGCACCAGATACTGGGTTCGAGTCCCAGTATCACCCAAAAAAAATTTGAATAATTTTTCTGCATATTTAGTACTGCAAATGCAAATGCAAATAGATAATAGTAGTATCATACTTGTTCTCAATTTTTCAGCCTATTTAGTACTGCAAATTTAGTACTGCAAATGCAAATGCAAATTTAATACTGCAAATGCAAATGCAAACTTGCAGATACATAATTTGCAGCCTCATATAGCATGAACAGATATGAAGATCAACAACATTCTCAGCCTCATATAGCATGAACAAATTTTTTAGATGAACAACTTGGCTCCATATAGCATGACAAATATGAAGATCAACAACATTTTCAGCCTCATATAGCATGAACAATTTTTTTTCCAGATGAACAACTTGGCTCCATATAGCATGACAGATATGAAGATCAAGAACATAATCATTGTGCACCATGCATGATAGATATATGACAGGCAAAATGAAGGTCCACCATGACCTAACTGACTACCAGTGCATTACAAAACATGTTTTGTTGCAAGGTTGCAGGTCATACATGAACTGGGACATTTTTTGCAGTTCAGCTATGAACTAATAGAGCAACTAAACTAATTTTCTGGAGTCCTAGGGGCATTCTGTGTCACTGGAATCTCCTCATTCAAGTCTGGTATGGCATTTCTTGCTCCATCTTGTCCAAACATCAACTGCCACATAGCATAATCGTCAGCTCTTCCCCCTTCTGCACCAGCTCCTCCCCCTGCTGCTTCTGGGCCTCTTCCAGCTCTACCTCCTCTTGCAGCTCTACCTCCTCTTGCACCAGCTCTTCCAGCAGCTCTCCCACCAGTCCTTCCACTACTTCTTCCACCACCTCTTGATTTCTTCACTGCTCTGCCTGCATTGGCACTTGTTCCAGGCTCATCTGCATTTGAAAAGTATAGTAACTTAAGTACATGCAAATAGTCAGGACCAACACTTGTGATTTCAGTTAAACAGTCAGTACCTGCATTTGGTACCACTTGTGTTGTTGCCCTTCTCTTGCCTCTGCTTGCCATAGTTGTTCTTCCTCTAACAGTTGCAGTAGTATTTGTTCTTCTTTGTGGAATCAAATCTCTGGCATCAGCTACAAAATTGGATTCCTCTGGGAGAGGTCCAGGTGGCACCACCCTTGTAAGATGAGCCCTCTCCTGCAACATAAAGTGCAACAGTAAGTGAAACATGCATGCTGCTTGTATCATTGACATCCAGTGAAATGCAAATTAGTACCTCTTGTCTCCTTGTGTACACCATGTTGCTCCTATCATTGATTGGATCCAGCCTATGATTGATTTCGTGAGGCAGTATATCCTACACATGACAATTAAGTCATATAATGAAGTAAAGTGCAATGAAATGCTGGTAAAATAATATGCACTAACCTGGATAATTTCAGGGCATGCAAACTCATCTTCCTCTTCCTCTTCAACTCGTGGCTCCTGCATTTGCCTTTCCATGTGTTTTCCATGACCCCTTTTGTTGTGATCTTTTCCACAAACTGAACAGTGCATTGCCACACCCTTCTTATTGAGATAAACTGTGCCATCCTTCTTCTTCTTCTCTTCTGGAGTTTTCCTCCTCTTTGTGGTTGGCCTTCCCATGACCTTAGTAAACAAGGGAGGATGGATGTACATTCCATTTAGCTTCTCCCAGTGGGTCCTGTCTCAGAGAGGCATGATATTGTGACCATATAGGCTTTCAGATAAGTTTCTATGGTGTAACATTTGTACACCAGCTCCTCAAGGTCTATCCTCTCAGCCCTACAAATAGCTATAGCATGTGGCCAAAGGATTCCACTCAACCCCCAGCTCTTGCAATCACCAGTTCTACCAATGATATCAACTATATATGAGTTGGGTCCAGATTGCACATGATAAATGCCATTGCCAGCATCTCTTGGAAAACAGTTACCACTCAACTCTGCATTCTTTTCTAACTTCTTTCTAATCTTTGGACAGATTCTTCCAGTCCAGTTTTCCACTGCCTCCCTATGCTTGCTAGCAAGTCTTAATGAAAGTTTTCCCAAGATACACTCTAACATGGATATAATGCACATACCCCTGGCATCTAGTATGTAGCTGCAATGTATTTAAAACAGTTGTATAAGTAAATCAGATGTATGTAGTTGCAAAGTATTTAAATGAGCAATTCACTCAGCAATGAAAGCATCAAGGGAAATTAAAGAAGAACTGAGAATGTACCTATTGAAGACCTCAGACATGTTGTTCAAGAGGATATCACACTTGGGGAAGTCACTAAAGAAGTTCTTAACCCATTGGTTAGGTGCTTTGTCCTCAAGCCAGTTGTAAGCTCCAATGCTGGCCTCTTTCATTTTCTCCTTGTTTTGTGTCCACTTTGGCAAATTTGTTGATCTTGCCATGGCCCACAAAAGGTTTTTCAGTGTTTCCCCTTTGAACGTCTTCTAAAAGTTTTGGTATAAGTGCCTAACACAAAATCTATGCTCAGCATCTGGAGAAACTTTCCCAACTGCATTTATTATACCCTGAAAATTTAAACAAAGTCATACATAAGCACACATGAAGAAGCACAGTTCTACAGAGCACATATACACATGAAGAAGCACACATTTGCATTACCTTTTGCTTGTCACTCATGATAGTATATGGGCATGTGTTCACAATGTTGAGATCATTCTTAAGTGTTGTCAAGAACCATTCCCATGTATAAGTAGACTCCACTTCCACCAAACCCATAGCAATAGGAAATATGCAGTCATTTGGGTCTATGCCCACTGCTGTCAGTAGCTGGCCTTTGTACCTGCTCTTCAAGTGGCAGCCATCCAGAAATATTATAGGCCTACATCCCTTTAGAAACCCTCTCTTGGAAGCATCATAGGACCAATACAGTGATGACAAATGGTCCTTTGGGAGTGCATCATCTTTCCCCTTCACCTTGGTTGTTCTGACAATAAATTTGCTCTCAGGATTGCACCTTCTTAGTTCTTGACCATAATCCCATAGCTGCTGGTATTGTTCTGCTTCATCTCCATGGATGATAGCAAGTGCTGCCTTTCTAGCTCTTCCCAGTTTCATTTTATTGGGCATCAACTTAAACTCTCTCTGCACTTTGTTCCCAAATGTTGTGAGGTCCACTTTCTGGTTGTCTCTAAACTCATCAATGAATTTCTGTGTCAGAATCTTAACAGTTGGACACTTGGAATCAAAGTGTTTCTGGCATGTGTGATTGTCATCGTACTGCCTTATCACAATGCTTCCAGTCCTATTGTCCTTTGAAGCTTTAAGCAGCCAAGGGCATCCCTGAGAACACACTGCATTAAGCCTCTCACTCTCATTTCTTGGTTTGAAAATTTTGACTCTGTTCCTCACAGTGTATAAATCCAATGCCATCCTCAGCTCCTTCATGTCACCAAACACAAGCCCTACTCTGAACACTGGATTGTTCATGTCAACTTCTGGATTGTAAGCCCTAAATATGTACCGCAGTTTCTCAAGTTCTGCTTTGGACAAGTTTACATCATCATCATCTAAAGGATCATCCTCTGGTATATATCCTTCCTGCTCATTGTAGTCACCAACTTCTGCATCTACATTCTCAAGGAATAGATCATCATCCATATCTTCCACATCATAATCACTCTCATCAAAATCTGAATCAGTTTCCTCTCCTTCCTCTGTTCTTGTTGTGCCATCTCCAGCCTCTCCATTATCTTCTTCCTCTCCTGCCTCTCCATTAGCTTCTTCCTCTCCTGCCACTCCATTATCTTTGCTTCTTTGCTTGCAGACCCTATTCCTTCAGCAGACCCTGGTTGTTTCCTGGGAGTAATTACCCTTGGCAGAGGGGGGCCATCAATGATCACATCATCGTATAATGTTCTGATCTTATTATCTTCATCCACTATCAATAGCAAAGTCTTTGCTTCTTTGCTTGCATTGACCATAGCAGCAATCACCTCTTCAGTATCCACACAAACAAGACCATCCACAATGTCTTTGCCTGGTAAGCACCAATAGACTTGCAGATCTAGGAAACCATGTGAGTAATCCAACTTGTCCAGACAGTACTTCACCATTTCCAGTGACCATGTTTCTGCATGACAGTAATCAAAAGTTGCATATGTACTTCCAAGGTAGGATCTGTTAGCTCCTTGCCCTATGAATATGCCATTATGCTCAAACTCAACTGAGAACAACAAGCTTTCTTCTCCTGAAGTAACTGAAAAAATGAACACTTTTCTTCAGACTTAACTCATGTGCAATGTAATAAATGAATATCATTTGAGAGTAAGGAACTGCATTGATCCTTTACACATGATGAAGTGCATTCATCCATTTACTACACTCAATCATTAACTAATAGCATTTATTAACTGAAAAACAACATGTATATTTGTAACTGAACTTGATAAGACTTAACTGAAATCGACAGAAACAGGGGAGATGTGAAACAACAAATTTATTGCATAATAGTTGTCTAACAGTTCAACATCTATACCATAACTGATTCTACACAATTGGCTCGGCAGCAATAATCCTAAATCGACCGCCAGAACATGAACCCTAAATCGACCGCCAAACCCTTGATCACCACCCCGCAAAACCAAAATTCAACCCTCCTTCAACAATAATCCGTTGATCCACCAACAAAAACATCGATCTTTGCGGCCAGAACATGAAGAACACAAATCCATCTGAAAGGGGACGTGCTCCATCAGAAAGGGGGCGTGCTCGCGATGAGAAGTGACAGAGAGGGCTCATACCGTACTTCGGAGGGAACAGGCCAGGTTCCCGGAGGAGCGGCTCCATGCCGCGTCAATCAACGGTGACGACGCCAATGCCGCCGACGGAGAACTGCCGCGTCCGAGGCCTCCAGGTAGCGGTGTGGTCGAGACAGAAAGCGAGGGGTTAGGGAGGGTTTCTGGGCTGCGGGGGTGGGTTATACACGCGAGAGGGAGGGGTTTCCAGAAAAAATGACGTGCAGCGACCGCGAGGACCGCACGACGCAGATAATTCACCACTCAGGGTTTTTTTGCAAAATGTCCAGACGAGGGGCGCGTGCCTCCTTCCTACGTGGCAGCCGACGCGTCGCGTTTCGGACTGTTTTGTATTAATCTGTTACCACATCAGAGTTAATGTATGACTTTTATGGGGTTTTTTTGTTTGTGTGTGGATTCGTTACCGCCGCGAAAGTTTATGTACGCTAGGTGTAATTAACTCTTCAGTTTCAGTGCATGCTTTGTGCGTGTGTATGCTTCAAGTTGGACAATGACACTTTCTTGATCGAGTTTCTTCTTGGAAGCTTCTTCTTCTTCTGTTGTGAGGCCGCCGGCCGGCACTTTGGCAGCAAGACTGTCCAATTTGCACGGGCCGAAACCGAGTCGTCAAAATTCGGATTATCTTGTAATAATATCTACTCGTGGTGGCCTAGTGATTAGATAGACATGAATAACCAACTGAATGAATAATTATAGAGTAGCCAATCGCTGTCTGGAAACCGCATCCTCTAACATTAAGAAGGAAAGTTAAAGAAGCTACAATCTCCTAATTTTCCTTCATGCAATCCATATGATAAAGGCTAAAATGATTTAAATTGATATGAAAATTACAGATTTAATGTGTAAATTCATATTCATTGCATACAAACAATTTGATGGTGAAATAAAATTAATTATAGATTATTTATATCTACAGTAAATATCAATAATAAATAATCCGCTTAACGTATCTAACGTTCCTTCTTCATTTTATACTATGATTACACTGTAGCATCGTGACTTTACTTCTCTAAGTGAGGATCCGCCTCCCGCGCGCTGTCTGACGGGCCGGCCACCAACCGTGCCGGTGCAGGTGCAGGAGCGCCCGAGGAGAGGAGACCGGAGACTCGCGGAACGAAAGCGCTCCCGCAGATGGAGCGGTGCCTGCGACGGCGTAGATTAATCCATCAATCAATTATTTCAGCGGCCGGGTCAACCACGGAGACGGAGGCACTCACAAGACGAGCGAGTGACGCCGACGCGCGAGTTCGATCCATCATCTTCACCAGCTGCCCCCTCGTGTGACTTGAGGACCAAGGCGACGCGTGCAGACTCTCCAGGCGGCACTGGCTGCTGTGGTGACCGCGCGCGTCTGCTTGGCTGACGACTCGTCCGATTGGTCTCAACTCTCCGGCCAGCACATCGAGGTTTGGCGCGTGGCACGTACCCCCTCCGTTCGGAATTACTTGTCGCAGAAATGAATGTATCTAGACATATTTTAGTTCTACATACGTCCATTTTCGACACAAGTAATTCCGAACGGAGGGAGTACGAGTCAGTGCCTCCACTCGGCCAAGTTCACCGGAGACGATGGAGTCGTGCAGCTCTCTCGACCGGTGGTCAGGCTCAGGCACATTTCTCAGCTCTCGGCACGTAGCCGTATGGTTCCTGCATCCTGCCGACGGCCGACTGCCCGGCCGGAAAAACAACGCGCCGGCTCGGCTCTGCAGTCGGGACTACGATCCAGGAACGTCCGTTGGTTCGCAACTAGATTGGGTCTAAATGAACCTTACTGGCGGGTCCTTCCCATCCACATCCGGCGCGCCGATAGGTACGCTACAGACGATGTGGACGATGTTAGACTGGAGTTGCTGCCGATGAGTAACTGTAGACGTAGCCCTATATCTTGATGTCGTGGTAGCAGATCATGGTGATATAGTCGTGATGAAGGTAGTCGTGGTCGGTGGTGTAAATCGTTGTGGATGATGAAGCCGCACAAAGCCGAAGACGCAAAAAAAAAAAGCGCTATGACGTCAGACGGTGCCGTTGATGATGAAACTGCCAGTTTTGCCAAGACATGAGGAAACCCATCGAGCACATATCGGGTTTGCTAGGACGGTGTGCCCATGAAAGGGTCGTCGCTGTGGTGACACTGTGTCGATACAATCGCGCCGTCATGGATGATGTGATCCGCCGTCGTGACGCGGTCATTGCCATCGTCAAAGTCGTGTCTTACAAAAATGTCTGTGAGAGGATGCTATCTGCCCATCTTGTGGACGAAGTGGCAGTGGTGCATTGACAAAGATGTTGGTCAAGACCACATTGATGAAGACCTTGGCGATAATGTGTCGATGATGGCGTTGCAGCGGCGTGTTGACGATAATGCACCGCTTGAAGGCGTCCCTCATGGCGACGGAGCGTCAATGCCGTGTCCTACCTGAGAAGTCAATGAAAAATTGCATCTCGTTCCACACCGGCCTGGCGTGTGGATGGCGCATGTTGATGTTGCTTCTCCCAGATGTCTTCGATGAAGATTTTTCTTTTTCTTTTTCTAGACCTAATGTACATTCTTGATGTCCATGCGAAAAGAGTCGGCTTGATGTAGAGGCGTCGGTGCAGATCGCTCGGTGTTGGCGCGATCGTTTGGTCGTGTGGGCAAGCATAGGCGGCCTCATGATCCAATGCATCCATCTGGTGCGGTCGTTTGGTCGCGTGTAGATGTCCGAACGCGGTTTGCCATCCAATGCAGTCCCGCATCGACCCGCCAACGCGTCCGGACGTCGGTTTTTGCGCAAATTGGAGACAAACAAAGGAGGGCTTCACGGGAGTCCAGACATCCGTCTGGCCTATCAAAAGGCACCACGTAGCATCTCTACTCTGCGTCCGAAGGTACTCAGCAGGATAGAATGTGTATGCATGTGTTTGTATAGATAAGTGTATGTGTATGTGTATGTGAGCTTATGTGTTTTTTTAAGAAATCACAACTCAAGAGGGAACACAACTGTTTGGTTGGTTCCCAACTTTTATCTCTGGTTTACTTGATCAATTTGAAAACGGAAATAATGTGTCGACAAAAGAAAAAGGAACTAGAACGGGCTCGCCTAGCTACCGAATCATTTTCAATGGTAATGCTAATGCGACAGGACAGACTTGTTTTTCGGGTTTGAGTTCCCAAGGACGAGAAGGAAGGAGACAGGACAAGCGAGAGCGAGACGACTGCTCACTCATCTGATAATTTTCTTGCAGATTCGCTGAAATTCGGTGACGTGCACACTAGTAGTCTGCAACGATACTTGTGCTAAATTGTATACTCGGTTTAATCATTCGATCAAATCAGAGTGTGTTTCTTCTGGTTTTGTTTAATAATTAGTCGTCCCCAATTATGGGGCGTGTTCCAGAATCCTGAGCAAATACAAACACCCATGGCTGCCTACCCACATTCACAGCGACGTGGCTTTCGAAAAGCATATTGCGGCTTTAAAGTGGGTCAGCCTCCTCCCTATATCAAACCTAATCCGCACAGCCATGGAGCCAGGACAAGCTGACTACTGCCGTGGAGCCAGGACACTGGATTCCGGAGGCTACCACTCTGACAAGCTGCCGTGGAGCCAGGACACTGGATTCCGGAGGAACTCCGAATCCAATTCTCGACGTCACCCATGGTCATCGGTCTCATCGTTGTCCACGGCTTCATCCATCGTGAATGTGGGGCCGATCTCATCGGACAACGAGGATAAGAAGCTACCATTGCTCACCAGCATGGCCCGCTTCGACGACGAGTTTATATATGCAACAAATGGAGAAGGTGTGACTAGGGTCCAGCACCCTTCGCGCCACAAAGTTCAAATCACACTCCACCTGAAGGAGGGGTCGTCGTCACCTCCGCGCAAGCACGACATCCATATCAGAAGCAGCGTGAAGGAGAAGTCATTGGGTGCGTTTGGTTCTCAACCAATACTTGCCAAACCAAAAAATTGGCGTGCCCCACAGATTTGGCCGCTGTTTGGACTAACGCCAAAACATTGGCTCGCCCGGCTTCGCCCGAAGGCTCCTGTTGTTTTTTCGCCAATTCATGGGCGCGCGCTGGGCGCCGAAATCGCTCGCCAAAAAATTGGCGGCGGCGCTGGGTCTATTCGGTGGCGCTAAAAACGATATGCGGTGCTGACTAACCAGTGAGGAACGCAAACAGGAAGCATACTCAGTGGATTATCTGGAAGGCTGGAACGTACATAATTACGCACACCCAATGGATTACCTGGAACGATTTAATGTATGCGGCCGTGAAATTAATCTTTTTTAATTCGCAGCCTAATAGCAGCCCAACATACCTTTTGCTACTAATTGTCTCGACTAATCAATTATGTAATGCGGTGAGAGCATCTATAACTGCATATGACAAATATGATCACTCAAATGTCCGCAGACGCACCCGGGCACGTCCGTGGACAGTGACCGGTCAGTCTTCAAATTTGCTCAACTGCATCCAGATCCGGATGACGTCACCTTCATCGGCTCCGGCTGCTGCTCTCCCTCCTCCTCGGGCAGCTCCTCCTCCTCTGCCTCCGGCGAGTTCGGAGGCAGCACGACAACAGTGCAGGAAGCACGCCTCGCCCGGATCTCTGCCCCGATCTGGTACCAGTGCTCTGACGTGAGCATAACGTAGGTGGTGATCTTCTGCTGGATCATGGCGATGCCGGAGAGTGTGGAGAGAGCAGGGGAAAGGAGGTGGATGGGCTCGGGTTGCGGCGAAGAAAGGAAGGAGGTGGATGGGCTAGGGTTGGGGATGCTGGCCGGCTTAAATAGCCGAATTTGGCCTCTGGCGGCAAGCTGGAGCCGCGCGGCGTCGGAGGAAGCGTTTGTCGGACCACTGGGTTTTCGGGCGATTCCGCGTGGGACCCCATCTCAATCCTACGCAGCGGATGCGCCCAGACGCCCCCATATCCGTCTCATATTTGGAATGGATATGAGGGGTGCCGGTCAGCATGGGCGTTTGAGGCTCATTTGAGGCGCCCGGCTGGGTCACATTTTCAGGACCGGTCAGTGACTGGGCGGACCACCTGGGCGTTTGAGGCTGGTTTGGAACGTCTAGCTGTAGATGCTCTAAGCCTTTCCTTTCCAGCAAAGTCTTGAACTTCAAAATTTACAATGACGGCCATCTCACGCTTCAGCTAGAAAAATAG
This sequence comes from Triticum timopheevii, assembly GCA_963921465.1. Classification (NCBI taxonomy): domain Eukaryota; kingdom Viridiplantae; phylum Streptophyta; class Magnoliopsida; order Poales; family Poaceae; genus Triticum; species Triticum timopheevii. Next base: position 651,802,299 of record OY997264.1, read on the forward strand.
ATTATCTAAAAAAAGTTAATGAAGAGAGTTGTTTGAAATGTTGGCACTTTTTTGGAAAAAAATGTTGGCATATTTTGTTGTCTCAGCTCTTTTATTAGCTCAACATTACAACTAAACAGGCATCAACAAATCACAAGTTAATTCAAGCTACCGTTACAGAATTTGTTTGGCAACTCAGTTGGTAGCAAACCAAATGGAGGCCCAACAATTTTGCCAAAATTTTGGCAGGTACAATGGCTATGATCCAAACACATAGCTTGCCAAAATTTTGGTCATGCCCTCACTTTGGTCATGCCAAAGTTTTGGTTGGGCTAATATGGGCACAAACCAAACACACCCATTGTCCTTGCCGCGCCTCGCCAGTGGGCATACAGTGGCACCCAGTCCTCTCCCTCACGGAGGCCGGTCCCGCACCTCCAGTACTACCTCAAAGGCGTCGGCACGACAATACAAAGCCAAGGCGGAGGAGCGCCGCCGGCAACGAGGCACTATGCAGCGCAAGGCGGCGTTCGCCAAGAACCAAGTGGAGTCGGCTTGGGTGTTTGTGTACCCTGCGCTAACCAAGTCCATGGTGGGGTCAGCTTGGGTGTTTGTGTACCCTGTACTAGCCAAGTCCCAGGTGGGGTCGGCTTGGGTGATTGCCGAGGCTTGGTCCCTCAATCGGCCCAAGACCACCATCGGGTCGGATGCTTGGCGCCGGCTCAACACCCATCTCTCCAAGTAGGGCTGGCGGAATCCGAGTGCGTTCTCCGCCTCCAAGCCGCCGAGGATGTGGCCGATCGTGTGCGTCGTCGCGTCAGCCGGACAGGGGAGGCGCGACGCCTGACAGGCCTTCTAGCACCGGCGCGACGACCATAGTGGTGCCGTTGGGGTCCCTACGAGGTGATCGTCCACTTGTATGCATAATTTAGTTTAGGTTTGTTTCGAACTCGTTAAATTCCGTCAACTTTCGCACGTAATGTATTGAACTGGCTGAATTCCGTCCCAACTTCATGCGAACATTCGTTGATTCTGGTTGGATGCCTCCCGCCGGCCGACAGTCCAGACGTGTTGGTGGACATTTGTAGACGGAAATTCGGTGATCCGTTTTCGGAGATGCCCTGATCTGTCCGCACAAAACTAGTCAGAAAGCGTAGTGCTGATCTGGTCTGGCTCCGAGCTCGAAACATATAGTATGTTGACCAAGACTTGCTACACTGCGTCCAGTTCAGACACGCTGGTCGTCGCAGTGGAATTCTGCCTGCTGCGGTTCCTCTTCGTCTTTTCTTTCCCCTTTCCCCCACGTGACTTGTTCTTTTTTTTTAGGGATCCCACGTGACTTGTTCTGGCACCACTACTCCATTGTGTGCCATGCCGGTCAAACACTAGGCCCACGCACTTCCACCTCACGCGGCCCGGCCGGCTCCACCACACGGAAGCCCAGCTGCTGCCGATCCGACGCCCATTTCGAATCCAACGCCCACGATCTATCCCTTCTCTGCTCTCTGTGTTTTATGCTCTGCAGACTTCACTTGTATTATTTTTTTAAAGAAAGGATGGTCATCCCCGGCCTCTCCATGCATGCAGCCATAGAGTGCAGTTGTATGACTGACGCCGCCGTCGATCGATCGCCATTCCCCAATTCTGCAAACTGAATCCGACGATTGTGAATTGATGATTGACGGTGGAGACAAATGGAATTAATCATCAACCAACGAAAGAACATATGTTATATTTATCTAAATCACGGATTAAATATGTATTTACAGATCGATCAAGCACAGACACACGGACAGGCAGGAGCTAAGCTAAGCTATCGGAGGGAGGATCAGCAATTAACGCAAGGCTAACCGCACGCGCTACTAATCATCGGTCCGGTCCGGTCCGGTTCATCTCAACGCCGCCACGGCCCACCTGTGGTTGCCTCGGCCGCCGGTGCCGGTGCCGTTGGCGGCGCCGCACTTGTTCTTCTTGCTGCCGTTGTCAGCGGGCGCGACTAGCTCCAGCCCGTAGAGCACGCCGGCGAAGGCGCACTGGCCCTGCCCGTTGCCGAAATGGACCTCTCGGCTGCGAATGAATAACTCATAGAGATAGCATGTGTGTGGATATATATGGATGAGCGTATGTCTGTATGTGATCGTCTGCGTTTGTACTGTGTTTATAAAAAGCACAACTCAACAAGGAACAAAACTGGTTTTGTCTCTCACTTAATTGGTTAAACGATTGGTCGATCTGGAAATTGAAATAACGTGTCGACAGAAAAAAGAAGAAGATGAACTAGAGCTAGCTACCGAATCTTGTGCATGGGTAGTGCTACTGCGACAGGAGAAACTTGTTTTGGGGGTCGAGTGTCCGAGGAGCAGCAAGGAGGCATGACAGGCGAGACGACCGGCTGCTCGCAGATTTGATAAGTAATTTTCTTTCAGATTCGATGGAATCGGCCCGGTGACGTGCACACAAGTACTAGCAGTCTGCAACGACGATAGTGGTGTTAAATTGTATACTCGGTTTAATCAACGATCTAATCAGAGTGGCCGTGTTTCTTCTGGTTTTGTTTATTGACTCCTCGTGCTCAATCATGCATGCATGCATGCGTCCGTCGTGTTCCAGAATCCTGGAAAAACACTTCAGAAAGGCTGATGAGTGAGTGAAACCCTTTGATTCGGCAAGCTGCTTTTCTCAACCAACAGATGCTGGCGGCATACGTGTGGTCGACGGAACAATAATTTGACTACTCCAATTCTGCATATAATTGTACGCAATGCTTGTTATACTCTAGTACTAATGAGCACTTTAGAGAGTGCTAAATTAGTGAGTACTATTATTGGTCATTGCTAATGATAATGCGGTTTGTTGCGGTTAGCCCAGAGTCCCTCTGGTCGAGTCCAACTCTTAGACGAAGTCCTCAAGAGGAAAAACGGTGTTGATCAAAGCAAATAGCGTCGTCTTCGTCTGGTCAGGAGACAGAATGTAGGGGTTCCCCCGAAGCATGTTGGGTAGGGAGGGGGGTCGCAACACCAATGCCTCAAACAAAGACGGTGTCTGTAGGTCCCGCCATCGACGACATCACCACAGCCAGCGTACGACTTTTGCCAGCAGCCTCACTCGCCCAACCCCATGACCCGGCCAGCCCATCCGGCCTTACCACCTCCACGACATGCCGAGCACCGTGCACATCTCGCCCTTGCAGCCCAGACACAGCACGCAACAAGGACCTCCCATCGCAGTCTGTCGAGAACCCAGATTGGGTTCTGCTACCTATGGATCTTCGTCCAATCGCGCTCTCCGGCGCTAGCACACCACCCATGTGCACCGAACGCCACTGCCTTCCCATAGCCACCATTGTAAGGGCAAGTCCTCTTTAGACCAGAACAGGCACATCCGCGGTCGCCCTTGTACTACCTCAACCATCCCGCGTCGGGCAAAGCCTGCGCGGTGACATGGACGACGGATTCAGGCGGGTTGACTGTCCGACGACTAGGGTTCTCACCCAAAGTTATAGACGAGTAGTGACGAGGGGCGTTTTTCTGAGTGGGTCAGCTGTGCTGCTACAGTGCTACTCTAGATGAGCGCTAGTAGTACTCCCTTTGTTTCCAACATATACAATACCAAAGAAATATAATATAAAAATATATTTCATAATGGATCCAACGATATTTATTTTGTATTGTGTATGTTAATAATTTTATGTACAAACTTGGTCAAACAAGCGTACGTAAAAAAAGGAAAACGGAGATTTAGAGCATCTGTAGGGAACCTCCTCAAATGTCCATGGACGGGCCAGGTCAGTGACCAGACTGAAAAGAGAAGGAAAAAAGTGACCCAACCAGACCCATCATATTGTCCCTATACGTTTGGTTTGTCCACAAACCCTTATACTGGGGGAAGTGGATCCTCTAACATCCTCAAGGGATGTCACGAAGCTACAGTAAAATGCATGTGTAAAATGAAGAAGGGACGTCAGGGTTACTGTAGCAACAATTGTGCGGATTTACTGTAGCATGTATAAAAATAAATCAAAAATCATTTTGTTGCACCATAATTTTGTTTGTATGTAATTTTTGTAAATGTATAGAGTAGATTTGTAATTTACAAATTAATTATAATTATTTTAGGCTTAATCATATGAATGTGAAGGAGGGATGTCACGGTTACTGTAGCTTACGTGACATCCCTATACTGGGACGACATGTAGGGAGGATATATATGAGGGCGCGTGGACCCGCCCGGTCTGTCCACCTTGTAGGACGCGGCTCATCCCAAACCACCATTTCTCTTTTTCCCTCTTCATATCTACCAATCACATGCAAGTGATCGGACATACGAGGAGAAAAATGTGGACTATTACTGCATGAACGAACAAATAAGGCCTCAAAAGAGACACACTCAAACACGAATCGGGAGCGTTTGCGAAACGTTTGGATGGGCGAATTTGCTAAGTCCGGCAGTAGATGCTCTTTATTTAGAGCGAGGCGCTTGCCCGACCTTAGGATGAGGCTGTAGATGCTCTCACCAATAGATGATGTAGATGGAAAAGTAACTAACTTTTGCATTTTTCTGGCTCAAAAACCCGGCCCAGCAGATGATGTAGATGCAAAAAAAATAAATTACATCTCCACCCCCAGGAGATGTAAAACAGTCGGTCGTGTGCCAACCGCCTTCATTTTCGTTCCCCTGCCGGACCGCCGCCCGCCCGCCTCCACCGCCGCCCCCCAAGGACCGCCAATTTGAGTGTGTCCCGCCGCACTTCCGCCGCCACGCCGCAGCTCCTCCGCCTCGAATCGCCGCCTGATTCCCGACTGTCGCCGCCCCGATTCGCTATCTCCGCCGCCTCGACGCTCCCCAATGCCCCGACACTCCTGGACCGCCGCACATGTGCACAGCTGCCGCCGGCCACCCTGTTTCTAGTTTTACATCTTCAATTTGCATCATCTATTGGAGTTGCACTTTTACGTTACCAATGTACATTATCCGTTAGAGTTGCCTCTTTTTTTTTAAAAAAAAGATGTAAAATGGACTTTTTGGTGATGTAAATTCTAGATCTCCTAGTTTTACAAATTTGCTTGGAGATGCTCTTACTATTCTATGAGCTCGAAATGCAGTTTTTTTTTTTTTTTGCGGAAAGCTCGAAACGGAGTGTGTTGACCAAGAAAGAACATTGTGGAGTCGTCGGCCTGCAATGCAACTTTTGTGTGTCCAGTTCAGACGCGCTTGTCGTGAGAGTGGAATTCTGCCTGCTGCTACAATTCTTCTCCCCCCTGCTGGTTTCTTTCCCCCCACGCGTTCAAACGCAACCACCCTCTCTCCCTCTCGTGACTTGACTTCTTCTTCCATTGCTGTACTAGCTAGTGTGTGCCGGTCAAACGCCAGGTCCACGCACGCGCCCGGCTGCTCCAAGTCCACCACAGTGGAGGTCCCAAGTGTGCGTGCCGATCCGACGCCCATTTCGAATCCAACGCCCGCGACGCGAAGCAGAGCAGCTGCTCTGTTTTCTCCTCTGCTCCTCTGCGGCTGACATGTGGGTCCCGCTAGTCAGATATTGTGTCATTGAAGGGTCAAAAGTGGACTAGTGCATTGGATCATGGTTGAACGTGGAAGCGGTATTAATTTGCAAAATAAAAATAAAAGTAGCACCTATCCGTACCGCAGCCTTAAGAGAAAAGTATACTTTTCGTCCCTCAATTTTGGCAAAGTCAATATTCGGTCTTTCAATTTCTAAACCGAATGAATTGCACCCTTAACTCTTTAAACCGAACATATTTCGTGCTTTGACTCAGCGAAAGCAGTTTTCATGCTAACTCTGCGTGGTTTTGACTGTTTAGCGCCCAGCGTGGCAATCTCTCTCCCTCTCTCATCCTATCTCCGGTCAGCATTTCGTCGAGCAGCTTCCGTGCGCCTGCGTCGCCACCGGCAGCAGAGACAAAGCGGTCGCACGGAGCGCCACGAACCACTGGCATGCTGGCAGGGACGGAGTAGAGCTCAAAGGCAGCAGCACGAGGTACCCGCGATAGCATGGACCGCTGAAACGCCTCCATGCTAGCTGGCGGCAACCACAGCCCACCTTCACGCGGTCACGCCGACGCCCACAACGCGTCCCTTCGCCACCGCCATGGCGCATGCCCTCGCAACCTTGACGGTGTACGTGCCGACGAAGCCAGCGGAGCGCAGGTCTCCGCCAGCTTCACCGCCTCCTTCGCGCGGCTCGCCGGGGTAAACGGGTCACTGTGGTGCCAGGGTCCCCGCAACGGTCGGGCCGGGCTCATCTCGGGCTTATTGGGGTCTGTCCACTACGGTACGTACGCCACTGGTCCTGCCGGATCCCACAACAGGTACACCGCCGACATCTCTGGCTGAGCACACCATGCGTCTGGCCAAACGAGACGCCATGGAGCTTGGTCGCCGCTCAATCGCCATTCCCTTCAACATGAACATGGACGACACATTTTTGTAGTCATGGATCAACTCGTGGCATGCGTACGTGTGCTACTCATATGTTCTCGCCAGAACGGATGAAGCGATAAAGGCCCTGTCTCCTGTACGTGCGTGTCTAGGCGAACAGGTAAATCATTCAGCTAGACGGTGAACAATCATCCAGAGCAACGTGCGACTGGGCCTGGTCGGTGAGCACCAGCCAGCATCACCGATGACTGTGCTGCACTCGCTTACACCATGCTCACCGTACTTTGCAGTTCGCAAGCTTATGTAGCCTCCGTGCTTTGCTCTGCCGCGCGATCTGCGCCCTGCCATTAGTGTCGTGTTGGCCTCTGTGCCGTTGGCTGCTCCCCTGAATGCCGCCGCGCTGCGCGGAGGCGTTGTGGCTAGGCTCCGAGCCTCCGACAGGAGGCCTGCAAGTGCAGCCGTCGAGGTGGTGGAAGTGCAGGCGCACTGCAAGTGCTCGACAAAATGCCTATAAAAATAGGATGAGAAGGGCAAATGAGAGAGAGAGAGAGAGAGAAATATTGCCACATGGGAAACGACGGGTCAAAACCATGCTGACTCATCATGGATACTACTTCTTTGAGATCAAGGGACGAAACTTGACCGGTTTGAAGAGTTGAGGGTGCAACTTGTCCGATTTCAAAGTTGAGGGACCAAATCTAAACTCTGTCAAGAGTTGAGGGACAAAAAATATACCTTTTTCAAAAATCTCCAGCCCTAATTACAGTAGAGTAGTTTTGTGCAATTATCTATCTATCTCTCTCGTTGCCCATGCAGATTCTTACTTTTAGAAAGGTTCCCGTACGCACGAGGTGGAAAGCAGCCTGTGTACGTCTAGGAAATTGTTAACAATTGACCTGCCGGCTTGATCGACCCGCAATAAGATAGGTAGTGAGAGTCAAGATCTGGATAAAAGAAAATTATTTTCCTCCACATGTACTATGTGTGTATGCCGTATGCCTGCATGTCTGACGTCAAATGAGTACTAGTCTAGTAAGTACTCCCTCCATTCCAAAATATAGTGCGTCCACGCTTCCCGAGGTTGAACTTTGATCATAAATTTAGCGAACGAGACCGACTGCGGCGGGAGAAAAAGTTACATAATTAAAAACCTCTTTCGAATACGAATTCACTGATATAACTTTTGCCCCCGCCGCAATCGGTTTTGATAGTTAAATTTACGGTCAAAGTTGAAGCACGTGGATAGAGGAAGCACTACATTGTGGAATGGAGGGAGTAGTATATTTGGTGGAGTGCGAGTAGACAGAGTACGTGAGAGACACGACGCCACAATGGATCGTAGAGAATGCTCTGCCGTCGCAGTCTGATGTGCTCACCGACGCGACGACCGTACACGCGATGCACTGGCCGCGCTCGGATCTCCCCTTGTGGTTCAAAGCCGTTCTGTGTATCCTGTCTCGCCGGCAGCGCGCTCCCCCTCAAATGCCAGCTGCATGCATGCATGCATGCAGCCAGCATTTGAGTCTCATTTTCAACTCTTTGTTTCATGGGAGATGTTTTTACCTGGCGAAACCATAGTGCTAGAAGATCGGTTCAGGGAAGTGCTAGAATTCTGTGAGCTTGAAGATCTTGGTTTCATGGGAGATGTTTTTACCTGGCGAAACCATAGTCACAGGTGTCGGTGTCAAAACCGGCGGATCTCGGGTAGGGGGTCCCGAACTGTGCGTCTAGACGGATGGTAACAGGAGACGAGGGACACGATGTTTTACCCAGATTCGGGCCCTCTCAATGGAGGTAAAACCCTACGTCTTGCTTGATTAATATTGATGATATGGGTAGTACAAGAGTGGATCTACCACGAGATCAAGGAGGCTAAACCCCAAAGCTAGCCTATGGTATGATTGTTGTAATGTATGTTGTGTCCTATGGACTAAAGCCCTCCGGTTTATATAGACACCAGAGGAGGCTAGGGTTACACAGAGTCGGTTACAATGGTAGGAGATCTACATATCCGTATCGCCAAGCTTGCCTTCCACGCCAAGGAAAGTCCCATCCGGACACGGGACGGAGTCTTCAATCTTGTATCTTCGTAGCCTTGGAGTCCGGCGGACGATGATAGTCCGGCTATCCGGACACCCCCTAGTCCAGGACTCCCTCAGTAGCCCCCGAACCAGGCTTCAATGACGATAAGTCCAGCGCGTATATAGTCTTCGGCGTTGCAAGGCGGGTTCTCCCTTCAAGTTCCATGTACCTGCCGAACAGTGTCCGGCTTCATTATAAATACTGTGTTTCTTGGCTTTCACGCCCAATAATGGCCTTCTTCCACGCGTCGCACGAATGCGAAAAGCCAGGGCGTCTTTTATGTTTCACCCCCTAGTCGTGCGAGTCATCCGCCTACAAAAGAGGCAAAAATCCAGATCCAAACCTCACCATCTTCCTCCCGCGAATACTTCATCGGAGCGCCCTTGACCTAAAAAACCATTCCATCATGGACCGTCGACGCGGCTCCTCTTCTCGCGCTCCCAGCCCACCGCCAGGGGATTGGAGGAGGTGCTCTGTTCCACACAACGAGCTAGCGAAGCTCCAAGCGGGGGGATATCTCCCTCCGGCCTTCATGGTCCTGGTTCGAGCCGGGCTGGTCACTTATCAAGGTGGGAGGCAAGCGGAGGCTACCCCAAGTCCCAATAAAGGGGAGCGAGTATGCTTCGTCCCTTATCTGATAAGGGGACTCGGACTCCCAATACATCCGTTCCTCCGCGGGCTCCTGGAGTTCTACGGACTCCAGCTCCACCACCTTATGCCCGCCTCTGTCCTGCATATTGCGGGCCACGTAGCTCTTTGCGAGCTATTCCTGGGCATTGAGCCCCATTTTGCATTGTGGAAGAGGCTGTTCTGCCTCGTACCCCGTTCTCACGAGGGGTCCATATATCAAGTGGGCGGCGCCGAAATATGGCGCATTGCCGGGACCGGATACCCATCCGGTACTCCCAAGAAGGCATCCGAAGACTGGCCTTCGGAGTGGTTTTATATAGGAGACGCTCCGCTGCCGGACCCAGTCCGGATTGGCCTCCCGGAGTATAGTGCTGCTCCTCTGAAGAAACGCCTCAGCTGGCGCCCACGGAGCCCCCGATTGGAGGAAGACAAGAGCGTCCATTTCTTGATGGGCCGAATAAGATTACTGGCCCATTCCGGTTTGACCATGATTGGAGTCATGGCGACATGCATCATGCGGGGGGTACAGCCATTACAATACAGAGGCCACCCCATGTGGGATTTCAACGGGGAAGACGATGCCACCCGTCATGGCCACGAAGGGCCGGATTCGACTGAGGATCTGGTGTAGATCCTGTCCAGCCTGTACAAGGGGGAGAAGGAGGACTTCCTTCGAATGAACCCTTTGAATGGGTTTTCCATGAACAACCCTAGGGGCTGGGTAAGCAAACACTTTTAAGGGCTCAACCCATGCTTTCGAAGTTTAGGCTTCTTACATTATGTCTTCGGCGCAGGATCTTTGCCGGACTGTGGAGGACATGGTAAGTCCCGCTCCGCAACCCGAGGATCCAGAAAGATCCCTGGATCCGGCCTCCGAAGAGGATCCGGACATCAAGGTGGAGCTGATCGACGAGGTGTTTCACCAACTCAGCATGGATAATGCTTTGGTCGCCATTACGGCGGACTACCCCGGACTGTATCCGGCTTCCCAGGTGATTGTGACCGAGGTCCGGACACCATTATCTCTTCCTTGCCCATTTCTGACCTTCGCGAACGATGGTGTTTTACAGGAAGCGCCTTCAAGGCGAGAAGCCGAGCCCGCGGCGGCTGACCAACAAAGGTCAGTCCGGACCAGCAGGCGGAAAAGGAGCGCGGCACGGACTGAAACGTCGCCGCAAAGGTATAACTCGTATTTAAATTTTCAGAGCAACGTTCATAGGAAGCGTCTGAGTGCTCATGATCTTTATAGGAGAAAAAGCGCTCGTCAGACTGCGGGCGCGGAAGTTGCCGATCCAACCTATACCGGCCAGGCTCCAGCGCCCGGCCTGGAGGGGGAGGCAAGCGCAAGACGCGGGCCGGATCCTCCTCCAACGGAGACACCGACAGACTGTCCGCCACCAAGTCTGAGGTGAAGAGCGCCATGAACCATAGGCGCCGCCGGACAGTGTTTCGTGAAGCGTGCTTCTCCCCTGAGGCATTGGACGCCTTTAACGCAGGGGACGCGCACCTCCGTGCCGCTCAAGATGGTTTTACCAGAGCCACGGAGCAGTATGTGAAAGACATACGGGTAAGGGAATTTTAATGGTTATATACACCACTAGCCCCCGAGACTTAAAGTAGTTATGTTAACTGATTTAAGGATCATTTAAAACGCGGGCTCTTACCGAGAAGAATGCCCAGCTGTCTCAGGAGCTGCAAGAATGCAAGGCCCAACTTGAGGCCACACTTGATGCCGCAGGAGGAGACGCAGAGACCCCTCCTGGTAACACATTTTTATTAATAAATATAAGCGCTGTGCGGCGTGCGCGCAAGTCTAATAGTGACATTGCAGGTACCGCCGGACAAGATTCGGATAGGCGAGAATTACTACGCCAGCTAAAGGCCGGCGAGAGGGTGCTGAATAAGGTGCAACAAGAAAGGAACAAGCTCCAGGATGCCCACGCCCAGCTCGGAGAAGAGCTGAAAGGTGTTCGGGCCGAGCTGTCCGGCTCTGTTAAGGAGACTGAGCGGCTTCGTCACGGCATCTATAGTAAGTGCTTGAGCGGACTCCTTTGAAAAGAAGAGTTCGGCGAGGAAGTCAATTGACAAAATATGTCTTGTAGGTATACTCACAGGTCGCCCTGTGGAGGAGATGCCCGTATCAACGGGTGATCAACTTCCCGAGCTGTTGCAGCTGCTCGAACGAGTTCGGCAGGCAATGAGCGGCGTCGTCCAGGCTTTATGGCCAGCCCTCTCCCTACCCGAGGGCCTTGGGGAGCTTGCGGAGAAGCTTCGGGGAGTGCGGCAGCGCTTCCGTTTATGGAAGATTTCGGCCTGCCGCCAAGGTGCCAGGGAGGCTTGGGCCATGGTGAAGACGCGGTACAAGAAGGCGGATCCCAACCACATGGCCGAAGTTGGACCGGTGGGGCCCGATGGGAAGGAGATCCCTGTGAGTTTAGTATACAGCCAAGTAGAGTTGGCTGCTAAATTTTCCCAACGGGACTGTAAGTTAGACAGCCTGTTAGACGGGATTGAGGAGGAATACAATCAGTAATTTTGACAATGTATGTTTTCCTTTAAAGTGACATGTGAAATGCCTTCTAGCCGGATTGTAGATCGTTTGTCTTTGCCGACCTTTTCGCTTCAACCTCGGGATCCTAGAGTCCGGAGTGTGTCCGAATACCTTTTTGGTTAAGAAACAACCGGGGTATGCATGGAGACCAGGCGTAGGGGTCATTAGTGCTTTATCAGACAAGTGCCCAACTAGTTATGTTATATTACATGGTTAGTAAGAAACATCTTCCAGAGAGAATAGTTCCGTTAAGGGTTCCTTTCCCTGGGAGGCATGCCCTAAAGTGCATGTCCGGACTGCGAAAAAAGAAGAAAAACATCTAGGGGCGGATAAATGAGTAGGTAAAAAATCATCTTTTAAGTCACCGACCGAATATTCCCTTAAGAACGCTAGCTTTCGGCTTAACCCAGTCTAAGGTACACATCCGGCTGACCCGGCAGTAACAATCGCAGAGGTGCTCCCTTTACCTCCTAGCCGAACAATCGGGAACGTAGGGGTAAGCACAGGAGCCAGGCAACCCAGCTTGGCCAAAACTTAAGTCATATCGATGCATATAATGGTGAGTAAAAAGGTACATGTGGAAGCTTGACACATGTGCTGAGCATGAAACCCTTATAATTGAGCTTTTGGAAAAGAAGCCCCCAGGTATAATGAGTGCGGATGGCACATCAAGTGTATGCAAACAATGCAAAAGCAGGCCCCTAGGGGCTTTTTCGTAAAAAGGTTATGAGAAGAAAGAGAAATAAAAGACAACCGAAGTGTAAAAATTTGAACGGAGGAAAGGGACGAACTCTTAGTCCGGCGCTAGGCATAGAATCTTCGGAGGCGGGCTGCGTTCCAAGGGTTCGGCTCGAGTCGGTTATCCGACGCATTTCGCAGACGGTACGCTCCGCCGGTCAGGACTTGATCGATAATGAAGGGGCCCTCCCATTTGGGCTTGAGCTTGTCCTTTTTCTTGTCCGGCAGGCGTAGAACTAGTTCACCAACGTTGTAAGTCTTGGCCCGTACTTCTCTGCTTTGATATCTTCGGGCCTGTTGTTGATAGAATGCGGAACGAGCCCTGGCGACATCGCGTTCTTCCTCCAATGTGTCCAAGCTGTCCTGCCGATGCAGCTCGGCCTCTCTTTCTTCGTACATGCGCACTCGAGGTGAGTCATGAATAATGTCGCAGGGCAGGACTGCCTCTGCGCCGTATACCATAAAAAATGGTGTGAATCCGGTAGTGCGGTTAGGCGTTGTCCGCAGCCCCCAGAGTACGGAGTCGAGCTCCTCGACCCAGTGCGTGTCAGATTTAGTAAGTGATCGCACTAGTCTGGGTTTAATGCCGCTCATTATTAGACCATTTGCTCATTCCACTTGACCGTTGGTTTGAGGGTGATAGACTGAAGCATAGTCGAGCTTGATGCCCATATTTTTGCACCATGACTTAACCTCGTCGGCTGTGAAGTTCGTGCCGTTGTCGGTGATGATGCTGTGGGGGACTCCGTAACGGTGTACTACCCCGGATATAAAGTCTATCACTGGTCCGGACTCTGCCGTTTTGACCGGTTTGGCCTCTATCCATTTGGTGAATTTATCCACCATGACCAAAAGGTACCTTTGCTTGTGGGTTCCCCCTTTAAGGGGTCCAACCATATCAAGCCCCCAGACCGCGAACGGCCAGGTAATGGGTATAGTTTTGAGGGCGGTGGGTGGCATATGGCTCTGATTAGCAAAGAACTGACAACCAACGCATTTCTAGACTAAGTCCTAGGCATCTGCCCGGGCCGTCGGCCAATAAAATCCTGTACGGAATGTCTTTCCTACAAGGGCCCGGGCTACTGCGTGGTGTCCGCCTTGTCCGGCATGAATTTCAGCCAGGAGGTTTCGCCCTTCCTCTTCGGAGATACACCTTTGAAGGACTTCGATTGTGCTTTTCTTATAAAGTTCTCCCTCATGGACCTTGTAGGCTTTCGATCGCCGGACTATGCAGCGGGCCTCGTTTTGGTCTTCGGGAAGTTCCTGCCTAAGCAAGTAGGCTAGGAATGGTTCTGTCCACGGGGCAATTATTGCCATTATGTCGTGGGCTGAAGGTGTTATGTCATCGGCCGAATCGCCGATTGGCGCGGTTTTTTCCGGTTTGTCACTTCCGGGCTCCTCTTCCCATAGTACGGATGGCTTGAAGAGCCGTTCCAGGAAGATATTTGAAGGGACAACATCGCATTTCGCACTGATGCGTGCCAGTACGTCGGCCTCTTGGTTATTATCTCGGGCTACGTGATGGAATTCGAGTCCTTCAAACCGAGCTGACATTTTTAGGACAGCGTTGCGATATGCTGCCATTTTCGGATCCTTGGCGTCAAAGTCTCCATTTATTTGGGATATTGCAAGGTTTGAATCCCCGCGCACCTCTAGGCGTTGAATGCCCATGGAGACTGCCATCCGGAGACCATGTAACAAGGCCTCGTATTCGGCTGCGTTGTTAGAGTCCGTGTACATTATTTGAAGTATATACTGGACTGTGTCCCCAGTTGGGGACGTCAGTACGACGCCAGCCCCCAGTCCGGCCAACATTTTAGAGCCGTCGAAATGCATAGTCCAATTGGAGTATGCGCGGTACTCTTTAGGGAGTTCGGCTTCGGTCCATTCGGCGACAAAGTCAGCCAAGACTTGTGACTTTATAGCTCGCCGAGGTTTGTAAGTTATATCAAATGGTAAGAGCTCAATGGCCCATTTTACAATCCTGCCCGTTGCGTCGCGGTTATTTATAATGTCATTGAGTGGTACTTCAGAGGCTAATGTTATCGAACACTCTTGAAAGTAGTGTCGGAGCTTCCGGGATGCCATGAACACCGCATACGCTATCTTCTGATAGTGTGGGTAACGGGACTTGCAGGGGGTTAATACAGTGGATACATAGTACACTGGTTTTTGAAGAGGGAATTTGTGCCCTTCTGTCTCTCGTTCGACGACGAGTACCGCGCTTACAACTTGATGCGTTGCTGCGATGTATAACAACATTGGTTCGCCCAGATTGGGCGCAGCCAGGACCGGATTTGTTGCCAATATGGCCTTTATTTCTTCGAGTCCGGCAGTGGCAGCATCCGTCCATTCGAAGTGTTCGGTGCGCCTGAGGAGGCGATAAAGAGGCAATGCCTTTTCTCCTAGACGGGAGATAAAGCGGCTTAAAGCTGCCACGCATCCTGTTAATTTTTGTATCTGTTTGAGGTCTTTTGGAATATCCAACTGTGACAGAGCTCGGATTTTAGCCGGGTTTGCTTCAATTCCTCTACCGGATACAATGAAGCCCAGCAGCTTTCCGGCTGGTACGCCAAAAACGCATTTTTCCGGATTCAGCTTGATGTCATATGCTCTGAGGTTGTCGAATGTGAGCCTCAAATCGTCTACTAGAGTTTCGACGTGTTTTTTTTGACGACTACGTCGTCTACGTATGCCTCGACTGTTTTGCCAATTTGGGTGGCCAGACATGTTTGAATCATGCGCTGATATGTTGCGCCGGCGTTTTTAAGTCCAAAGGGCATCGTGTTAAAGCAGAATGGTCCGTATGGAGTGATGAATGCCGTTGCGGCTTGGTCTGCTTCCGCCATCTTGATTTGATGGTAGCCAGAGTATGCATCGAGGAAGCACAACGAATCGTGCCCTGCGGTAGCATCGATAATTTGGTCGATGCGGGGGAGAGGGAAGGGATCCTTTGGGCAAGCCTTATTGAGGTCTTTAAAATCGACACAGAGGCGCCAGGATTTGTCCTTCTTTGGTACCATTACCAGATTTGCTAGCCAATCCGGATGTTTGATATCTCTGATGAATCCGGCTTCCAATAGTTTGGCTAGCTCTTCTCCCATTGCCTGTCTTTTGGGTTCGGAAAATCGTCGAAGAGCCTGTTTGACTGGCTTAAATCCTTTTAGGATGTTTAGGCTGTGTTCTGCCAACCTGCGTGGGATTCCGGGCATATCCGAAGGATGCCAGGCGAAAATGTCCCAATTTTCCCGAAGGAATTCGCGCAGTGCGGCGTCTACTTCGGGGTTCAATTGTGCCCCAATGGAGGCCGTCTTTGTTGGGTCCGTTGGATGGACCTGGAATTTTATTATTTCATCTGCTGGTTTGAAGGAAGTGGACTTGGATCTTTTATCGAGTATCACATCGTCCCTGTTCACCGTAGAGCGCAGCGCGGTGAGTTCTTCTGCTGCTAAGGCTTCGGATAGTGCCTCCAGGGCTAGTGCGGCTGTCTTGTTTTCTATGTCCGGATCACTAGCGAGAGTGATTATTCCGCCGGGCCCAGGCATTTTGAGCTTCATGTACCCGTAATGAGGTACTGCTTGAAAAATTGTGAATGCCTCTCGTCCTAATATAGCGTGATATCCGCTGTTGAACGCGGCCACTTGGAACGTGACTTCTTCGGATCTGTAATTGTCCGGCAAGCCGAACACCACATCGAGTGTGATTTTTCCGGTGCAGCGCACTTCCCGGCTAGGGATTATTCCTCTAAAGGTTGTGCTGCTTCGCTCAATACGGCTCCAGTCTATTTCCATTTTTTGAAGAGTTTCCTCATATATGAGGTTTAGTCCGCTGCCGCCATCCATGAGGACCTTTGTAAGCCGAAAGCCGTCCACTATGGGACTAAGCACCAGTGCGGCTGGTACTCGAGCTGTTTGGAATTTAGGTTCGTCGCTGGCGTTGAAGGTGATGGCTGTGTCGCGCCATGGATTTGCTGTTGCTACTTGGTAGACTTCGGCGGGGCCGCGGATTGTTCGTTTTCGCATATTATTTGATGTGAAGGTCTCGAAGACTGTTGATACCGTACCGGTATTGTTGGAGTGGTTTTCCGGGGCTAGAAGCTCCTCGCCACTTTTGGCCACCTGCCGTAGTATCCAACATGCTCGAAGGCTATGAGTTGGGACGGCGACCTCTGTACTATGAAGCTTACAGGGTCCATTGAGCCATCCTTCCAGTACGGTTCCGTGCCCTTTATGGGGTTTTTGCTTTTTGGTTTTTGCATCTGGGTCCTGAGTGTGATGCACCCTTTTGTTGCGGACTGGGGTTGTGTTCGGGGCCGGATTATCCCAAAATTGGTTTTCGGTTTTCCGGAAACTCTCCATCGCACAGTACTTTCGTACTAGGGACGCCAGATCGGCGAAGCGTATAATTTTACGACGACCGATGGCGTTTAATATTCCCTTGTCCGTGCAATTATTGCAAAAGATTGAGATTGCGTTTTCCTCTCGGCAGTCCCTTATCCTGTCCATAACCAGGAGGAATCTGGCCCAGTAGTGATGTACTGTTTCAGCGGGCTCTTGCCGTATTAGAGATAGATCGCATATGTCTGGGCGGGTGGGTGGACTAAAATCCGGATCCCTGCCCATCTTAGGGCTTAAAGGCCGAGGAGTTTCCGAATTCGGAAGCTTGGATTGCTGGACACGATCCAGCGGGTCTGGAACGATGCATGATTTTAAGTTCAATGCTCGATCGAAATCCGTCCCTCCGCCGAAATCCGGCATGGAGGGTTCGGGAATCCGGACGTGACTAGTTTCCAATATAGGCGAAGAGTCGCCGCATTGCTCCTCTACCACTGCAACGTGGTGGGTGGCCTGGGGAGAGTTAATCTCTGTCAGATCGGTTTTAAGCCCAATCTGATTGTAGTCTGTAGCGACTCCCAGGGCAGCGATGCGATCCAAGAGCTCGTTAACAGACGAGAGCTCTACTGGATCCAACTGCTCGGCAGATTCCGAGCTGATGCGAAGATTGCTTTTGACGACTTGAGAAGTCATTGTCGAAGCAGTGGCCGGACAGGCGGTCATAAGAAAACCACCTAGCCGGATAGTTTGGCCGGTGGCCAAGGCCCCTTTGGCGAAAATACCGTCTTTGAAGACGGGTGGAGGCATCCTTCCTATCAGTGACAACACAGAGGAACTCTCAATGAAAGCACCAATGTCGGTGTCAAAACCGGCGGATCTCGGGTAGGGGGTCCCGAACTGTGCGTCTAGGCGGATGGTAACAGGAGACGAGGGACACGATGTTTTACCCAGGTTCGGGCCCTCTCAATGGAGGTAAAACCCTACGTCCTGCTTGATTAATATTGATGATATGGGTAGTACAAGAGTGGATCTACCACGAGATCAAGGAGGCTAAACCCTAAAGCTAGCCTATGGTATGATTGTTGTAATGTATGTTGTGTCCTACGGACTAAATCCCTCCGGTTTATATAGACACCGGAGGAGGCTAGGGTTACACAGAGTCGGTTACAATGGTAGGAGATCTACATATCCGTATCGCCAAGCTTGCCTTCCACGCCAAGGAAAGTCCCATCCGGACACGGGACGGAGTCTTCAATCTTGTATCTTCGTAGTCTTGGGGTCCGGCGGACGATGATAGTCCGGCTATCCGGACACCCCCTAGTCCAGGACTTCCTCAACAGGTATGACCGATACATCAAGGAAAGGCTGGATAGGGCTGTTGGCAATCGTGAATGGCGTACCATATATCCGGCTTTCAAAGTAATCAATGGCGAACCTCGCCACTCAGACCACCGCCCGGTGATTCTTGACTCTAGTTGTGAACCTGTGTTCGAGCCACCAAGTGACCCAACCTTTCGATTTGAAGCTATGTGGTTGCAAGAAGAAGGTTGCGCTCAAGTGGTACAAGAGTCTTGGAATAATGCCTTTATGAACGGTGCCTTATGTGCATCAGATGGTGTTAGACAGGTTGCAGATTCACTTCGAAACTGGAGCACAAATGTCTTGGAAGATCTAGAGAAGAGGATCAAAAAACTAAAAAAAGATCTTAGATGTTGCCTACGTGGTCCAACAAGTGAACAATCTGTACATCGTGAGCATGTGCTTCGGTTCAAACTTGAAAGACTGGAAGATCAGAGGGACACCTATTGGAAACAAAGAGCTCACATAGATTGGTTGAAAAAGGGTGACCGTAATACACAATTTTTCCACAACTGTTGTACAGAGAGGAAAAGGAGAAACAAAATCATTAAACTGTGTGATGACCATGGGAATTCTATTGTAGGTCAAGGGGCTTTAAAAGAGCACATTCATTATTTCTATAAATCTCTCTTCACTGCACAGCCTGCTACAAACTTGGCTGATTTGCTCCAACATGTGCAACCACGGGTTTCGGACTATATGAATGCTTCCCTCTGTTCTCCCTTCACAGAAAATGAAATCTTTGAAGCTTTGCAAAATATCGGGGACCTAAAAGCTCCAGGCCCAGATGGCCAACAATTTTTTATAAGAGATTCTGGGATTTGGTTGGTGAGAGGGTCAGATGTGAGGTACTCGCAGTTCTAAATGGAGGCCCAATCCCAGAGGAATGGAACAGAACTACAGTTGTGCTAATTCCAAAGAGTAAAAATCCAGAAAGGATTAAGGATTTCAGACCAATCAGTCTCTGCAATGTGCTATACAAAATTATTTCCAAGGTTCTTACTAGTAGAATGAAAGTCTTTATTGGAGACATTATCTCGCAAAATCAAAGTGCCTTCATTCCAGGTCGTTTGATCACCGACAATGTCCTGGTGGCTTACGAGATGTCTCACTATATAAGAAACAAAAGGAAGGGACAGGATGCTTTCATGGCAATCAAACTTGATATGAGTAAAGCATATGATAGGGTAGAATGGAATTTTCTGGAAGCAATGTTGATCAAGCTTGGCTTCCATAATAAGTGGGTTTCTCTCTTGATGAAGTGTGTTCGATCAGTGACTTACATAGTTAAAGTGAATGGTGATTTGACAGAGGTGATATACCCCCAACGGGGTCTGAGACAAGGGGATCCACTTTCCCCCTATCTCTTTCTAATCTGTGCTGAAGGATTTTCCTCCTTACTTCATACTGCTGAGGATCAAGGGTTGATTGAAGGCATTCAGATTTGTCCAGGGGCACCAAGTGTGTCACACTTGCTTTCTGCGGACGACTCCCTTCTCCTCCTAAAGGCTGATTGTGATCCTTGACCGATATGAGGAATGCTCAGGACAAAGTATCAACAGGGATAAGAGCAGTGTGCTTTTCAGCCCAAATTGTAATAATATGCAGAAGATAGAAATTATGGATTATTTGCATATTTCCTGTGAGGGACAAAATGAGAGGTACCTAGGGCTCCCAGTTCATATAGGCAAGTCTAAGAAAAGATTCTTCCAATATCTGAAAGGGAAAATTTGGGCAAGAATCCAAGGTTGGAAAGAGAGAACACTTTCCAAAGCCAGAAAAGAAATTCTTATTAAGGCGGTGGCTCAGGCGATCCCAACTTATGCTATGTCATGCTTTGATATCACAAGGGATTTGCGAGGAGATCTCTTCCATGATATGTCGTTTTTGGTGGAGTCAAATGGATGAAGAAAATAAATTACATTGGGTTGCCTGGGACAAATTATCTAAGCTGAAGAAGGATGGAGGTTTAGGTTTCAGAGATCTCTATTCCTTTAATATTGCTATGCTAGCAAAGCAAGCCTGGAGGATCCTTCTAAATCCAGAGTCCCTATGCGCTCAACTACTCAAGGCGAGATACTTTCCGCACGAGGATTTCTTGAAGGTCATGCCAAAAAAGGGTATCTCTTACACTTGGAGGAGTATTCTTAAAGGCCGCGATCTTATCAAACAAGGCTTGATCTGGCGTATAGGTGATGGCCAAAAAGTTAATATCTGGGAAGATCCATGGGTACCAAGAGGGAGTACTAGAAGACCTAGTACAGTTAGAGGCCAAATTTTACTTCAGAAGGTTTGTGATCTGATCGACCCTATTTCTGGACAGTGGGACCAAGATCTTGTTCAACAAGTATTTAATGATGATGATGTCCCACACATTCTGAGTATTCCTATTAAGGAGGGATTTGATGATCTTCCAGCCTGGCATCCCGACCCGAAAGGTAACTTTTCGGTTCGTTCAGCTTACAAACTCAAACTTCAGTTGGACGATGTTGCTGCAGGTCAAACATCAACTTCCATTGTAGCAGATCCGACAACAAATGCAACAAAGGTTTGGACCAAGCTTTGGAGTTTGAAAATGCCTAGGAAAATCATCATGTTCCTTTGGAGATTGAGTCACAACACCCTTCCTGTCTGGTTAAATCTTAAACGTCGTGGAATTGACCTGGATACCATCTGTCCGATGTGCAATCGCCTTGACGAGGATGGTGGCCATGCCTTCCTCAAATGTAAATTTGCAAAGGCTCTTTGGCGGGAAGCTAAACAGGAGCATGTAAGGGGTTTGCTTCTCAGTTGTACTGATGCAAAACAATCAGTCGAAACTCTACTAAGCCTGGAGAATGCGACATCCATGTTCTGCATTTGTTTGATGTGGAATTTGTGGAATGCTAGAAATGCAGTTAATAATGGTGATAGGTGTCCGTCAGCAGCGGCTATTGTTTCCTCTACTGCTATACAAGTTACAGAATTTTCTGAACATCTTCATATACCTTCATGTTCAGTTATTGCCCCTAATGAGCGCTGGTCTAAGCCTCCTGATGACTTCCTAAAGATAAACATTGATGGTTCGTTCCTAAAAGATAACAGTACAGGAGGTTGGGGTTTTTGTGTTAGGGATGCTTCTGGAGATGTCGTCGGTGCTGGCATGGGCCAAATCCACTTCCTGTCGGATGCTTTGCATGCAGAGTCGATAGCTTGTCTGAAGGCGATTGAGTTTGCTACTGAAGTTGGGTTTGGGCGTATCATCATTGAAACAGACTCCACAGTGCTAGCCACAGCTCTTCTTTCCAATGAATTGGATACTGCTCGTATCGGAATTCTCTTTCGGGAGGCAAAATTTCTTCTTTTTACTAGCTTTATTGAGTTTAAAGTGCATGTGTGTAAGCGTGCCTGTAACTCAGTGGCACATGTTCTGGCTACCCAAGGTGCCCATATGTCCCAGGGAGGTACCATGTATTGGCATGACGCTGTTCCTGACATTGTATCTTCTGTGGTGGCTAGCGATCTAGCTGCTTCTGCTTCTGTATGTTAATAAAGCCAGGTTAAAGTTTTCAAAAAAAAAATTGCACCAAGCTGCTGGCTGGCTGGCATGGCATGGGATTTGTGCAACTTGCACGGGGATTTCTGTTCTTTGCCGTGTGCATGCATATCGATGGATTTTCGAGATCGAGGATTCTGCACGCACGACACGGGCGCGATGAATATAATTAGCAGCTGGCCAGGCCAGGCCAGGGGCCGGCGTGGTTGTTCCGTGCGACGAAACAGAGTCAGGATTAGGATCAAAACAGAGTCAAGATTATCTTTTTTTTAGGGGGTCAAGATTATCTATCTTGTACTCCTAATCCATAGTGGTTATTAGATAGACATGAATAACGGACAGAATGAATAAGAATAGAGTAGTCCGTCGCTGTCTGCTGGGCCGGCCACCAACCGTGCAGTGCAGGAGCGCCGGAGGAGACCGGAGACTCGCCCAACGAACGAACGCGCGGAGATGGAGTTAGCGGTGCTGTGCTCGCTGACGGACGGTCGTCGGTTCCCCCACGTCCGCGGCGGCCGGCGTGGATTAATCAATTATTTCAGCGGCCGGGTCAATCACGGAGGCCCGGCCCGGCGGAGACAGACTAGTTAGTTAAGCGCACTCACGAGACGAGTGACGCCGACGTACGCACGCGCGAGCTCCATCCGTCTCTTGACCAGCTGACCCGTTCACCGCGGCCACCTCCTCGTGTGGATGACTTGGAGTGCGTACAGACTCTTCAGGCGGTAGTGCACGCGGGCATGGAGCCGCACGGGGGTGTGACCGACTGCTGACCGAGGCGACCGCGTCTGCGTGGCTGACGACGGCGACGGCTCTTCAGCTCGGTCTCCACTCTCCAGCCGGCACATCCAGGTTCGGCGCGTGGCACGTAGTACGTCACTGGCTGCAGTCGGCCAAGTTCACCGGAGGCGATGGAGTCGTGCAGCTCGACCGCCGGTCAGACTCAGGCACATCTTCTCGGCTGTCGGCACGTCGGCCGGGAAAACAACGGCGCCGGCTCTGCTTGGGACATGCATGCATGTTGTTCTGGTCTGGGGCTAGGAACCGGAACGGCCATTGGTTCGCAACTGGACTGGCTCTGAATGAACCCGGCCGGCGGGTCCTGTCCACGTCCGGCGCACCGGATGGTAGCCATCAACGGTCACTCAACTTGGACCTTTCCGGGCAGCATCTCGTCCGTGTGTGTATGCTTTCCGTTCTTTTTTTGTGTGCAAAAGAAGGGCTTCCCTTCCGATTTCCATTACGGGAAACCGTACCAAGTTCGAGCTACAAGGAACCAGGACCAGTTCAACGTAACTACTCCCTCCGTCTCATAATATATGACGTTTTTCGACACTACACTAGTATTGAAAAACATCGTACATTATGGAACGGAAGGACTACTTCCTAACTAGACTCAACCAGACAAACATAAAGATCGCAACATCATATCCAGCCATTTTTCTCCCACGGAACAAACCACAGGGATCAAGATGACCAGAAAGCCAGCAACAGTTTAGGCGACAGGTATTAAAAAAACCAAATGATAAATGGAGACATGGACACCAACAGAAGCTCCCAGCATTAGTCGAGGTTCATCACCCTCAACCCTTCAATCTTGGCACGTTATATCTCCACCCTTGCAATGCTTTATATACATCACTTGCTAGTAGCCTCCCCCCCCCCCCCCCCCCTCAAATACCTTTTTGTTTCGCTATTTTATCTGCAAAATAGACCATGAGTTCAACCAATGAAGTATCAGTTGTATCAACGACATGGGATCATTGCAAATTTTGCTATCAAATATAATTTCATTTCTACATTTCCAAATAGCCCAAAACAAGCCAGCAGTGCCAACCGGCACCAGCTTTTCATCATTCTTGCAAAAAAAATTGATCCACCTCCCAAAGCACTCTTCAATTGAAGTGGGAGTAGATCGCAGCTCAAACAAACTCCAGACCACAGAAGCAACAGAACATCCAAAAAATAGATGATCCACAGTCTCATTTTTACCACAGTACGCATATTCTTTTGGACCTTTCCATCCTTTTGTCAACAGTGTATCTTTAGTTAGAATGCTCTTCCTGTTTATTAAGCACAGGAAATTTTTGATTTTAGCAGGTACTTTCACTTTCCACAAGATTTTTTACGAAAAGTTGCACCCTTCTACAATCATTTTTCTATATAGTGATTTGACAGAGAATTTCTTATCTCCAATCAACATCCATTCTATTTTATCTTTTCCTGCCCCTATTTTCGTGCATCTAGATTTCAGATTATTCCAAAGCTCCTTGGATTCCCCATACAGAGTTCTTCTAAATCTAAACCCTGTCCACCCTTTACTAATACCCTCTGCTACCGTGATGTTATGATCAAAGCATAGATAGTAAAGTCTTGGATACTCATCTTTTAAAGCTTTTTCATCTACCCAAATATCTTCCCAAAATCTGGTATTCCTCCCATCACCTAAAATCTGTCTTGCATGTCTGTAGAAAAGATCTTTAATATCAAGTAACCCTCCCCAAAATTGTGAATCCCCATTTTTTTCCTGTCTCTGGAAATGCGTCCATCAGGAACATATTTGTTCATTAGCACTGACTGCCACAACCCTTCCTCCATTTTCAACTCCTAGAACCACTTAGCTAGCATTGCTTTGTTCATAATTTCTAGGTTTAGAATTCCCAATCCTCAAAGGTCTTTAGGGAGGCAACAATTTTCCAATTAACTAAGTAGTATTTCTTTTTATCTTCATCTTCCTACCAGACCAACCTTGCCCTGTAGAAATCAGCTTCCTTACACCCACTGGCAGGGGGTAGAAAAGGATCATGAAGAGAGGAATGATAGTTAAACATGCCTGCACCAGGTTAATCCTCTCTACTACCCCTTCTGACACTGAGTGAGGACACCGTAAGATTAAAATCATTACAAAGAACCTCTCCCACAGAAGATAAATCAATCTTGTTAGCCAAACCAAACGGATAGATCAGAGAGAAATAAAAAGCTAAAACAATCATGCATAATAAAGTTCAGAAAAGACTCAATTACTTTCAATGAATAATTTGATCATAAACTCACAATTCATCGGATCCGAACAAACACACCGCAAACAAAGATTATATCGGATAGAACTCCAAGAAGTTTAAGGAGAACATTGTATTGAAGTTCAAAGAGAGAGAGAAAGCCATATAGCTATTAGCTATGGACCCATAGTTCCGTGGTGAACTACTCACACATCATTTGAAGGAAACAAGGATAATGTAGAAGCCCTTCGTGATTGATTCCCCTCCGGCAAAATATCAAAAAATGCCTCCAGATCGGATCACGGAAGAACAGAAAGTTGTCGCAGCAGAAAAAGTGTTTCGGGTGGCTCTCTGTTGGTTTGGGAATATTTGTGAATTTATAGAGGCGCGGTTAGCTCAAATGGAGTTGTGTGGGCCCCACGAGCTCAGGGAGTGCAACCTGTGAGCTTGTGGCTCTCCCGTAGGTCTTTTGGCCTCCTCCCGAACCTTCTAGGATCCCTTCTAGTTCAGAAAAAAATCACCGTAAAGTTTAATCATGTGTTTGGACTTTGTTTAGTACTGATTTTTTGAAAACCCAAAACAAGCAAAATTAGGAACTGACAATGAACACTGGATTAATAGGTTAGTCCAAAAAATGATATAAATAGCATCAAAATGCATATAAAGCATCCAAGATTGATAATATAATAGCATGAAATAATCAGAAATTATAGATCCGTTGGAGACGTATCAAGGGGCTGGTCCAAAGGATTGGGAATGGACAAGATATAAACGTTTAGACTCAAAATTGGACCCCCTATGGAATCTCTCATTCGGTCTATCACTTCCCTACTCCAAAATCCGCCTAAGATCATCTCTGAACTCGTCATTCCTTCATCTGCAGTAAAGAATGTCGAACTTGTGATGTAGATTTTGCTCCCGGTAGATGTTGTAGCAATTTTATAAAGAAAACATTTGGTACATTTGAGGTAGGTTTTGAGTGTACCTGAAATATAGCATATTTCTAGGGATGGCACCTAGAGTGAAAGGGATTAACTATTATGTGTTTGGCATACATGATGTTGGTTACCACCGAGATGAGCACGGAGAATTCGCTAGAGAAACAACATCGTCACTCAAATGCTACGAACGAGGAATGTGGTTGGGTTTCTGTATGGAAGATTTTAGTTCCCACTAACATGACATCCGTAACGAGTTGTCCATTGTTTTGTGTACAGGACTCTTGGCGTCATTCATTGATGAACTGCACCATGAGCTACTACGTCTGGGTGCTAGCTGATGAAGACCTTATTGATAAAATGACCGCAAACCATGAGTCGTGTGCTAAGAACTGGAGTTTTGAGCTGAACAACTCATTATCCCACGTCAAGTTTAGAAACTTGATAGTAACATTGTGGGCGATCTAGTCGGCGCGTGGAGAGCTATACACAGAGCGGTGTTCCAAAGCCCATACTCGACGGATAGATTTGTGTCGTCATATATCTTTGAATTGCAAGTCATAGCCACTCTGAAAATAATCGTAGCAAGGAGGTGTCAGTAAACGTGGATGGTGCATTGGGGATCAAGTGAGGTGCAGTTACAACCACAAGCAACGATCATACTGAAGCTTATTTGGGTTCTTTGATTGTCATCTTTAATGGGATAGATGACCTGCCACATTTGAAGCTCTTGCATGTAGAAGCGTTTTGCCTTTATCGGTCGATCCAGTTTTGCAGAATAACTATGTTGTGTCAGACTGCAAGAAATGTGTTTGATGATATCAAAGAAGGTTCTCTTGGAAGATACGGGACCATCATCAAAGAGATCAAGGAATGGTCGTCAAATAGCTTGATGATCTTTTACTCATGAGTTGAGGAATTACAACTTCAAAGCTCACAATCTTGCTAAGCATTCTCTTTCGTTAAGTGTCGGTTGCCATGGCTGGCTCGGCACACCTCGTGATTCATTATTTGTACCCATGAACATTTTGAAGCAATAAAGCTTAGCTGGGTTATCTAAAAAAATATGTTGCATGTTTTTCCTGAGGGAAGGACGTCATGGCTAGCTTTACATCATCCACATGTTTATAGAAGGAGAGAACTAGGGGATCACCATCTGAAGTAAAAGAACTTTTATTACGAAAACTAAAATGAGCTAGCTCATGTGCTACCACCATTAGCGTCTCTTCTACAATGCTTGAAGATGACATTCCCAATTGTGGTAGCCAAATCAACTCACTCTGCAACTAGGTCGAAGCAAAGCTGGGCAGACCAACACACTAGGTATGAGAGAAAGTTTGGGCCACAAGGGCACAAAAACATGGGCTCTGTTTCAGTCTGGTCCACCCAGACACTGTACTGTAGCTTCCCAGCTGTCTACCTAATCATGTTTCCCAAATTTTGCGATTCTTTGATTTTTCATTTTCTATTGAAAAAACTTGTTTCTCTAAAGAAAACACATAGTTATAAATTTCCCTCTCAACAGAAGGAGTTGACGCCACATCTTGTTCAACTCGCATATAGGTGAATGGTAGCAACAAGTACATAGAGCAAGCTTTGACGCTATATATCATCTGACCTTATGGGAAGGAAGAGCGTTGCATGTTAAACATTGCGCACCATCTGTGGAACATACTATGTGCTTATCTAGATAGTGAGCATTATGAAGATATAACGTTACTAGAAACACTCCACAATTCCGGAGAAATCACTATGTGCTTATCTAGACGGCGAACGTTATAGTGTTATTTTCCATGGTCCAAAATAATTGGAGATAAAATTAAGGCCGTGCATACCTACCACCATGGGTAGAGTGTTATTTTCGATTTAGCGTTACTAGAAATGCTCCACAATTCCAGAGAAACTTACCATGATCTTACTTATCTTAGACATGTGACGTTGTAATGACATTTGTAAGGCGGTGAGGGTGTTACATATAAAATATTTTCACAAATCCATATACACCATGTGCTTATCTTAGACATGGAATTATCATGGATCTAGAGATTCACGGTAGAATATAACATTGTGGTTGGCTAAACATTTTTAATCAAAATGCATAATTATCACTATCTAACTCGCATGGAAGGAAAGATCCACCACTTCTCATTCAATGTGACAAGTTACTCTCTGCACTCCAAGTATGCAAGTGAAAACTCAACGGTACCAACAAAAGTAAAGTAAGTGGTGCTGCTATGTATCAATTCTTTTTTAAACTATGAGTGTTGCAAGCATTAAAACCCATTAAAAACAAAGTCGGCCGTCAAATTTTCGTGCAACCAGTGCCACTCTGTACTCCATGTTGACAAGTGTAGATATCCATTCTCAAAGAACAACGGTACAGACCAAAGCAGATAAGAGCTAACATAAATTTTGACAATCTCTCCCAATTATAATGGGGGCGTTATAAGTAAAGCACTGCGTAATTCAGAAAAACAACTTAGTACATCGAACATCATATTTCAGTGTGATACGATATCATTGAACAATAAAGTGGCATCATATATTTCAGTGTGATGTGTATCACTTAGTACATCGGCCTTGTAAGTGCAGGCATCCCTTGTTGAAACTCAGCATTAAGTCCTGGAACCAAATGCCATTAATCTCTTCATCAATACAAGGGGAATACAACACTATGTAATTTTGTATAAAGCATAACATGTTAGAAAAACAGAACTAAATGTCATATTTTACCATGACATGTGTCACTACAAAATACATGTCGGCAAGTCCAGATATCCCCTTCTCGGATGACAGTATGGACCAAACCAAAAACGTATCCACGTTAAATGACAACAATCTTTCCATTAAATCGAGAGCGTTATGAGTAAAAGAATGTGTAATTTAAGAAACCCACTTTACGTGTCTAAATAGAAAATCGAGCATCATATTTTCGTGCGACAAGTGTCCCTGCGTACTCCACATGGACAAGTACATGTATCCCTTCACGAAGAACGGCACTACCGACCAAACTAGATAAGGCACTGTGTTAAATTTCAACAACCTTTTCATATTAATGCGAGAGCCTTATGAGCAAAACACTGCATAATTTCAAAAACCCGCTTTACGTGTCAAAATAGAACACCGAGCATCATATTTCCGTGACAGGTGTCCCTGCGCACTCCACGTGGACAAGTACATGTATCCCTTCACGAAGATGAAACTACCGACCAAACTAGATAAGGGCTAGCATTAAACTTCAACCATCCTTTCCTATTAATGCAGGAACGTTATGAGTGAAAGACTGCATAATTTCAGAAAACCGATTTACGTGTCAAATATAACACTGAGAGTCATATTTTCGTGTGACAAGTGTCCACGTGTACTTCACGTGGACAAGCACATGTATCCCTTCACAAAGGTAGGCACTACCGACCAAACGAGATAAGGGCTAGCGTTAAATTTCAATAATATATTCTCAATACTGCGAGGGTGTTATGAGTAGAGCACCGCATAATTTCAGAAAACGCTTTACGTGTCAAAATAGAAAACCAAACGTCATATTTGCGTTTAACAAGTGTCCCTGCGTACTCCACGTGGAAAAGTGCAAATATCCCTTCACAAAGATAGACACCACCGACCAAACTAGATAACGGCTAGCGTTAAACTTCAACAATCCTTTCCTATTAATGCAGGAGCGTTATGAGTAAAACACTGCAGAATTCCAGACGACCACTTTATGTGTCAAAATAGAGCACCGAGTGTCATATTTTCATGCGACAAGTGTTGTTGTGTACTCCACGTGGACAAGCACATGTATCCCTTCACGAAGATAGAGACTACCGACCAAACTAGATAAGGGCTAGCGTTAAATTTCAATAATATATTCTCAATAATGGAAGGGTGTTATGAGTAAATGTAACGACTCGAGACTGATGCTCCAGATGCCTTCCTTGTTTTGCGTGTCAGCCGTGTTAATTATTCGTTTGTTGCATTCATCATGTCATCATTTGCACTTCATCGACAATCCGTTGCCGTCATTTTTTAAAAAACTTGCATCTGCTCGTAGTTGCCGCTTCTTCCTTGTCCCTGTTGACCTTCTCTCAGAACTACTGGGTTTTTCTTCCCTATTATCTAACCGCATAATCTCTCTGCATAGTGCATACGCCCCTCGCAACCTAGTCTGAAGCTGTCCCGAACCCGACCCGCGCAGTCGTGACCGATGGGTCCGGATCATCCCCAAACATTCCCTAAGTATCTTCAGTTTCTTATTTGGACTTCCCAAGCCTATTTTATCTCGACCCTCTGATTTCGGTCGGATGCTCCAAACCCTCCCCTTTCCCTCTATATAAGCTACCACATTCCAAATCGGGGTAAACCCTAGATCCTAGGGGCTTGTCCCATCAGTCCATCGCCGCCACCAGCCAACCACCCACTCGCCTCCCACCTCAGGATCTCAAGCAGATTAAACCCACGCCCTCCTCGTTTCCCCCGATCCAATCCATCCATCCACCCAACCACCGAGAGAAACCTCCAGATCAAGCAGGAGGCTCGATCCCAATCTCTAGGCTCCCAATAGCCGGCAGTGCCTGCCTCTCGCGAGTGCAGCGACTCCGCGCCACAGCCCCTCGTGCCTCCTCACCAGCAGCCTCCCCTGCTTCCCACATGCCGCCGCAAGCAGCAGCACCATCGGAGCTCCCTCCGCCATTGAGCACCACCAGCAGGACCAGCCTCGCGCCGCAGCCTCCTTCTGCTCGTGCCCGTGCACAAGCGGACGAGCTCGAGCTCCCTCCTCTCGATCCATGGTGCCTCTGCCTCGAGCCATGATAACCCACAAGTATAGGGGATTGCAACAGTTTTCGAGGGTAGAGTATTCAACCCAAATTTATAGATTCAACACAAGGGAAGCCAAAGAATATTTGAAGGTATTAGCAGCGGAGTTGTCAATTCAACCACACCTGGAGATTAATTATTTGTAGGAAAGTGATTAGTAGCACAGTAGTATGATAGTTTTGATGATAGCAGCAGTATTAACGGTAATAGTAACAGTGATAGCAGTGATTTTGTAGCAGTAACGATAGCAATAGCAACAGTACTAACTTAGCAAGAACAATATATGATAAATTCGTAGGAATTGGATCGGTGACATTGGATGATATTCATCATGAGATAGTTATAACCTAGAGCGATACTACACTAGATCCAGTTCATAAATATAATGTAGGCATGTATTCCGTAAATAGTCATACGTGCTTATGGAAAGAACCTGCATGACATGTTTTGTCCTACCCTCCCGTGGCAGCGGGGTCCTATTGAAAACTAAGGGATATTAAGGTCTCCTTTTAATAGAGAACCGGAACAAAGCATTAGCACACGGTGAATACATGAACTCCTCAAACTACGGTCATCACCGGGAGTGGTCCCGACTATTATCACTCCGGGGTTGCCGGATCATGACACGTAGTAGGTGACTATAACTTGCAATATCGGATCTATAACATGGATATAATGGTAATAACATAAACGGTTCAGATCTGAAATCATGGCACCCGGGCCCAAAGTGACAAGCATTTTGCATGGCAAAGTCATAGCAACATCAACCTCAAAACATAGTGGATACTAGGGATCAAGCCCTAACAAAACTAACTCGATTACATGATGAATCTCATCCAACTCCTCACTGATACGTCTCCAACGTATCTACTTTTCCAAACACTTTTGCCCTTGTTTTGGACTCTAACTTGCATGATTTGAATGAAACTAACCCGGATTGACGCTGTTTTCAGCAGAACTGCCATGATGTTGTTTATTGTGTAGAAAACAAAAGTTCTTGGAATGACCTGAAAATCCCCGGAGATAAGTTCTGGAAAATATAAAAAATATTGGCGAAAGAATCAAGACCAGGGGGCCCACACCCTGTCCACGAGGGTGGGGGTGCGCCCTCCCCCCTAGGCGCGCCCCCTGTCTCGTGGGCCCCCTGACGCTCCACCGACCTCAACTCCAACTCCATATATTCCGTTTCACGGAGAAAAAAAATAAGAGAGAAAGGTTCATCGCGTTTTACGATACGGAGCTGCCGCCAAGCCCTAATCTCTCTCGGGAGGGCTGATCTGGAGTCCGTTCGGGGCTCCGAAGAGGGGGATTTGTCGCTGACGTCATCATCAACCATCCTCCATCACCAATTTCATGATGCTCACCGCCGTGCATGAGTAATTCCATCGTAGGCTTGCTGGACGGTGATGGGTTGGATGAGATTTACCATGTAATCAAATTAGTTTTGTTAGGGTTTGATCCCTAGTATCCACTATGTTCTGCGATTGATGTTGCTATGACTTTGCTATGCTTATTTCTTGTCACTAGGGCCCGAGTGCCATGATTTCAGATCTGAACCTATTATGTTTTCATGAATATATGTGTGTTCTTGATCCTATCTTGCAAGTCTATAGTCACCTATTATGTGTTATGATCCGACAACCCCGAAGTGACAATAATCGGGATACTTCTCGGTGATGACCGTAGTTTGAGGAGTTCATGTATTCACTATGTGCTAATGCTTTGTTCCTGTTCTCTATTAAAAGGAGGACTTAATATCCCTTAGTTTCCGCTAGGACTCCACTGCCACGGGAGGGTAGGACAAAAGATATCATGCAAGTTCTTTTCCATAAGCACGTATGACTATATTCGGAATATATGCCTACATTACATTGATGAACTGGAGCTAGTTCTGTGTCACCCTATGTTATAGCTATTACATGAGGAATCGCATCTGACATAATTATCCTTCACTGATCCAATGCCTACAAGCTTTTCACATATTGTGCTTCGCTTATTTACTTTTCCGTTGCTACTGTTACAACTTCTACAAAACTATTATCTTTACTTTTGACACTGCTACCTTTACTATCATACTACTTTGCTACTAAATACTTTGCTGCAGATACTAAGTTATCCAGGTGTGGTTGAATTGACAACTCAACTGCTAATACTCAAGAATATTCTTTGGCTCCTGAGGGAGTCCTGGACTAGGGGGTGTCCGGACAGCCGGACTATCATCGTCCGCCGGACTCCAAGACTACGAAGATACAAGATTGAAGACTCCGTCCCATGTCCGGATGGGACTTTCCTTGGCGTGGAAGGCAAGCTTGGCAATACGGATATGTAGATCTCCTACCATTGTAACCGACTCTGTGTAACCCTAACCTCCTCCGGTGTCTATATAAACCGGAGGGCTTTAGTCCGTAGGACAACATACATTACAACAATCATACCATAGGTTAGCTTTAGGGTTTAGCCTCCTTGATCTCGTGGTAGATCCACTCTTGTACTACCCATATCATCAATATTAATCAATCAGGACGTACGGTTTTACCTCCATCAAGAGGGCCCGAACCTGGGTAAAACATCGTGTCCCTTGTCTCCTGTTACCATCCGCCTAGACGCACAGTTCGGGACCCCCTACCCGAGATCCGTCGGTTTTGACACCGACATTGGTGCTTTCATTGAGAGTTCCTCTGTGTCGTCACCGATAGGCTCGATGGCATCTTCAATCAACAACGCTGCCCAGGGTGAGACTTTTCTCCCCGGACAGATCCTCGTATTCAACGGCTTCGCACTGCGGGCTAATTCACTTGGCCATCTGGAGCAGATCGAAAGCTACGCCCCTGGCCATCAGGTCAGATTCGAAAGCCTAAACTTCACTGCCGACGTCTGCGGGGACTTGATCCTCGACGGGCTCGAGCCAAAGCCAAGCGCGCCGCACTGTTGCGATGGGCATGATCTAGCTCTGCCGCCGAACAGTGCCTTGGTGGCCGCACACGAAGCCGCTCCGGCCCTTAGTCCGGAGCCGACCGCCCAGATCGAGGACCGGTGGCTGGACATCGCCTCGGGGGCTTCAACTTCCACGGCGATGGAGCCGAACACTAACCTTGTCCCTCGCGAAATTCATGGTTCCGAGGTGCCGGACTCCTTGCCGGACTCCGGACCTCCTGCGCCCCTACCAATCATATCTGATTGGACACCGGTTATGGAATTCACCGTCGCGGACATCTTCCAACACTCGCCCTTCGGCGACATCCTAAATTCGCTAAAACATCTCTCGCTATCTGGAGAGACCTAGCCGGACTACGGCCAGGACAGTTGGGATACGGACAACGAAGAAATTCAAAGCCCACCCACCACCCACTTTGTAGCCACTGTCGACGATCTAACCGACATGCTAGACTATGACTCCAAAGACATCGACGGTATGGACGACGATGCCGGAGATGAACAAGAGCCAGCGCCTACAGGGCACTGGAAGACCACCTCGTCATACGACGTGTACATGGTGGATACCCCAAAAGGAAGCGATAACGAGGACTAACGGGGCGCGGCAGAAGATAATCCCGCCGACAAACAACCAAAACGGCGACGCAGACGCCGCCCTAAGTCCCGCCTCGACAACAACAGCGCTCCTAATGACCCAGCAATACGGCAGGGCAAACTAGTGGACGACGAACACGCAGACAAGCAACCGTCCGAACAAGACGAGTCAGACAATCAGTCCGGGCCCGGCGGAAAAAATAGTCCGGACGATCTCACGCCGGACACACCGCCGGAGAATAAAAACCTTCGGAAAGGACTCGTCAACACCGCAAGAAGCTTGAAGAAGGAAAAACGGAAGCTCAAAACAGCGGAAGATACACTCAGAATGAGGTGGAGCAAAGTGCTCAAAACCGCAGACAAATACGGCAACGGCCATCAATCAAAGAGCTACCCAAAGCGCAAGCTACTGCCAGAATTTGACGAGGAGGCCATAGAGCCCCCACTGTCAAAAAACAAAGAAGCCGCCTGGTTGGATAGACGGCCATATGATAGGCCAAAATTTGAAAGCGGCGCCGCATATAAACCGACTAACGACCCTGGAAGGACAGGTGGCCCAGCCAGGTCCATTTACGGGCCAAAGAAGAGGGCCCCAGGAGGCAATACAACACGCCAAGTGTCCGAAGACAGCGGTACACCCAAATACAGGGGTGCCGCACACCCACTATGTTTCACCAGTGAGGTGCTGGATCATGAATTCCCAGCAGGATTCAAACCCATAAACATAGAGGCCTATGACGGAACAACAGACCCCGGAGTCTGGATAGAAGATTATACACTACACATACACATGGATAGAGGAGACGATCTCCACGCCATAAAATACCTACCCCTCAAGCTCAAAGGGCCAGCCCGTCATTGGCTCAAAAGCCTCCCAGAAAACACTGTTGGAAGTTGGGAGGAGCTCGAGGACGCGTTTAGAGCAAATTTTCAAGGAACTTATGTCCGCCCTCCGGATGCAGACGATCTAAGTCATATAACTCAACAGACCGGAGAGTCAGCGCGCAAATTCTGGAACAGGTTCCTCACCAAAAAGAACCAAATAGTCGACTGTCCAGATGCCGAAGCCTTAGTAGCTTTCAAACACAACGTCCCAGACGAATGGCTCGCCAGACACCTCGGCCAAGAGAAGCCGAGGACAATGTCCGCGCTAACAAGCCTCATGACCCGCTTTTGTGCGGGAGAGGATAGCTGGCTAGCAAGATGCAGCACCAGCGACCCAAGTACATCCGAGATCAGAGATGGAAACGGAAAATCACGGCACAAAAAAGAGCAGCGCCGGAATAAGGAGAAAAGCCCAAAGGGCACAGCAGTCAACGCCGGATTCAAAAGCTCGCGGCCAAACAACAAAACACCGCCCCTTAAGGATAACAGCGATGAGCTATCCAGTTTAAACAAGATTTTGGGTCGGATATGTCAAATCCACAGTAACCCCGGAAGGCCTGCAAACCATACACACCGAGATTGTTGGGTTTTCAAACAGTCCGGCCGGCTAAAGGCCGAACACAAGGGGCTCGACGCATCAAGCGAAGATGATGACAAACCCCAACAGCAGAGCACCAGAAAACAAAAGACTTTCCCACAAGAGGTCAAAGCAGTAAACTCACTTCATGTGATAATACGGAAAAATAGTGCGGCACCCTCTAATAAGGGTCTCGCACGGTCCAACCCAGCGGAACATAGAAATTGGATATCAAAACCAATCACTTTCGACCACCTGGATTATTCCAAAAGCGTTCGAAACGCAGGATGGACTGCCCTGATATTGGATCCTATAATCGACGGACTACAATTTACACAAGTCCTGATGGACGGAGGCAGCGACTTAAACCTGCTGTATTCAAACACAATCCGCAAGTTGGGGATAGACCTTACTAAAATACGACACAGCCGCACTTCCGTTAAAGGAGTGACGCCAGGCCCTTACGCCAAGTGCACAGGATCCCTATTACTAGAAGTTGTGTTCGGATCACCGAACAACTTTCGACGCGAAAAACTAATCTTTCATATCGTCCCATTCAAAAGTAGCTATCAAGCACTCCTAGGACGAGAAGCCTTTGTTCGCTTCAACGCCGTACCACATTACGCGTCTCTTACACTTAAGATGCCCGGTCCACGTGGCATCATTTTAGTGCGAGGGTCATTTAAGGACCCCGGACACGGTCAGACGAGTCCGGCATAAGTAAGATAGGGGCTCCCTAGCCGCACATCCCTTTACAATGGGCGGCGCGCACAAACAACAGCGAGCTCACGCAGACTCCGCTTTACCTATTTATATTTCTTCCTTCGCATATATTTTTTGCACAAATTCCTTTCAAGCTAAGTTCCTCTCTTTTTACAGATGAACAACGTGCACACCCGTCCAGGATAGCGGCACAACGGAGACACAGGCGCAGACGTGTAGTAGGGACGCGTCGCGAGGATTCTTTTCAGATTAAGACCCTGCGTAAACCTTTTTTACTGTCTCTTGTTGTTATAATCCCTTGGTTTCTTATTATAACCAAAGTGGAGCCTGACGTTTTGGCATCGGCCGCGTCAGAGGACCATGCTCGTACCTGGACACTAGGGGCTTAGGGCATTGTTCTTCCCATTACCATAAAGACCGAACACCTTAGGGAGTGTTCGGCGTCTCGAGTTAGGCCTTATATGCATCAGCTCCGAATCATGTCTTTGGTCAAATGTTGGGTTTGCCCGGCTCCTGTGTTTTGCTGCCTTACGTTCCGTATCATCGGCTAACGCAGCACCAGGAGAACTACTGCGATTGTGCCCCAGTTCGGCTGGGCGAGCACCTCAGTAGAGAAAGCCGAAAACTGACTGTCATGATACAGCGAGAGACTGGTCAACCACTCGATCGACTACCGGAATGTTTAGAATTCCCCGCTTTGACGAAGGACCGTTTCCCGGTCAGGCACACACGCGCCCCGAATTCGGAGAAGCGTGGTGCCCCAAGGGGCTATGTCGCAGCCCCACCTCGAACTCCAATGGCTAAGTGAAAGTGATAAAGCGTAATAGTCCAGATTGCCTCATTTGCTACGCTACCACCTCCTTAACAGGACCGAGACGTCGGATTAAGTGTGAAAACGCGCTATTTTTTGCGAACACGCCCGCACCTTGTGCGTAGGGGCTGAAGCCGAAGACTGCAATCTTTTAGGTTATACAAACGTATACATAAACGGCCGCACAGGAGATATTTTAACACTTGGAAAGCACAAGTATAAAAAGTGGTTACATTATAATCGTTGTCTTACAAGATAAAACGTTCATTTGAATGTGACATTTTTTGAGCACTGCGACTCTATTACACGAGCGCCACGCATAACTTCCCCAAAATAGTGCTCGGCGGGTAACCGGCTTTCGTCCGAACCCGGGGCGGCAATAGCGGTGGCATCCATCTCTGTCCAATGTGTTTTCACACGGGCAAGGGCCATCCGCGCGCCTTCTATGCAGGCCGACCGCTTCATCTCCTTGATGTGCGGCACCGCTCCAAGAAATTGCTGCAATAAGCCGAAATAGCTCGTCGCCTTGGGTCTCTCTGGCCAGACATGAGCCACGATATCAGTCATGGCAAGTCCGGACAATCTATTTAGCTCAGCCCATTCGGCCAACCGATCGGTCAACGGAAGTGAATGATCCGGACTATGGAATTGAGACCAAAATAGCTCTTCCGTCTTGTGATCCTTCTGGCTCCGGAAGTGCTCAACGGCATCAGCCGCACTTGCCGCTAAGTCCATATATGGATCCTCCAGACCCCACAGCTGGCCAAGTTGGGCATATTTTTGATCCGTAAACCGGCAACGCAGCAAAAACGGCTTGCCAGCCACAATCTCTCCGGCCTGGCGCAGCTCCTCCTTCATAGCCCGCATTGCAGAACGGGCATCCTTGGCCTCGGCGGTGGCCTTCCCCAGGTTTTCCCGCTCCGGTAAGCGCTCCTTTTCAAGAGCCTCGTTGCGGTCGGCAGCATCTTTTACTTTCACGGCCAATTCGGCCATCTTCTCCCTGCTTAGGCAGTGTGCAGCCTTTTCGGCTTCCAACTCCTCGGCCGCCCTCAAGGCAGCCACATCACTCCTTCGGGCTTGCTCCTTAGCTTGAGCAAGCTCGGCCCGAAGGATCTCCACAACAGCAGCACCGTCTGTATCATAGCATACACATTATCAGAGGCGGGCTTCGACTCCCTTAAATAAGTGACTGCGGAGAATCCATTTACCTTGCGACTCGTCAAGTCGCCGGTTGACAAGCGCGATGTCCGCATCCGCCACGTCAAGTTGCCGCATTAACTCGGCAACTCCACTAGTCCGGCTAGCCCCCGGACTATCCGCCACCTGCATATGCACGACGATATTCATTACATGAGATTTTGATCCTCGGCATGCTGTCGCTTTCGACAGCCTACCGAGTCTCAGGGGCTACTATCTACACAGGGCGCACTTCTATATACCAAACTGTCAAAAAGGTGCGTCGTTCTTGCGTACCTCAAATCTCGTCAGTAAACTCCTGACGGCATTATGCAATCCGCTTTCGGCGGACGAAATCCTTCCAATCACCATACGCACCAAAGCACGGTGATCTTCTGAGATGGATGCCCTCTCAAGCAGATTCTTCAGCTCCCCCGGCTGGACTCTAGTGGGCGCCGAACTCTCCGGCCCCTCCGGGCTCTGGGATACCCTCCGTGACGATACTTCAGGCTCGTCTGCCTTATCCGACGGCGCAGCAGACGGAGGCGTTTCGCTCTCCATCATCTCCGGACGAAGATCCCCCGAAGACGAACTCATCTGAGAAGGCCGTAGATCCGAACTGCAAGGTAAAAATTTCGGTCATCCACAGAAGCACAAATAGGGGTATTTTATCATTAATGAACCCCCTTTTTTTACTCACGGCTTGCTGGAGGGCTGATCCTTTAGAGACGATTGTACGTCCAGACTTTCCCCGGACACAGGACCCTCCGGTAAAGATTTCTTCCCCGGCTTAGGGGTTTTGGCCTCCGGGTCTTCGGAGGCGGTCCTCTTCTCCTCCTGGAAGGAGGGATTGTCGATCCCCCCCTCTTCAGACGCCCCCTTGGGCGAGGTGATAGCTCTTCTATTTTCCCCACCGCCCCCTTCTACGGGCGCGACCCCCAACATTCTGACCAGCACGGGCTCCGGTGCGGTCTCTGGGAGGGGGGCCGGACACCTTATCAGCTTCAATCGTGCTACCCACTCCTGATGAAGAAGCAATGGGTCAGGAGGCGAACTCTAGAAAAGCAAATAAACAGAACGTCCGGACTTTGAGCTACTTACCCGAGTATCCGTGCGATTGCAGCTTAAGCCTGCGTCCTCGGTCAATTCCGGACACGCTACCTGCGGTCCGAAGAACAACTTGTACATCTCCACGGGTGTTGCACCCATGAAGTGCTGAAGAATTCGTGGTCCCTCCGGATTGAACTCCCATAACCGGAGAGGACGGCGTTTGCAGGGCAGAAGACGCCTGATTAGCATAACCTGCATCACCACCACTAGATTGATCTCCCTCGCCTGGAGGTCTCGAATCCGGCCCTGCAATGAGGGCACGTCTTCGGCCGGCCCCCAATTGAGCCCTTGGTTGACCCACGACATCAGTCGGCGTGGGGGTCCCGGGCGGAATGAAGGCGGCGGCTTTTGCTTGCTGCCCTTCGGAGCGGTGATATAGAACCACTCCTGCTGCCACAAGCCGAGCTCCTCTTGGAAGGATCCCTCGGGCCACGGGGCATCGGCCCTCCTGTTTATGGCCGCCCCGCCGCACTCTGCTTGACGCCCCCCATCATCTTCAGCTCCTCATTGAAGGTCTTCAGCCACAGGCCGAAGTGGGGGGTGACGCGGAGGAAGGCTACGCAGACGATAATGAATGCGGATATATGGAGGATGGACTCCGGAGCCAAGTCGTGAAAATCCAGCCCGTAGTAGAACATGAGCCCTCTCACGAAGGGGTCCGTCGGGAAGCCTAAACCCCGACGGAGGTGGGATACGAAGATGACGTATTCACTGGGCTCGGGAGTGGGCACAACCTGCCCTTGGGTGGGCAACCTGTGCGAAATCTCGTAGGACAGGTACTTGGCCTCTCGCAGCTTTAATACGTCCTCCTCCGTGACGGAGGAGGGCAGCCACCGGCCCTAAAGGTCGGAGCCGGACATTGTTAAAGATCCGAAGCGCTCGAATCTGGGGCTCTGAGAGTTGGAACTTGGGGCAAGGAGAAGATTCGGTGGAAGATTGAAGAAAAGAAACGAGCCTTGGTCCTCTTATAAAGGGGGAAAATACCAAGAGCCGTCTCCGTGACCGTTCGTGATTCACCTTCGATAGAGGAGACATGGCGACGGGCGCGGTTGGGTTACCCACGTCCGTATTGATGAGAATCCCGGAATAAGGGGAACACGATCTCTGCTTCGACAAGACGTGCCAAGGAAACCGCTTCGCTAGACGTGCTGAGGTGGTATAATAAAAAAGATTCAAGTAAAAGCCTGGTAGCGGTGTGATGTCATGCCGCATAATACGTCAGCAGATTGGACTTGTGTACATTTTATTCTCTCTACGGTGGAATGTGGAATTTATTTTGCAGAGCCGGACACTATCCTGGTGTTCATGATCTTCTCTGGATTATTTAAGGGAGGAACCCGCCTTGCAATGCCGAACATTGTGCGCGCCGGACTTATCGTCATTGAAGCCTGGTTCAGGGGCTACTGAGGGAGTCCTGGACTAGGGGGTGTCCGGACAGCCGGACTTTCATCGTCCGCTGGACTCCAAGACTACGAAGATACAAGATTGAAGACTCCGTCCCGTGTCCGGATGGGACTTTCCTTGGCGTGGAAGGCAAGCTTGGCAATACGGATATGTAGATCTCCTACCATTGTAACCAACTCTGTGTAACCCTAACCTCCTCCGGTGTCTATATAAACCGGAGGGCTTTAGTCCGTAGGACAACATACACTACAACAATCATACCATAGGCTAGCTTTAGGGTTTAGCCTCCTTGATATCGTGGTAGATCCACTCTTGTACTACCCATATCATCAATATTAATCAAGCAGGACGTAGGGTTTTACCTCCATCAAGAGGGCCCGAACCTGGGTAAAACATCGTGTCCCTTGTCTCCTGTTACCATCCGCCTAGACGCACAGTTCGGGACCCCCTACCCGAGATCCGCCGGTTTTGACACCGACAGCTCCCCTTGTGTCGAATAAATAAATTTGGGTTGAATACTCTACCCTCGAAAGCTGTTGCGATCCCCTACACTTGTGGGTTATCAAGACTAATTTCCGGCGCCGTTGCCAGGGAAGCATAGCTATATTCTCCGAGTCACTTGGGATTTATATCTGTTGATCACTATGAAGAACTTGAAAGACGCCAAAACTACGATTTATCCCTCAACTACGAGGGGAGGTAAGGAACTTCCATCTAGCTCTGTGATACGTCTCCGTTGTATCTATAATTTTTGTTTGTTCCATGCCAATATTCTTCAACTTTCATATACTTTTGGCAACTTTTTATACTATTTTTGGGACTAACATATTGATCCAGTGCCCAGAGCCAGTTCCTGTCTGTTGCATATTTTATGTTTCGCAGAAACCCAATATCAAATGGAATCCAAATGGGGAAAAAACGGACGCAGAATTATTTTGGAACATTTGGGATTTCCCGGAGGAAGAATCAACGCGAAACGGTGTCCGGGGTGGCCACGAGACAGGGGGGCGCGCCCTCCCCCCTGGGCGCGCCCTGGACTCTGGTGGGCCACCCATAAGGCAGTTGACGCTCTTCTTTTGCCGCAAGAAAGTAATTTTACAAGAAAAATCTGGGCGAAAGATTCACCCCAATCGAAGTTACGGATCTCCAGATATAAAACAAACGGTGAAGGGGAAGAATTTGAGAAGGCAGAAACAGAGAGATAGACCCAATCTCGGAGGGGCTCTCGCCCCTCCCATGCCATGGGATCCAAGGACCGGAGGGGAAACCCTTCTCCCATCTAGGGAGAAGGTCAAGGAAGAAGAAGAAGAAGGGGGGCTCTCTCCCCCTTGCTTCTGGTGGCGCCGGACGCCGCCGGGGGCCATCATCATCACCGCGATCTTCACCAACACCTCCACCATCTTCACCAACATCTCCATCACCTTCCCCCATCTATATCCAGTGGTCCACTCTCCCGCAACCCGCTGTAGCCTCTACTTGAACATGGTGCTTTATGCTTCATATTATTATCCAATGATGTGTTGCCATCCTATGATATCTGAGTAGATTTTCGTTGTCCTATCGGTGATTGATGAATTGCTATGATTGGTTTGAGTTGCATGTTTTATTATTGGTGCTGTCCATGGTGCCCTTCGTGTCGCGCAAGCATGAGGGATTCCCGCTGTAGGCTGTTGCAATGCGTTCATGATTCGCTTATAGTGGGTTGCGTGAGTGACTGAAACACAAACCCGACTAAGGGGATTGTTGCGTATGGGATAAAGGGGAGTTGATGCTTTAATGCTATGGTTGGGTTTTACCTTAATGAATCTTTAGTATTTGCGGATGCTTGCTAGAGTTCCGATCATAAGTGGATATGATCCAAGTAGAGAAAGTATGTTAGCTTATGCCTCTCCCTCAAATAGAATTGCGATAGTGATTACCGGTCTAGTAACATAGTCAATTGCTTAGGGACAATTCC
Organism: Triticum timopheevii; assembly: GCA_963921465.1. Taxonomy (NCBI): domain Eukaryota; kingdom Viridiplantae; phylum Streptophyta; class Magnoliopsida; order Poales; family Poaceae; genus Triticum; species Triticum timopheevii. The sequence goes on from OY997264.1 coordinate 651,844,826, forward strand.
ACAACTCTTACCACCACTTTTCCACACTCGTTATATTTACTTTATTTGCATCTTTATCTAAACAGCCCGTAGTTTATGTTTACATGCTCTTTATTATCTTGCAAACCTATCCTATCACACCTACAAAGTACTTCTAGTTTCATACTTGTTCTAGGTAAAGCGAACGTCAAGCGTGCATAGAGTCGTATCAGTGGCCGATAGGACTTGAGAGAGTATTTGTTCTACCTTTAGCTCCTCGTTGGGTTCGACACTCTTACTTATCGAAAGAGGCTACAACTATCCCGTATACTTGCGGGTCATCAAGACCTTTTTCTGGCGTCGTTGCCGGGGAGTCATAGCGTGGGGTGAATATTCTCGTGTATGCTTGTTTGCTTTATCACTAAGTAATTTTTATTTGCTATTCTTAGTTATTTTCTATCTTTAGTTATGGGTAGGAAACGCAAAATACCAAAAAAATTAGTTGTACCTACTGAACCAGTGGTTGAAGAACCACTCAAAATCTATCACACTCCTGAAGCTTTTTACTTGGATCATCTTCGATCCCTTTGTACTCGTGCTGAAACCCCCACTAGTTTAGTTGAGGGCAAATCTTTAGATGAGCATGCTTGTTTTGTGCGACACCGTATATCTGAAAAAGGGAAACTATTATGGGATCAAATTCAAGGTTTGCAATGCTATGCTTGGAATTTATGTGAAATATATGAGTTTACTTGTTGTTCTAAAGACCCTAAGAAACACCTACCCTATCAATGCTTGTTTAGTGAAAATGGAATCGTATCTTCGTATGCTAAGGGTGTTTACAATTACTATGATGTTCAACAAATTGAAGAATTTGTTGCTTTTAAAGGTGCTTATGAGATTGCCTCTTTGATTGAAAAGTATGATGCTACTCTTTACAAATCTGAAAAATTTGCCATATTTCAATATTGTGATGATAATTATGCTTCTAATGCCTATGTTAAACCATATATTGAGGACTTCTCCACTGTCCAAGAAGAGACTAATATTTTGCAGGAAGCTATGGAAGAAGAAATTGATGAAACTGTCAGCTCATTGGATGAAAAAGATGATGAGGAGAGCGAAGAACAAAAGGAGGAAGGGCGGATTAGCTACCCGTGCCCACCTTCTAATGAGAGTAACCCTCCAACTCATACATTATTTAATTCCCCTTCGTGCTTACCGAAGGATGATTGCTATGATGATTGCTATGATCCCGTTGATTCTCTTGAAATATCCCTTTTTTATGATGCTTGCTATGCTTGTGGCCAAGATGCCAATATGAATTATGCTTATGGAGGTGAACTTGCTATAGTTCCTTATGTTAAACATGAGATTGTTGCTATTGCACCCACGCATGATAGTCCTATTATCTTTTTGAATTCTCCAAACTACACTATATCGGAGAAGTTTGTGCTTATTAAGGATTACGTTGATGGGTTGCCTTTTACCATTGCACATGATGATTTTGATAAATATAATATGCATGTGCTTGCTGCTCCTACTTGCAATTATTATGAGAGAGGAACTACATCTCCGCCTCTCTATGTTTCCAATGCGATAGAATTGCAAGAAACTACTTATATTATGCATTGGCCTTTACTTGGTGTGCATGAATTGTTCTTTTATGACATGCCGATGCATAGGAAGAGAGTTAGACTTTGTTGTTGCATGATATATGTTACTTTGTGCTCACTACTAAATTACAAATCATTGTTAATTAAAATTGGCTTTGATATACCTTGGGATCTGGGTGGATTCATTACTTGAGCACTAAATGCCTAGCTTAATGGCTTTAAAGAAAGCGCTGCCAGTGAGACAATCCGGAAGTTTTAGAGGGTCATTTATTTCTGTTGAGTGCTTTCATATAGTTTAAAAACAAAAAAATAAAGAGGGGAACCTAAAACTTTTCAAAAAAGGAAAGTGAAAGTGAGAAAGACAAGCATTGTTGAAGTGGGAGAGCTCCTTGAACTTTGTTCATGCTCACGGAAACTTTGTGAATCTTGATTACAGGAACTTTTCATCAAAAATAATTATCCCCTTGTACAATTCCATTGTATTATAAAAATATTCTGCTAAGGTTTGCCTTTAGGATGTTTACAATGCTTGTTGGTTTGTACGGTGCAGGACAGAAACTTTGGCTGTAGTGCGCGATTTTACATTTTTAACTGAAACGTCAATTAGTTCTGATTCCTCTTGTACTGTTTTGATATACAACTTTTTTATTGTTCCTAATTTTGGTAGAATTTTTGGGGTACCATAAGGATGGTGGATGTTCAGATTTCTACAGACTGTTCTGTTTTTGACAGATTCTGTTTTTGATGCATAGTTTGCTTGTTTTGATGAACCTATCAATTTATATCAGTGGATTAAGCCATGGAAAAGTTATATTACAGTAGACACAATGCAAAAACAAAATATGAATTGGTTTGCAACAGTACTTAGAGTGGTGATTTGCTTTATTATACTAACGGATCTTACCGACTTTTCTGTTGAAGTTTTGTGTGGATGTAGTGTCTGATCGAGAATGTCTCGATATGAGGAAAAGGAAGAGAGGAAAGAGCTCAAGCTTGGGGATGCCCAAGGCACCCCAAGTAAATATTCAAGGAGACTCAAGCGTCTAAGCTTGGGGATGCCCCGGAAGGCATCCCCTCTTTCTTCAACAAGTATCGGTATGTTTTCGAATTCGTTTCGTTCATGCATTATGTGCAAGTCTTGGAGCATCTTTTGCATTTAGTTTTCATTTTTATTTTATGCACCATGCTGGTATGAGATAATCCTTGGTTGATTTATAGAATGCTCATGGCACTTCACTTAAATCTTTTGAGTATGGCTTTATATAATGCTTCATGTGCTCCACTTATATCATTTGAAGTTTGGATTGCCTGTTTCTCTTCACATAGAAAACCGCCATTTATAGAATGCTCTTTTTCTTTGCTTATATTTGTTAGAGCGAGGGCATATATTTTGTAGAAATAATTAAACTCTCTTGCTTCACTTATATCTATTTAGAGAGATTGCAGGAATTGGTCATTCACATGGTCAGTCATAAAATCCTACATAAAACTTGTAGATCGCTGAATATGATATGTTTGATTCCTTGCAATAGTTTTGCGATATAAAGATGGTGATATTAGAGTCATGCTAGTGGGTGGTTGTGGATTGTAGAGACACTTGTGTTGAGGTTTGCAAGTCCCGTAGCATGCACGTATGGTAACCGTTGTGTGACAAATTTGAAGCATGGGGAGTTTCTTTGATTGTCTTCCTTATGAGTGGCGGTCGGGGACGAGCGATGGTCTTTTTCTACCAATCTATCCCCCTAGGGGCATGCATAGTAGTACTTTGCTTCGATGGCTAATAAACTTTTGCAATAAGTATATGAGTTCTTTATGACTAATGTGAGTCCATGGATTATACGCACTTTTACCTTTCCATCATTGCTAGCCTCTTCGGTACCGTGCATTGCCCTTTCTCACCTTGAGAGTTGGTGCAAACTTCGCCGGTGCATCCAAACCCCGTGATACGATACGCTCTATCACACATAAGCCTCATTATATCTTTCTCAAAACAGCCACCATACCTACCTATCATGGCATTTCCATAGCCATTCCGAGATATATTGCCATGCAACTTTGATCATCATCATATACATGACTTGAGCATTCATTGTCATATTGCTTTGCATGATCGTAAGATAGCTAGCATGATCTTTTCATGGCTTGTCCGTTTTTTGATGTCATTGCTATTCTAGATCATTGCACATCCCGGTACACTGCCGGAAGCATTCATATAGAGTCATATCTTTGTTCCAGTATCGAGTTATAATATCGAGTTGTAAGTAAATAAAAGTGTGATGATCATCATTATAGAACATTGCCCCATGAAAAAAAGAAAAAGAAAAAAAAGGGAAAGGCCAAAGAAGCCTAAATAAAAAAGGGGGCCCAAGAAGCCCACCTAAAAAAGAAAAAAAAGAAAAAAAAGAAAAAAAGGAAAAGAAAAGGGGCAATGTTACTATCCTTTTTCCACACTTGTGCTTCAGAGTAGCACCATGTTCTTCATATAGAGAGTCTCCTATGTTATCACTTTCATATACTAGTGGGAATTTTCATTATAGAACTTGTCTTGTATATTCCAACGATGGGCTTCCTCAAATGCCCTAGGTCTTCATGAGCAAGCAAGTTGGATGCACACCCACTTAGTTTCTTTTGTTGAGCTTTCATACACTTATAGCTCTTAGTGCATCCGTTGCATGGTAATCCCTACTCCTCACATTGACATCAATTGATGGGCATCTCCATAGCCCGTTGATTAGTCACGTTGATGTGAGACTTTCTACCTTTTTGTCTTCTCCATATAACCTCCATCATTATATTCTATTCCTCCTATAGTGTTATATCCATGGCTTGCGGTCATGTATTCCGTGAGGGTTGAAAAAGCTGAAGTGCATTAAAAAGTATGAACCAATTGCTCGGCTTGTCATCGGGGTTGTGCATGATGGGAGCATTTTGTGTGACGAAAATGAAGCATGGCCAAACTATATGATTTTGTAGGGATAAGCTTGCTTTGGCCTTGTTGTTTTGAAAAGACATGATTTCTTTATTGGTACGCTCGAAGTATTATCGTTCTTATGTCAAATGATAGACTATTGCTTTGAATCGCTCATGTCTTAATATTCATGCCATGATTAGATATATGATCAAGATTATGCTAGGTAGCATTCCACATCAAAAATTATCTTTTTTATCATTTACCTACTCGAGGACGAGCAGGAATTAAGCTTGGGGATGCTAATACGTCTCCGTCGTATCCATAATTTTTGATTATTCCATGCCAATATTCTTCTACTTTCATATACTTTTGGCAACTTTTTATACTATTTTTGGGACTAACATATTGATCTAGTGCCCAGTGCCAGTTCCTGTCTGTTGCATGTTTTATGTTTTGCAGAAACCCAATATCAAATGGAATCCAAATGGGATAAAAACGGACGGAGAATTATTTTGGAATATTTGGGATTTTCTGGAGGAAGAATCAACGCGAAACGGTGTCTGGGGTGGCCACGAGATAGGGGGCGCCCCCCCGGCACGCCCTAGACTCTCGTGGGCCACCCGTAAAGCGGCTGACGCTCTTCTTTTGCCGCAAGAAAGCTAATTTTACGAGAAAAATCTGGGCGAAAGATTCACCCCAATCGGAGTTACGGATCTCCAGATATAAAAGAAACGGTGAAGGGGAAGAATCTGAGAAGGCAGAAACAGAGAGATAGATCCAATCTCGGAGGAGCTCTCGCCCCTCCCACGCCATGGGAGCCAAGTACTAGAGGGGAAACCCTTCTCCCATCTAGGGAGAAGGTCAAGGAAGAAGAAGAAGAAGGGGGGCTCTCTCCCCCTTGCTTCCAGTGGCGCCGGAACGCCGCCGGGGGCCATCATCATCACCGCGATCTTCACCAACACCTCCGCCATCTTCACCAACATCTCCATCACCTTCCCCCATCTATATACAACGGTCTACTCTCCCACAACCTGTTGTACCCTCTACTTGAACATGGTGCTTTATGCTTCATATTATTATCCAATGATGTGTTGCCATCCTATGATGTCTGAGTAGATTTTCGTTGTCCTATCGGTGATTGATGAATTGCTATGATTGGTTTGAGTTGCATGTTTTATTATTGGTGTTGTCCCATGGTGCCCTCCGTGTCGTGCAAGCATGAGGGATCCCCTCTGTAGGGTGTTGCAATGCGTTCATGATTCGCTTATAGTGGGTTGCATGAGTGAATGAAACACAAACCCGAGTAAGGGGATTGTTGCGTATGGGATAAAGGGGACTTGATGCTTTAATGCTATGGTTGGGTTTTACCTTAATGAATCTTTAGTATTTGCGGATGCTTGCTAGAGTTCCAATCATAAGTGCATATGATCCAAGTAGAGAAAGTATGTTAGCTTATGCCTCTCCCTCAAATAGAATTGTGATAGTGTTACCGGTCTAGTAACATAGTCAATTGCTTAGGGACAATTCCAAAACTCTTACCACCACTTTTCCACACTCGTTATATTTACTTTATTTGCATCTTTATCTAAACAGCCCCTAGTTTATGTTTATGTGCTCTTTATTATCTTGCAAACCTATCCTATCACACCTACAAAGTACTTCTAGTTTCATACTTGTTCTAGGTAAAGCGAACGTCAAGCGTGCGTAGAGTCGTATCAGTGGCCGATAGGACTTGAGAGAGTATTTGTTCTACCTTTAGCTCCTCGTTGGGTTCGACACTCTTACTTATCGAAAGAGGCTACAACTATCCTGTATACTTGCGGGTCATCACCCTGCACTAGATTCTCCTTCTATTTTGAGTAAGCTTGCGACACCTAAACCTGCTACTGCTATGAATTCTGATATGTCACATGTTATTGATGTTGCCACTTCTGCTATGCATGATACTTATGATGAAAGTACTTCTGTGCGTGATACTACTTTGCCATTAGGTGAATTTCTTGATGAAAAACTTGTTAGGGCTAGAGAGAATGAAATTATTGAAGATGCTATTATTGATGATAGTGATGATGAAAGTTCTCCCCCTGATTATGAGTTACCTGTTGTTCCTGAGGGTTATGTTATGGATGAGGAAGCTGCTAGAGCTATCTTTGCTTGCAAAGATAGATACGATCTTAAGAAGTTATTAGCTAAATGGAAGCAGCAATCTCTTAATGCTAGAATGAAACCTGACCCTGCTTTTGCTACTTCACCTATTTGTGTTACTCATAAGGATTATGAATTCTCTATTGATCCTGAGATTATTACTTTGGTTGAATCTGATCCTTTTTATGGCCTTGAATCTGAAACTGTTGTGGCACATCTTACCAAGTTGAATGATATAGCCACCATGTTTACCAATGATGAGAAGTCTCGCTATTATTATATCCTTAAGATATCTCCGTTCTCATTAAAGGGTGACACTAAGACTTGGTTTAATTCTCTTGATCCTGGTTGTGTGCGTAGTCCCTAGGATATGATTTATTACTTCTTTGCTAAATATTTCCCTTCTCATAAGAAACAAGCTGCCTTGCGGGAAATGTATAATTTTGTGCAAATCGAAGAAGAGAGTCTCCCACAAGCTTGGGGGAGGCTTCTCCGATTACTTAATGATTTGCCTGATCATCCTCTTAAGAAAAATGAAATACTTGATATCTTTTATAATGGACTAACCGATGCTTCCAAGGACTACTTGGATAGTTGTGTTGGTTGTGTTTCAGGGAAAGAACAGTCGACGAAGCTGAATTACTATTGAATAATATGTTGACTAATGAAAATAATTGGACTCTTCCTGAACCAATTCCTGAGGCAATTCCTGAATCAATTGAGCCAACTCCTGAGCCTATCCCTAAACCTACTCCGAAGAAGAGGGGCGTTCTATTTCTCAATCCTGAAGATATGCAAGAGGCAAAGAAATCAATGAAAGAAAAAAGTATTAAAGCTGAAGATGTTAAGAATTTACCTCCTAGTGAAGAAATACATGGTCTTAATATACCGCCTATTGAAGAACCACATTGTCTTGATAACCCGACACGGGTAGTAAAGGTAAATTCTCTCTATAGATATGACAAAGTTGAAATTCCCTCTACTAAATTCCATAGCCCTTGCTTAGATGAATTTGATGACTTTATGGCTAGACAAGAAAGTTTTAATGCTTATGTTGGTAGAGAGTTAAAGAATAATGCTTTCGAGATAGGATGCTTGAGTGATTATATGGCTAGAGTTAAAGGTGAACTTAAACTCATTAGCAAATATGCTTCTATGGTTGCCACTCAAGCTGAGCAAGTACTTAAAGCTCAAAATGATTTTCTCGATGAATCAAATAATAAACATGAATTTTCTGTTAGAGTGGCTACTAGAGCTGGTAGAATGACTCAGGAACCTTTGTATCCTGAAGGCCACCCTAAGAGGATGAAGCAGGATTCTCAGAGAAATAATTTAGAGGCACCTAGTTCTTCTAAAAAGAAGAAAAAGAAAAATGATAGGACTTTGCATGCTTCTAGTGAACCTGTTGTAGACACACCTGAGAATCCCAATGATATTTCTATTTCTGATGCTGAAACACAATCAGGTGATGAACATGAACCTAGTGATAATGTTAAAGATAATTTTCATGATGAGGCTCAACCTAGTAAAAACCAATGAGGTAGAAATTGAACCTACTGTTGATCTTGATAACCCACAATCAAAGAATCAACGATATGATAAGAGAGATTTTGTTGCTAGGAAGCACGGTAGAGAAAGAGAACCATGGGTTCAGAAACCCATGCCCTTTCCTCCTAAACCATCCAAGACAGAGGATGATGAGGATATTGAGCGCTTTGCTGAAATGATTAGACCTATCTTCTTACGTATGTGCTTAACTGATATGCTTAAAGTAAATCCTTATGCTAAGTATATGAAGGATATCATTACAAACAAAATAAAGATACCGGAAGCTGAAATTTCCACCATGCTTGCTAATTATACTTTTAAGGGTGGAATACCAAAGAAACTTGGAGATCCAGGGGTACCAACCATACCATGCTCCATTAAAAGAAACTATGTTAAAACTGCTTTATGTGATCTTGGAGCCGGTGTTAGTGTTATGCCTCTCTCTTTATATCATAGACTTGAATTGAATAAGTTGACACCTACTGAAATATCTTTGCAAATGGCTGACAAATCAACTGCCATACTGATAGGTCTCCAACGTATCTATAATTTATGAAGCATTCAAGCTATTTTATTATCTTTTTTGAATGATTACGGGCTTTATTATACACTTTTATATTACTTTTGGGACTAACCTACTAACCGGAGGCCTAGCGCATATTGCTGTTTTATTGCCTGTTTCAGTATTTCGAAGAAAAGGAATATCAAACGGAGTCCAATCGGAATGAAACCTTCGGGAGCGTGATTTTTGGAAAGGATATGATCCGGGAGATTTGGAGTTCAAGCCAGGGAAGGCTCGAGGAAGCCAGGAGATAGGAGGGCGCGCCCACCCCCTGGGCACGCCCCTATCTCCTGGGCCCCTCGAGGCTCCCCCGACCGACTTCTTTCGCCTATATAAGTCCACGTACCCTAAAAACATCGAATACGAAGATAGATCGGGAGTTCCGCCGCCGCAGGCCTCTGTAGCCACCAAAAACCTCTCGGGAGCCCGTTCCGGCACCCTGCCGGAGAGGGAACCCATCACCGGTGGCAATCTTCATCATCCTGGCGCTCTCCATGACGAGGAGGGAGTAGTTCACCTTCGGGACTGAGGGTATGTACCAGTAGCTATGTGTTTGATCTCTCTCTCGTGTTCTCTCTATGGCACGATCTTGATGTATCGCGAGCTTTGCTATTATAGTTGGATCTTATGATGTTTCTCCCCCCTCTACTCTCTTGTGACGAATTGAGTTTTCCTCTTGAAGTTATCTTATCAGATTGAGTCTTTAAGGATTTGACAACACTTGAATTATATCTTGCCGAGCTTATTTGTGGTGACAATGGGATATCACGTGCCACTTGATGTATGTTTTGGTGATCAACTTGCGGGTTCCGCCCATGAACCTATGCATAGGGGTTGGCACATGTTTTCGTCTTGACTTTTCGGTAGAAAATTTGGGGCACTCTTTGAAGTACTTTGTGTTGGTTGAATAGATGAATCTGAGATTGTGTGATGCATATCGTATAATCATGCCCACGGATACTTGAGGTGATTGAGGTGACAATGGAGTATCTAGCTGACATTAGGGTTTTGGTTGATTTGTGTCTTAAGGTGTTATTCTAGTACGAACTCTTGAATAGATTGATCCGAAAGAATAACTTTGAGGTGGTTTCGTACCCTACCATAATCTCTTCGTTTGTTCTCCGCTATTAGAGGCTCTAGAGTGACTCTTTGTTGCATGTTGAGGGATTGTTATATGATCTATCTATGTTATTATTGTTGAGAGAACTTGCACTTGTGAAAGTATGAACCCTATGCCTTGTTTCCAAGCATTGCAATATCGTTTACGCTCACTTTTATCATTAGTTACCTTGTTTTTATATTTTCAGATTACAAAAACTTATATCTACCATCCATATTGCACTTGTATCACCATCTCTTCGCCGAACTAGTCACCTATACAATTTACCATTGTATTGGGTGTGTTGGGAACACAAGAGACTCTTTGTTATTTGGTTGCAGGGTTGTTTGAGAGAGACCATCTTCATCCTATGCCTCCCACGGATTGATAAACCTTAGGTCATCCACTTGAGGGAAATTTGCTACTATCCTACAAACCTCTGCACTTGGAGGCCCAACAACGTCTACAAGAAGAAGGTTGTGTAGTAGACATCAAGCTCTTTTCTGGCGCTGTTGCCGGGGAGGTGAGTGCTTGAAGGTATATCTTTAGATCTTGCAATCGAATCTTTTTGTTTCTTGTTTTATCACTAGTTTAGTTTATAAAAGAAAACTACCAAAAAATGGAATTGAGTTAGTCTCATATGCTTCGTCTTTTTAATATCTTTCGTGAGTATGATGAAAAGGAAAATTGTGCTCAAGTGCTAGAAGAAGAAGTCATTAAAATGTTTGGTACTAGATCTTTGTATGATGAGCATGATTGGAATGTTGTTAGTATGAATTCTTTGAATATCCATGATGCTAATGATATGCAAAGCCACAAGCTTGGGTAAGCGATGTTTGATGAAGATGATATTTTATGTTCCCCAAGTTTTGATGAGAATATTTATTATGATGAAAGCATGCCTCCTATTTATGATGATTATATTGATGAAAGTGGGTTTGCAAGAGTGTCAACTTTAGGCAGTAGTGATCCCATTATTTTGGAGGATGTTGAATCTTATTGTGATGAATATGAAAGTGGATTTGGAAGAGTGTCAACTTTATTTAGTGATGATTCCACTATTTCGGAAGAGGTTCCAATTGATTATGAGAACAAAGTTGCTATCTATGATGATTATTGTGATTACTTGTATGTTATTAGGAATAATAATAACCATGAAACTTGTCATCATGATTTTAGTTTTCAATTGGATTATGCCTCACATGATAATTATTTTGCCGAGTTTGCTCCCACTACTATTCATGAGAAGAAATTTGCTTATGTGGAGAGTAGTAAATTTTCTATGCTTGTAGATAATGAAAAGAATGCTTTAGGTGCTGGTTATATTGTTTAATTTATTCATGATGCTACTGAAAATTATTATGAGGGGGGAACATATGCTTGTAGGAATTGCAATTATATCAAGTTTCCTCTCTATGTGTTGAAAATCTTGAAGTTATGCTTGTTTTACCTTCCTATGCTAGTTGATTATTGTTCCCATAAGTTGTTTGTTCACAAAATCCCTGTGCATAGGAAGTGGGTTAGACTTAAATGTGCTAGTCATATACTTCATGATGCTCCCTTTATGTTTCAATTCTTATCTTTTGTGCGAGCATCATTGTCATCATCATGCCTAGCTAGAAAGGCATTAAAAAAAGCGCTTGTTGGGAGACAACCCAATATTTATCCTTACTGTTTTTGTGTGATCACATTATTATGCTACTGTAGTAATCATGTTTTATAGCTTTTTGTTTCAATAAAGTGCCAAGTAAGACCTTTAGGATAGCTTACGGTGATAGTTGTGTTGATCCTGCTGAAAATCAGAAACTTTTGCACCCAGTAAATTAGTTTTGTTAATTCACAAAAATGTGATCTTGATCTGATTATTTTTTCTCTGGATTGGTACACATATTTATTAGGACTTCCTAATTTGTTAGGATTTTTGTAGTTCCATAAGTATATGTTTGATACAGATTACTACAGACTGTTCTGTTTTTGACAGATTCTGTTTTCTATGTGTTGTTTGCTTATTTTGATGAATCTATGAGTACTATCGAAGGGTATGAACCATAGATAAGTTGGAGTACAGTAGATATTACACCAATATTAATTTAGAATGATTTCATTACAGTACCTAAGTGGTGGTTTTAGTTTCTTATACTAACGGAGCTTACGAGTTTTCTGTTGAGTTTTGTGTTGTGGAGTTTTCAAGTTTTGGGTAAAGATTCGATGGACTATGGAATAAGGAGTGGCAAGAGCCTAATATTGGGGATGACCAAGGCACCCCAAGGTAATATTAAAGGACAACCAAGAGCCTAAGCTTGGGGATGCCCCGGAAGGCATCCCCTCTTTCATCTTCGTTCATCGGTAACTTTACTTGGAGCTATATTTTTATTCACCACATGATATTTCTTTTGCTTGGAGCATCATTCTCTTTTGTTAGTATTTGGTTGCTGTTATTTAGAATAATTTTTTTCATCTATATTTTCAATAAAAAGTCAAGGATAGCCTTTACCAGGCTTATTTTGCTAGTATACAAGTTGCTGTTTGAAAACAGAAAGTTTACCGCTGTTGCAAAAATTCCCTAAAAAGGAAGAGGATGGTATAATGTTGAAACTTTTTGCATATTGAGCTATGATAAATCTTATACAGCTTAGTATTTTTCTCATAATTTTTGGAGTTAGGGAAGTATGATGAATCTTGCATTCTTTACAGACTATACTGTTTTGGCAGATTGCTGTTATGTTTGCATTGTTTGCATATGTTTGCCTGTTTAATGATTCTATTTGAGGATAGGAGTATTAAATATGCAGAGGAATTTACTACGCAATGTTTAATAATAATTTTAGTGATTTGTTACAGTAGAAAATGATAAGGTTTTGCATTGGTTTATACTAACCTATCTCACGAGTTCTTGTTGAGTTTGGTGTGGATGAAGCTTTTGATAAAAAGAGAAACCATGATATGAGAGGAATTAAGGAGACACAAAAGTTCAAGCTTGGGGATGCCCAAGGCACCCCAAGATAATATTTCAAGAAGTCTCAAGCATCTAAGCTTGGGGATGCCCCGTTAGGCATCCCACCTTTCTTCTTCAACAACTATCGGTTAGTATCGGCTGAGCCTAAGTTTTTGCTTCTTCACATGAGTTGTGCTATCTTTGCAATGTCATATTATTTTGTTTTGCTTGCTATTTGAATAAAATAACAAGATCTGAAATTCTTTAATGAGAGAGAGTTTTCACATAGTTACATAATTATTTAGCTACTCATTGATCTTCACTTATATCTTGTTGGAGTAGTTTGTCATTTACTCGTGTGTTTCACTTATATCCTATGAGTAAATGGTTGAATGAGTTGAATGTCATAAATCTGAAATTATATATGTCTCATTTGCTTATCCCATGGGGAGTAATGACTTCACATCTAATAAGTAGAGGTTGTAAATTTATTCAAGGCTAGCAAGCATTGTATTGGTCATTTGAACAATTCACGAAAGAATATTGAAGGAAGAGAGATTTCACATATGAATACAATATCCTAGACATCTTTTATAATTGTGAGCACTCATTAAGTATGACATGCTAAAGAGTTGATGTTGGACAAGGAAGACAACATAATGGGTTATGTTTTCTCACATCTCAGTTAAAGTATATTGTCATTGATCATTCAAACATGTTGAGCTTGCCTTTCCCCCTCATGCTAGCCAAAATTCATTGCACCAAGTAGAGATACTAGTTGTGGTTCAAAATATCCTTAAACCCGGTTTTTGCCATGAGTGTCCACCATACCTACCTATATGCGGTATTTACCTGCCGTTCCAAGTAAATTTGCATGTCCCAAACTCTAAACCTTCAAATAATAATCTGTTTTGTATGCCTGAATCGCTCATGTAGCGACTAGGGGCTGTCAGTATCTTCCATGCTATGTGGGTTATTCTCAAGATGAGTGGACTCCGCTCATCATTCACGAGAAAAATGGTTAGTAACCGGGATGCCCGGTCCCATCAAAAGATCAAAATCAAATCAAAAATAATTGCAAACAAAACTTCCCCAGGTTTAATGTTAGTTGGAGGCACCCGTTGTTTCGGGCAAGCCATGGATTGATGATTGTTGGTGGAGGGGGAGTAAAAACCTTTACCATTATGTTTGGGAACCGCCTATAATCTATGTAGTATGGAAGATATTGGAAACTCTTGGTTGTTATGTTGACAATGAGATCATACCTCTCAAAATTATTTATCTCTATTTCAAAATTGAGCTCTGGCACCTCTGCAAATCCCTGCTTCCCTCTGCAAAGGGCCAATCTTTTACTTTTATGCAAGAGTCAAGGTGATCTTCACCTTTCCCTTTTTCATTTTATCCTTTGGCAAGCACCTCGTGTTGGGAAGATCCTGATATATATATCCAATTGGACGTAAGTTAGCATGAACTATTATTGTTGACATCACCCAAAGGTGAATACGTTGGGAGGCAACATTATAAGCCCCTATGTTTCTCAGTGTCCGATTAAAACTCCATAACCATTAGTATTGCGTGAGTGTTAGCAATTGTACAAGACTATATGATAGTTGAGCATGTGGAGTTTGCTAAATCAAAGCTCTGACATAGACCCTTCCTGAAAATTAGATGAATTGCAATTGTTTGATGACTGAGAACATAGTTTGCTAGTTTTCAAGAAAGTTTATGGTCTATGCTTTAACATGTGAATAGTTTGTTACTTGATAATAAGAAGTTTTATGAGATGAACTGTTGTTATGACATATAATTATGCTAGAAAACGTGATTGAAATTATCATTAATCAAACTTGTGCACCTTCTAGCATTCACACTTCATAAATTCTTTTTTTATCATTTACCTACTCGAGGACGAGCAGGAATTAAGCTTGGGGATGCTGATATGTCCCCAACGTATCTATAATTTATGCAGTGTTCATGCTATTTTATTATCTGTTTTGAATGATTACGGGCTTTATTATACACTTTTATATTACTTTTGGGACTAACCTACTAACCGAAGGCCCAGCCCATATTGTTGTTTTATTGCCTGTTTCAGTATTTCGAAGAAAAGGAATACAAACGGAGTCCAAACGGAATGAAACCTTCGGGAGTGTGATTTTGGAAAGGATATGATCCGGGAGACTTAGAGTTCAAGCCAGGGAAGGCTCGAGGAAGCCAGGAGATAGGAGGGCGCGCCCACCCCCTGGGTGCGCCCCCTGTCTCCTCGGCCCCTCGAGGCTCCCCCGACCGACTTCTTTCGCCTATATAAGTCCACGTACCCTAAAACATCGAATACGAAGATAGATCAGGAGTTCCGCCGCTGCAACATCGGTAGCCACCAAAAACCTCTCGAGAGCCCGTTCCGGCACCCTGCCGGAGGGGGAACCCATCACCAGTGGTCATCTTCATCATCCCGGTGCTCTCTATGACGAGGAGGGAGTAGTTCACCCTCGGGGCTGAGGGTATGTACCAGTAGCTATGTGTTTGATCTCTCTCTCTCTCTCTCTCTCATGTTCTCCCTATGGCACGATCTTGATGTATCGTGAGCTTGGCTATTATAGTTGGATCTTATGATGTTTCTCCCCCCTCTACTCTCTTGTGACGAATTGAGTTTTCCTCTTGAAGTTATCTTGTCGGATTGAGTCTTTAAGGATTTGAGAACACTTGATGTATGTCTTGTCGTGCTTATCTATGGTGACAATGGGATATCACGTGCCACTTGATGTATGTTTTGGTGATCAACTTGCGGGTTCCACCCATGGACCTATGCATAGGGGTTGGCACATGTTTTCGTCTTGACTTTCCGGTAGAAACTTTGGGGCACTCTTTGAAGTACTTTGTGTTGGTTGAATAGATGAATCTGAGATTGTGTGATGCATATTGTATAACCATGCCCACGGATACTTGAGGTGACAATGGAGTATCTAGGTGACATTAGGGTTTTGGTTGATTTGTGTCTTAAGGTGTTATTCTAGTACGAACTCTTGAATAGATTGATCCAAAAGAATAACTGTCAGGTGGTTTCGTACCCTACCATAATCTCTTCGTTTGTTCTCCACTATTAGTGGCTTTGGAGTGACTCTTTGTTGCATGTTGAGGGATTGTTATATGATCTATCTATGTTATTATTGTTGAGAGAACTTGCACTAGGGAAAGTATGAATCCTATGCCTTGTTTCCTAGCATTGCAATACCATTTACGCTCACTTTTATCATTAGTTACCTTGCTGTTTTTATATTTTCAGATTACAAAAACTTATATCTACCATCCATATTGCACTTGTATCACCATCTCTTCGCCGAACTAGTGCACCTATACAATTTACCATTGTATTGGGTGTGTTGGGGACACAAGAGACTCTTTGTTATTTGGTTGCAGGGTTGTTTGAGAGATACCATCTTCATCCTACGCCTCCCACGGATTGATAAACCTTAGGTCATCCACTTGAGGGAAATTTGCTACTGTCCTACAAACCTCTGCACTTGGAGGCCCAACAACGTCTACAAGAATAAGGTTGTGTAGTAGACATCACAGACATGTCGGTATTTGTGAGGATGTGCCTGTTGTGATTGCAAATGTCACTATTTTAACGGACTTTGTTATTCTTGATATTCCCGAGGATGATAGTATGTCGATTATCCTTGGTGGACCCTTTTTGAATACTGCAGGGGCTATTATTGATTGCAACAAAGGCAATGTCACTTTTCATGTTAATGGTAATGAGCATACGGTACACTTTCCGAGGAAACAATCTCAAGTTCATAGGATCAATTCTATTGGAAAAGTTCCAACTATCATTATTGGAGGTTTTGAATTTCCTCTTCCTACTGTCAAGAAAAAGTATGATATTCTTATTGTTGGGGATGTTCATATCCCCGTTGGGGTAACCTAGTGTTATTCAAAATTTCTCCGGTTTAGTGTTACTCGGAATGAGTTTGTTAACAAGACTTGATCAACCTTGTTAGTGGATTCATTTTGATGATCATGAGATGGATGAAACTAGAAGGCACAACCTTCTGTACCCTCTTTTTACTTTCTGTTATTTATAATAAATAAAGCACTAATAGTATTATCTGTCTGTTTTCTGAATTATCCGTGCAATAAAAAATATCCCGAAAATAAAAGTGCTCCAAATGCCCTGCAAATTTAGTATGATTTTTTATGGAATATTCGAGGATTTTAGGCACTGAAAACACTGCAGGAGGGGCAAGCACCAGGCCACGAGGGTGGAGGGTGCGCCCCCTGTCTCCTGGGCCCACGGTGCCCCCCTCCACTTATTCCTGCACCCACACACTCCATCTTCTTCCCAAAAAATCCCCATCCAGCTCAAGCACGAGTTCTAGCTCATTCTGCTGCGATTTTCGATCTCCTTGCTCAAAGCTCCATTCACAAAACTGCTTTGGGAGATTGTTGCTTGGTATGTGACTCCTCCATTGGTCCAATTAGTTTTTGTTCTAGTGCTTTATTCATTGCAAATTTTTGCTGCATTGGTGACCCTGTTTTTGAGCTTGCATTTCAAATTTATGAGGTCCCAAGTAATTCTAATGCTTGATATAGGCTCTAGGCACTTGTAGGATTAGTTGCTATCAATCTTGTTTAGTCTTATTCGCTTTTATTTTGAAGTTACTAAAATTTCAGAAATTTTCAAAAAATGTTAAGGAGATTTTTGAGGGGCTCTTCTAGCCATGGCTCACAGGAAAAACAAGCCAAAGAGAAGGAAAAGGCCAAGTATAATCTTCGTCGCGTAGCGGAAGTACGGCCATGTGAATGGCCATGTGATAATTTCCTGAGAGAAGCCGGGATTTATGAAGACTTTTATTCATTGATTGAAAATGCAGGTTTTAAGGATGAATTTGACGCATATGTTCGTAATGCCGATCTTGAGGACTTCTTACAAGATAAGTGTCCTCAGTACTATCAATTGACTGATTCATTTGTGAGAAGGTTTAAATATAAATGTTCACATAATTCTCACAGTGTTCTGTTTGATATTTATGATAAATCCTATACCATGTACTTAGAGGATTTTACAACTTCTTGCAAACTTCCGTAGTGGGGCAATGTTAATGATCCCCACAAATCTTAATTTAGAGACTTTCCTTCTAGTATTACTGTGGGAGAATCAAGGGATATAACACAAGCTACCATAGGGAGCATTCATTTTCATGCTATACATTATTTTGCTCTCTTCATTGGTAGATGCATTAACGGTAAAGATGAAGCATGTCATATGTGTGTCCCTGATCTTTGTGTCCTCAAGAGCGCTGTGCTAGGTTATAAAGATTACAACTTGGGGGCAATAGTTGCACGTAGGTTGCATAATAATGGTAGGGCTGGAGATTTATTTGGAGGAATTTATGTGACCCGTGTGGCTAATTATCTTGGTATAGCCCCACGAGAGGGGGATATGGTGTTGCCTCCTGCTTATTTAGATTATGATGCTATGGTCAAACATCGTTTTCTTTTGAGGAATGAACAATTCCTCCAGTATCGACTAATCTTTGGCAGACATAGCTCTGTCCATGTTACTCTCCCTGCTCCTCTCCTTTTTTATTACCAGGCAAAAGGAAGATATGTTGTTACCAGGGAGGAGGTAGCTGAACACGAGGGGAGAGCAGAGGCGGCTCGCCAACATGCCGCAGCTCAGGAGGCATTTGCTGCTGCATCCCAGTACGACCCCAGTTACAACTACGGATATCAGCCAGGCTACCCTTGGCATTAGACCGACTTAGGCCAAAAACCTAAGCTTGGGGGAGTACGTATTTCTCACCGACTTTACATTCATGTTCACACACTATTCTAGTCGTCGGTGCTCATACTCTTTCATTGTATTATCCATGCTAGTTTAATTTCTTTTTCTAGTATTCTTCTTGTGTGTTTGGATAAACCTTAAGAAAAACCAAAAGAATTAGTTAGTTTAATTTCCATGCTTGTAGTAGTAATTAAAATGAAAACCCAAAAAGATTTCTCGTTCTTCTTTTACTTGTCGGGGCTTTCCCATGTAAATAGTTTTATTTTATTTTCTTTCCTTTGGGGGTCGAGAGTAGAAGACCATATTGCAAATGCTTAGTGGCTCTCATATGCATGATTGTTTATTTAACCTAGAGCCAATATTACATTGTCTTCTCTCTTGAGTTGAATGCTTGCAGATTCTAGCTTAGTCCAATGCACGTGAACTATTATTTTTATACACATCGTTCGGTCGTGCAAGTGAAAGGCAATAATGACGATATATGATGGACTGATTGAGATGAGAAAAGCTGGTATGAACTCGACCATTCTTGTTTTTGTAAATATGATGAGTTCATCGTTCCTGATTTAGTTTATTATGAAGTAAACATATTTGCAATGACATTTAGAGATTATAGTTGCTTGTGCCATGCTTGATTAGCTATGAGTTATAATGGTTTACCTTGCGTGCCAAAATGCTATTAAAATGATTGTGATGTGGTATGATGGGATGGTATCCTCCTTTGAATGAATTGAGTGACTCGACTTGGCACATGTTCACGCATGTAGTTGAAACAAATCAACATAGCCTTCACGATATTTATGTTCATAGTGGATTATATCCTACTCATGTTTGTACCCGGTGTGAATTAATTTTAATGCGTGTTCATGACTATTGTCGCTCTCTCAGTTGGTCGCTTCCCAGTCTTTTTCTAGCCTTCACCTGTACTAAGCGGGAATACTGCTTGTGCATCCAAACTCCATAAACCCCAAAGTTGTTCCATATGAGTCCACCATACCTTCCTATATGAGGTATCTACCTGCCGTTCCAAGTAAATTTGTATGTGCCAAACTCCAAACCTTCAAATGAAATTATGTTTTGTATGCTCGAGCAGCTCATGTTTCAACTAGGGCAACCTGTATCTTTCATGCTAGGTGGGTTATTCTCAAGAGGAGTGGACTCCGCTCCTCATTCACGAGAAAGGGCCGGTAACCGGGATGCCCAGTCCCATGATCCAAAAAGATCAAAGCAAATCAAAATAATTAAACAAAACTCCCCAGGGCTGTTGTTAGTTGGAGGCACTCGTTGTTTCGAGCAAGCCATGGATTGATGCTTGTTGGTGGTGGGGGAGTATAACTTTTACCATTCTGTTTGGGAACTTCCTATAATGCATGTAGTATGGAAGATACAGCCATCTCATAGTTGTTGCATTCACAGTGAAAGTATGCCACTCAAAATGTTATTCATCTCTATTTTAAAACCGAGCTCTGGCACCTCTACAAATCCCTGCTTCCCTCTGCGAAGAGCCAATCTATTTACTTTTATGTTGAGTCATCATCCCTCTTATTAAAAGCACCCGCTGGAGAGCACAATGTCATTTGCATTCATTACTATTGGTTTATATTGGGTATGACTTGACTGGATCTCTTTTACCATGAATTACAATGTTTAGTCAGTCCTTGATCTTTAAAGGTGCTCTGCATTTATCTTTTGCGGTCTCAGAAAGGGCTAGCGAGATACCATTTTGTTATATCATATTATGATTGTTTTGAGAAAGTGTTGTCATCTGAGTTCTATTATTATTGCTCGCTAGCTGATTATGCCATTGATATGAGAAATTGTGAGACCTAAGTGTTATTGTGAGCATGGTTAGCTCATAATACTTGCTGAAACTTGAATGCTGGCATTACATGTTTACAACAACAAGAGCAAATAGAGTTTGTAAAAGTTTTTTCTTTATCACTTTCAGTTTATCAACTGAATTTCTTGAGGACAAGCAAAGGTTTAAGCTTGGGGGAGTTGATACGTCTCCAACATATCTACTTTTCCAAACACTTTTGCCCTTGTTTTGGACTCTAACTTGCATGATTTGAATGAAACTAACCCGGACTGACGCTGTTTTTAGCAGAACTGCCATGATGTTGTTTATTGGGTAGAAAACATAAGTTCTCGGAATGACCTGAAAATCCACGGATATAAGTTTTGGAAAATATAAAAAATATTGGCGAAAGAATCAAGACCAGGGGGCCACACCCTACCACGACGGTGGGGGGCGCGCCCTCCCCCCTGGGCGCGCCCCCCTGTCTCGTGGGCCCCCTGACGCTCCACCGACCTCAACTCCAACTACATATATTCTGTTTCGCGGAGAAAAAACAAAGAGAAAGTTTCATCGCGTTTTACGATATGGAGCTGCCGCCAAGCCCTAATCTCTCTCGGGAGGGCTGATCTGGAGTCCGTTCGGGGCTCCGGAGAGGGGGATTCGTCGCCGTCGTCATCATCAACCATTCTCCATCACCAATTTCATGATGCTCATCTGCGTGCATGAGTAATTCCATCGTAGACTTGCTGGACAGTGATGGGTTGGATGAGATTTACCATGTTAGTGTTGTTCGGGTTTGATCCCTAGTATCCACTATGTTCTGAGATTGATGTTGCTATGACTTTGCTATGCTTAATGCTTGTAACTAGGGCCCGAGTGCCATTATTTCAGATCTGAACCTATTATGTTTTCATGAATATATATGTGTGTTCTTGATCCTATCTTGCAAGTCTATAGTCACCTATTATGTGTTATGATCCGACAACCCCTAAGTGACAATAATCGGGATACTTCTCGATGATGATCGTAGTTTGAGGAGTTCATGTATTCACTATGTGCTAATGCTTTGTTCCGGTTCTCTATTAAAAGGAGGCCTTAATATCCCTTAGTTTCCGCTAGGACCCCGCTGCCACGGGAGGGTAGGACAAAATATGTCATGCAAGTTCTTTTCCATAAGCACGTATGACTATATTCGGAATACATGCCTACATTACATTGATGAACTGGAGCTAGTTCTGTGTCACCCTATGTTATAGCTATTACATGAGGAATCATCCGACATAATTATCCATCACTGATCCAATGCCTACGAGCTTTTCACATATTGTGCTTCGCTTATTTACTTTTCCGTTGCTACTGTTACAACTACTACAAAACTATTATCTTTACTTTTGCCACTATTACCTTTACTATCATACTACTTTGCTACTAAATACTTTGCTGCAGATACTAAGTTATCCAGGTGTGGTTGAATTGACAACTCAACTACTAATACTCAAGAATATTCTTTGGCTCCCCTTGTGTCGAATCAATAAATTTGGGTTGAATACTCTACCCTCGAAAGCTGTTGCGATCCCCAACACTTGTGAGTTATCACTCACCGACCAGCGAGCCTACAGAGGAATTACTCACTCCCAGTGGGGAGCATCATTGAATTGGCGATGGATATGTGTTGGTGATGACGAAGATCGAAGATCCCCCTCTCCGGAGCCCCAAACGGATTCCAGACCTGGCCTCCCGATGAAGAACAGGAGACTGCGGCGGCTCCATCTCGTGAAACATGATAATTCTTTCTCCTTGGTTTCTATCTAGAAATATGGGATTTTATAGCGTCGGCTTGAGGGTCAGCAGGGCTACCAGGTGGGTAGCACCCACCTGGGCGCACCTGGGGGGGGGGGGGCAGGCGCGCCCTGGTGGGTTGTGCCCACCCAGGTGCCCCCCTCAGGTACCTCCTGGCTCCAGAAATTCGCTTATTTGATATAAAAAATCCTCGCAAAGTTCTGTTCCATTCCGAGAACTTTTATTCTGCACGAAAACAACATCTTGGTAGTTCTGTTGAAAAC
Source organism: Triticum timopheevii (assembly GCA_963921465.1). Lineage (NCBI taxonomy): Eukaryota > Viridiplantae > Streptophyta > Magnoliopsida > Poales > Poaceae > Triticum > Triticum timopheevii. Next base: position 651,867,252 of record OY997264.1, read on the forward strand.
AGCGTCAGTCCGGGGTTAGTTTCATTCAAATCATGCAAATTAGAGTCCAAAACAAGAGGAAAAGCATTAAGAAAAGTAGAGACGTTGGAGACGTATCAAGCCACCCAAGAGCTCATCTCCGAGCCCAAGCACTGCGCCTCGATCTCCTCCAACCCAGCCACCGTCGTTTAGGCGCCAACCCGTCTTCCTGCCACTCTCTCCCTTCTCCTTCCCTCCGGTTCCTCTTTTCTCTCACAATCTCCCTCTCTCCATCTTCTTCACAGGAGGACCACGAAGGAAGCACCTCCGACCACCTCTCCGTGCTGCCCAACTGCCGGCACCGCCTCGGATCCGACCTCCTCCACCTCTCCGACAGGCTCTCCTCTGCTCCATCCCCTCGTCTCTGCGCCATCCCGATCGCCAAGTCCCCGTCGTTGCACATGCATCCTGCCGCAAGACCCCGCCGCCAAGTCACCACCCGAGCACCGCTACCTGCCCTCGTCCCCGACGCCAGCAAGCTCCGCCGCTGCAAGTCCTGCATCGTTGTCGTCTTCATGAATTGCATCGAGCACAGTTGAGCCCTGCTTCCCCTGCGTGCGCTCCCTCCTATTCGTTCAGATCAAGCAGGGTGCGGGGTCGCTGCATTGACTGCGCCCCCCTCCACCTCCTCATTCGATCCAGCCAGCCCAGCGGCGACCTCTTGTAGCCTAGCTTCACCAACAGGCCGAAGCCCATGGGTGAGCAGCCCCTCCTCTCTGTTGGCTCAGTCTTTGCAGATTCAGCCTGCATGCGGTTTTTCCCCTGGGCGAATTTCTCTTTTATCCCAGAAACCGCATTACACTTTGGCCCCTAGAGTTCATGCATTTAATAACTCCTCCACAGTGCATCGTGCATCGGAATTAAATAAACTTTATATGTAAAATGCTTACAATTTCATCTTGTTTCATAATATGTTGCTTTCATCCATGTTAAAATGTTTAAATATGATGTTTGAATTAATTTGCATAATTGTCATGTTAAAATGATTTATTTCATAACTAAATAACCGTAGCTCTGAATTAAATAAACTTTATATGTAAATGAGGTAGAAAAATGTATAGATTAACTTGGTGCACTTTATTTCCCTTTTTAACAACATTAAAATTGTGTTTAGGCAGAACCGTACCAAATTCGAAATATGCATATGAGGATTTTCCGGAATTGTTGTTTGTTGTTTCCGGCCTCATTTAAATTGCCTAGATGTGTAGTTTACTTATGCTTCACCTCTTGCCATGTTAACCAACATATAATAGTAGCATAAACGAGAGCGAAGAAAATACTTGAATGTGGTGTTTCGTCAATATGCACCTCATTGCTTATTGAGCTCCACTTAATTTGTAGTATTGTTTGTTGCACTTTGTCATGCCATGACTCATTAAACCGGACATGCATCATGCCATGTTTATGTGATGGTTGTTTACCATTTTGTTTGATTCTTTCCGGTGTTGCTTCTTCTTGATAGTTCCCGGTTTTGTTGTGATTGCGAGGATTCGTTCGACTATGTTGGTTTGTCTACTTCATGGACTCGATCTTCTTCCAAGCGGGATTTCAGGCAAGATGACCGTTACCTTGGATATCACTACTATCTTTGCTTTGCTAGTTGTCTCGATGCTATCGCTATGTCGCGCTACCTACCAGTTGTTTGTCAAACCTCCCACCATGCCATGAAATAGCCTCTAACCCCTTTCACCATACCAGCAAACCGTTGTTTGGCTATTGTCGGTGTCAACACCGGCGGATCTCGGGTAGGGGGTCCCGAACTATGCGTCTAGGCGGATGGTAACAGGAGACAAGGGACACAATGTTTTTACCCAGGTTCGGGCCCTCTCGATGGAGGTAAAACCCTACTCCTGCTTGATTGATATTGATGATATGGGTAGTACAAGAGTAGATCTACCACGAGATCAAGGAGGCTAAACCCTAGAAGCTAGCCTATGGTATGATTGTTGTTCCTCCTACGGACTAAAACCCTCCGGTTTATATAGACACCTGAGAGGGCTAGGGTTACATAGAGTCGGTTACAATGGTAGGAGATCTACATATCCGTATTGCCAAGCTTGCCTTCCACGCCAAGGAAAGTCCCATCCGGATACGGGACGAAGTCTTCAATCTTGTATCTTCATAGTCTTGGAGTCCGGCCAATGATGATAGTTCGGCTATCCGGACACCCCCTAGTCCAGGACTCCCTCAGTAGCCCCTGAACCAGGCTTCAATGACGACGAGTCTGACGCGCATATTGTCTTCGGCATTGCAAGGCGGGTTCCTCCTCCGAATAATTCATAGAAGATTGTGAACACCAGGATAGTGTCCGGCTCTGCAAAATAAATGCCACATACCACCGTAGAGAGAATAATATTTACACAACTTCAATCTGCTGACGTATTTCGTAGCATGACGTCACGCCACGGCCAAGCCTTTACTCGAATTGTTTCTATTGTTCCACCTAAGCGCGTTTAGCGAAGCGGTTTCCTTGGCATGTCTTGTCGAAGCAGAGATCGTGTCCCCTTATTCCGGGATTCTCATCAATATGGATGTGGGTAACCCAACCGCGCCATTGATTGTGGCGCTTGGGAGATAAGAGAGTTTTACCAGGCTGGTGAGGGCGCATAGTTTCGTCCGCCCATATATAAGGGGATAAGGATCCACCTTTTTACCTACGCCTTCTTCCTCCTTGGCTTATCCATCTCCGCGCACTCGAGCTCCAGCGCCCAAGTCCGCACATCTCACCTCAACCTTCTCCAACCATGTCCGGAGTGGGAGGCAAGTGGATGGCCTCCTCCGTTACGGAGGGGCACATCAAGAAGTTGTGCAGTGCCGGATATTTGTCCAGCGATATCGTGCACCGGCTCCCCGACGAGGGGCAGCTCATTCCCACCCCCAGGCCCCATGAGAGGGTGGTATTCCTTCCACATTTCCTCCGCGGACTGGGCTTCCCATTCCACCCCTTTGTCCGGGGGCTCATGTTCTACTATGGCCTGGATTTCCATGATCTGGCCCCGAATTTCATCCTCAACATCTCGGCGTTTATCGTCGTGCGTGAGGCCTTCCTCTGCATCCAGCCCCACTTCGGCTTGTGGCTAAAGACCTTCAATGTCAAGCCGAAGGTTGTGAAGGGCAGCCAAGCGGAATGCGGAGGCGCCATGGTGGGCAAGATGCCCAACGTCACCTGGCTCGAGGGCACCTTCGTGGAAACCATCAAAGGGTGGCAATCGGGGTGGTTCTACATCACCGAGCCGCGTGACCCTGAATGGGCAGTGGCCCCCGAATTCAGATCTGGCATCTCATGCGGCTCACATCCTGGAAAGAGAAGGGCCTGCTGTGGGGTAATTCGGAAGAGCTGACCGGACTCCAATCCTGTCTCCAAACCCTGGTGAACAAGAAGCTCAAGCTTGTCAACGTAATCTAGGTCATGCTCATCCGCCGGATTCTCCCCTGCCAACGGCGGGACTTCAACTTGTGGGAGTTCGATCCAGCACAGCACCAGACCTTGAGCGGGCTCTTCGACACTACGTACGAAGAGGCCTGGAGGGTGCTGTTCAAGGGCGCCGAGGCTCCCGCATCCGCTACCGAAGATCACGGATTCAGCTCGCAGCGTCCGGCTGGCGAGGTAAGCTATATTATCCTTTATGAGACACTTGCTTCTCATAGTTGACTTTATGTGGGATCTAAAACTCCTAATACCTTTGACAGGCCTGGCAGGAGACGTCCGGACAGGTTAACTGCCCGGCTCCCCTTCCAGAAGACCCAGCAGATGCCCATTTGATAGGGCTGCTGGTCCCGGCACCTTACGTAGTGCCGGAGAAGAAGGCCAAGAAGAAGGCCACGGGAACCCGGTGGAGTTCCCGGTGTCAGGTGTTATCGGATTCATCATCCGATGACTCCGAGGTGGACTCCTCCCACGAGGAGGAGGAGGAGAAGAAAGAGGCCTCCCCCCAGCGGGGGGAGAGAAGAAGAGGAAGGCCTCCCCAACGAGGGAGGCCGAAGGGTCCAAGAAGGGAAGGACCCTTCCCCCGGACTGTTCCGCCAACGCCGGCGACGGCGACGAGGAGTGGCCGTCAAGGGCCAAGCCCCTGGCGAGATCGTAACTATCCGGACTCCTGAATAACTCATAGTTTTTCTTTTTGTCACATAGCGTCTTTTCACGCCGCATACAACCCTGTAGTCCGCCCAAGGACGATCTTCCCGCTTCGTCGAGCGGGTCCTTGGGGACGTCGGATGTGAATAGCACTTCACTTCTGACCGCCTCCTCCCCCCGTGATGCCGACGACACCGAGGTGGGATCCCGGAAAGGGACCCACCAGGAGGAGGAGGCCCTGGAGGTGCCGCAGGGCAACCTCCCGGACTTTGGACTGGACTCCGCACCGGAACCTTCAGTGGTTCCGGAGTCCGGCGGGCGGCCCCTTTGTAAGAAGGGCAAGACTGTGACGCCGGCGGCCTCCGTCCAACCGGAGGCGCCGGATAACTTGCTGGAGGCGCTCAACGGCGCTTCCATCAAAGAGGAACACCGCACTGTCATGAGTGCGGTGATTCAGAAGGTTCAGCTCGCCAAAAGTGGGCTGACCAAAGCCTGCAGCAGCCTTCTAACAGGCTTTGAGGTAAGAATTTTAAGATATGTAAAATAGTACCATATAGACAGTAGCCCCTGATGCTCGGTTCGGTGTTCGGAAAGAAAAGCCGGACTGAGGATCTAAAAAGATATACGCAGGAGTCTTAACAAAAATATGTCAATATGGGAATGCAGGCTGCGCTGCTGACCTCTGCCGCACTGACTGCGGAGGTCAATGCCTTGAAGCAGAGCCTCGAGCGGTCCGAGAGCGAGCTCGGTTGTGCCAAGAAGCAGCTCGAGGACAAGGAAGGTGAGTAACACCTTATTAAAGTTGTACCATCCAGAAAAGGATTTGGTTGCAAGAGGAATGACAAGGATAACGTGGGTACTCCAGGGGCTACGAACGAGGTGGCGAGCCTAAAGGAGCGGTGTCCGCGGCCGAATGCAATGCGGCCGCGGAACGCGCCGAGCGAGAGAAGCAGGAGGCGCGGGTGGCGGAGGTACGGCAAGAGCTCCAGGCTCTCGTGGAAAAACACGAGAGTTTGGAGCGTGACTCGAAGACTCGAGAGTCCGAGCTTGCGTTGGCTCTTGAGAGTGCCAAAGCCGCTAAGGCCGAAGCCCACAAGGCCCTCCAGGAAATCGAGGCATTGAAGAAAATAGCGGCGGGTAAGGCATTCTTCATGCAAAGCAAGCATGTAAAAGTGAATTACCTGTTACTTACCCAAATTCGGAGCTCTCCAGGAGCATTCACAGATCTGCCCCGCAGCGTGTCCGATGCTGCCGCTTTCTACAGAGCCGAGGAGGGGAGCTCGATGGAGAAGGTGCTCTGGTCTCAGTATGCTGAGGCCGGACATCCGGTGCCCCTTAGTGACCAGCTGAAGCAGCTGGTCGAGCTCCACAAGGTGGCCGAACAGGCCATGAAGGGCCTCATAGTTCGGCTGTGGCCCAAAGAGGCCATGCCTGGGAGCTACTTCGGCCTGGTGCGGCGGCTGATGGATGTTTGTCCATGGGTTGAAGTCATCAAGCACTCTGCCTGCATTGAAGGTGCCCGTCGGGCCCTTGCCCGTGCTAAAGTGCACTGGGGCAGGATGGACACTGAGAAGCTTGTGACGGACGCGCCACCGCCGGGCAGGGAGTATCGCACGCTCGAGATGTATTATAAGGGTGTCCTGAAGGGTGCCCGCATTATTGCGGGTGAGTGCTCCAAAGATGTAATATTTGAGTAGACTCGCATTTTGTTATCCTGTGCGCTGAAAACTTTTGTTCATATGCGCTAAGCAACGCTTGTTAATTTAAAATATTACCTTCTGTGCGGCCGTTTATCAAATCTGAGAGATGGCAAGTCGTCGGCTTCAGCCCCCATGCCACGAGTGCTGGGGTGTTCGGGATAAACTTGAGCGCTCTTGTTCCCATTTTTGGGTCCATCTAGGGAGGCGCTCAACACAACGAACGAGGCAACCAGACTTATAATGCTTGAACACTCTCACTTAGCCATAGAATTCTATAATTTTAAATTTCGGCGAAGCCCCTAGTGTTCGGAAGGCCGAATTCGGGGCGCTATCCACACTTCGGCCGGACAAAGCCGGTTCCTCGCTCTAAGCGGCATAAGTCTTAGGGACTCGAAAAAACCTCTCGAACAGTGACCGGCTCTTGCCTCATCATGACGGTCAGTTTTAGCTTTCTCCACTAAGGTGCTCGCCCAGCTCAACTGGGGCACAATCGCAGTGGTTCTCCCAGCGCTACCTTAGCCGACATAACGGAACATAAGGTACCAAAACATGGGAGCCGGGCAAACCCAACTATTGACCCAAGACATGATTCGGAGCCGATGCATATAATGCTATAAGTTCGGGGTGCCGCACTTATGAAAGTGTTCGGACTTATCACACCATAGTCTGGGGAACTTTAAGCCCCTGGTGTATTTAGCCGTACCAAAGTGTACGGATGCAACATGTCATAAGTGAACATATGTGTAAGAAAGGAATGTAATTGTGGGCAAAAAGCGATGCATTGTTTATTCAAAAAGAAAGGTACTGCCATGAATGCAGAACGATACAAGTAGTGCGATAAGAAAGGGGTGGGACTATTGAACATGTCCCCCTCCAGGGGTAGGCTGTGGAATGGTGTATAAAACAGATATAATGCTCGTAATGGAGACCACCTGGATACTCGTCGTAGCTTTTCTCCTTCCCTGGCTGTTGCATCGTGAGTTCGGCAGGTCTTCTGCCGGACAGGGCCTCTGGTAAATGGAGTCCTGAGGATAAGAAAAAAAAGGAAAGAAAAAGGATGACACACTTGGGAGCCCCTGGTGTGGTTGAGCCGCACTCTGGGCCTGCCGTGGTTGTGCCCTCCCCCTATGCCCATGGTATCTCCAGAGCGTAATGAGGTACGCGAAGTACCAGTTTTGCAATTTTGCGAGGGCTGGGGTTGGGGCCGCATTGCTATGCATGCTCGGAACGTGCCAGGTGGTCTTGTTGTAGGTTACTCCGGGCGCGCTTAGCAGTGTCTGGTCGCTTAGCGGCCGGACTCGAGAATTGCCTTAAGAGGCTGCTCTGCACTTCTGCCGCGAGAGCCGCTGTATGCTCCTACGTTCGGAGGGAGCGTTCAGTGTTTCCGTTGACCGTGATGACTCCTCGAGGGCCTGGCATCTTGAGCTTGAGGTATGCATAGTGCGGCACCGCATTGAACTTTGCAAACGCGGTTCGTCTGAGCAGAGCATGATAGCCACTATGGAACTAAACTATGTCGAAGATTAACTCCTCGCTTCGGAAGTTATCCGGGGATCCGAAGACCACTTCCAGTGTAACTGAGCCTGTACAATTGGCATCTACACCTGGTATGACGCCTTTGAAGGTCGCCTTTGTGGGTTTAATCCTTGAGGGGTCTATGCCCATCTTGTGCACTGTATCCTGATAAAGCACGTTCAGGCTGCTGCAGCCGTCCATCAGGACTCTAGTTAGGTGAAACCCGTCGATGATTGGGTCTAGGACCAATGCGGCGAATCCGCCATGGCAGATGCTGGTGGGGTGGTCCCTTCGATCAAACGTGATCGGGCAGGAGGACCATGGATTGAACTTTGGGGCGACTGGCTCCATCGCGTATACGTCCCTGAGTGCACGCTTCCGCTCCCTTTTGGGTATGTGGGTTGCGTATATCATGTTCACCGTCCGCACTTGTGGGGGGAAACCCTTCTGTCATCTATTGTTCAGCGGCCGGGTCTCCTCCTCGTCATCTCTATGCAGCCCCTTGTCATTGTTTTCGGCAATTAACTTGCCTGCCTGCTTGAATACCCAACAATCCCTGTTGGTGTGATTAGCTGGCTTTTCGGGGGTGCCGTGTATCTGGCACGAGCGGTCGAGTATTCGGTCCAAATTGGACGGACCCGGAGTAGTTCTTTTGAATGGCTTTTTCCGTTGACCGGGTTTGGAGCCTCTGAATCCGGCGTTGACTGCCGTATCTTCAGTATTATCGCCGTTAATGCGGCGTCTGTGCTTGTTTCGACGCGACCTGCCATTGCGGTCTTTGGTATCCGGACTGCCGGGATTTTTGTTGAGGTTGTTACTGCGGGCTAGCCAGCTGTCCTCTCCCGCACAGAAGCGGGTCATGAGTGATGTGAGGGCTGCCATGGATTTCGGCTTTTCCTGTCCTAGGTGCCGGGCAAGCCACTCGTCGCGGATGTTATGTTTGAAGGCTGCGAGGGCCTCTGCATCCGGACAGTCGACGATTTGATTTTTCTTGGTTAGGAACCGTGTCCAGAATTGTCTGGCCGATTCGTCTGGCTGCTGAATTATGTGGCTTAGGTCATCAGCGTCTAGTGGTCGCACATATGTGCCCTGGAAGTTATCGAGGAATGCGGCTTCCAGGTCCTCCCAACACCCAATTGATTCTGCTGGCAAGCTGTTAAGCCAATGCCGAGCTGGTCCTTTAAGCTTGAGTGGGAGGTATTTGATGGCATGAAGATCATCGCTGCGGGCCATGTGGATATGAAGGAGATAGTCTTCGATCCAAACCGCGGGGTCTGTTGTGCCATCGTAGGATTGAATGTTCACGGGTTTGAACCCTTCTGGGATTTGATGATCCATTACTTCATCTGTGAAGCATAGTAGGTGTGCGGCGCCTCTATATTGGGCTATATCACGACGTAGCTCAAGCGAGCTTTGTCTACTGTGTTCGGCCCGGCCGGACTTGCTGTATCCGGCGCGACGGTTGTCGTCACGTATCGTGGGGCGCCCACGCGATCCGTAGATCGATCTTGGTTGTCTTATAGTGTTGCTAGTTGTAGGTGCAGCTGTAGGTTGTTTCATGTTGGGACATGGACATCATGGGATATCACAATATCTCTTATTTAATTAATGCATCTATATAGTTGGTAAAGGGTGGAAGGATTGCCGTTTTGCCTGGTGTTTTGTTCCATTCTTGCCGCCTTAGTTTCCTTCATACCGGTGCTATGTTCCTTGATATTGCGTTCCTGACATGGTCGGGGTTTATGGGCCCCCCTTGATTCTTCGCCTAAAGTAAAGCTTTCCTGAGGAGATACAACATTGGTTTTACCATTAGCCTAATAACAACTAAAACTTGCATCGGGACTTTCTATACCCCGAGGATAATTAATCAACAACCCCGGGCCAGTGCTCCTCATGAGTGTTGGTCCAAACTGGGTGATGTCTGGTGCCCCCTGGGCAACCAGGGTCTCAGCCAACCCGACGTCTTGCCCATCCGGTGTGCCCTGAGAACGAGATACGTGCGGCTCCAATCGGGATTTGTCGGCACATCGGGCAGTCTTGCTGGTTATGTTTTACCATTGTCGAAATGTCTTGTGCACCGGAATCCTGAGTTTGATCGGGTTGTTCCGAGATGGAGGATTGTCTCCGTGGATCGTGAAAGCTTAGCATAGGCTAAGTTGGGACACCCCTGCAGGGTTTAATCTTTTCGAGAGCCGTGCCCGCGGTTATGTGGCAGATGTGAATTTTTAATATCTAGTTGTAGAGAACTTGACACCAGATCCGAACTAAAATACACCAACCGTGTGCGTGAATGTGATCGTCTCTTTTCTAGTGAGTTCGAGAAGAAAACACGGTGGGGTTATGTTTGACTCGTAAGTAGTTCAGAATCACTTATTGGTCATTACTAGTTTGCGACCGTTATGCGTAGTCTCTCATCTTATTCTTGTACTCGTAAGTTAGCGACCATACAAATGCTTAGTGCTGCTGCAACCTCACCACTTATCCATTCCATACCCATTAAGCTTTGCTAGTCTTGATACCCATGGTAATGGGATTGCTGAGTCCTCGTGGCTCACAGATTACTACAAGAACAGGTGCAGGTACTGATACGTCTCCAACGTATCTATAATTTATGAAGCATTCATGCTATTTTATTATCTGTTTTGAATGATTACGGGCTTTATTATACACTTTTATAATACTTTTGGGACTAACCTATTAACCAGAGGCCCAGCCCATATTGCTGTTTTATTGCCTATTTCAGTATTTCGAAGAAAAGGAATATCAAACGGAGTCCAAACGGAATGAAACCTTCGGCAGCGTGATTTTTTGGAAGAATATGATCCTGGAGACTTGGAGTTCACGTCAGAATATCCTCGAGGCAGCCACGAGATAGGAGGGCCCCCCCCTGTAGGGCATGCCCCCTGTCTCGTGGGCCCCTCGTGCACCTCCCGACCGTCTTCTTTCGCCTATGTAAGCCTACATACCCTAAAACCATCGAATATCAAGATAGATCAGGAGTTCCGCCGCCACAAGCCTCTGTAGCCACCAAAAACCTCTCGGGAGCCTGTTCCGGCACCCTGCCGGAGGGGGAATCCATCACCGGTGGCCATCTTCATCATCCCGGCGCTCTCCATGACGAGGAGGGAGTAGTTCACCTTCGGGGCTGAGGGTATGTACCAGTAGCTATGTGTTTGATCTCTCTCTCTCTCATGTTCTCTCTATGGCACGATCTTGATGTATCGCGAGCTTTGTTATTATAGTTGGATCTTGTGATGTTTCTCCCCCTCTACTCTCTTGTGATGAATTGAGTTTCCCTCTTGAAGTTATCTTATCGGACTGAGTCTCTGATTTGAGAACACTTGATGTATGTCTTGCCGTGTTTTTCTGTGGTGACAATGGGATATCACGTGCCACTTGATGTATGTTTTGGTGACCAACTTGCGGGTTCCGCCCATGAACCTATGCATAGGGGTTGGCACACGTTTTCTTGACTCTCCGGTAGAAACTTTGGGGCACTCTTTGAAGTACTTTGTGTTGGTTGGATGAATATGAGATTTTGTGATGCATATCGTATAATCATGCCCACGGATACTTGAGGTGACAATGGAGTATCTAGGTGACATTAGGGTTTTGGTTGATTTGTGTCTTAAGGTGTTATTCTAGTACGAACTCTTGAATAGATTGATCCGAAAGAATACATTTGAGGTGGTTTCGTACCCTACCATAATCTCTACGTTTGTTCTCCGCTATTAGTGGCTTTTGAGTGACTCTTTGTTGCATGTTGAGGGATTGTTATATGATCTATCTATGTTATTATTGTTGAAAGAACTTGCACTAGTGAAAGTATGAACCCTAGGCCTTGTTTCCTATCATTGCAATACCGTTTATGCTCACTTTTATTATTAGTTACCTTGCTGTTCTTATTATTTCAGATTACAAAAACCTATATCTATTATCCATATTGCACTTGTATCACCATCTCTTCGCCGAACTAGTGCACCTATACAATTTACCATTGTATTGGGTGTGTTGGGGACACAAGAGACTTTCTGTTATTTGGCTGTAGGGTTGTTTGAGAGAGACCATCTTCATCCTATGCCTCCCACGGATTGATAAACCTTAGGTCATCCACTTGAGGGAAATTTGCTACTGTCCTACAAATCTGTGCACTTGCAGGCCCAACAACGTCTACAAGAAGAAGGTTGTGTAGTAGACATCAAGCTCTTTTCTGGCGCCGTTGCCAGGGAGGCTAGGTAAATGGCACTCACTCACACCCTGTCAACTAAGCTCTTTTCTGGCGTCGTTGCCGGGGAGGTGAGTGCTTGAAGGTATATCTTTAGATCTTGCAATCGAATCTTTTTATTTCTTGTTTTATCACTAGTTTAGTTTATAAAAGAAAACTAGAAAAAAAAAATGGAGTTAAGTTTGTCTCATACGCTATATCTTTTTAATATCTTTCCTGAGTATGATGGAAAGGAAAATAGTGCTCAATTGCTAGAAGAAGAATGCATTAAAATGCTTGGTACAGATCTTTGTATGATGAGCATGATTGCAATGTTGTTAGTATGAATTCCTTGAATATCCATGATGCTAATGATATGCAAAGCCACAAGATTGGGGATGCAATGTTTCATGAAGATGATATGTTTTTGTCCCCCAAGTTTTGTTGAGCAAATTTATTATGATGAAAGCATGCCTCCTATTTATGATGATTATATTGATGAAAGTGGGTTTGGAAGAGTATCAACTTTAGGAAGTAACCATTATTTTGGAGGATGTTGAATATGATTGTGATGAACATGAAAGTGGATTTGGAAGAGTGTCAACTTTATTTAGTGATGATTCAACTATTTCGGAAGAGGTTCCAATTGATTATGAGAACAAAGTTGCTATCTATGATGATTATTGTGATGACTTGTATGCTATTAGGAATAATGATAACCATGAAACTTGTCATCATGATTTTAGTTTTCAATTGGATTATGCCTCACATGATAATTATTTTGTTGAGTTTGCTCCCACTACTATTCATGAGAAGAAATTTGCTTATGTGGAGAGTAGTAAATTTTCTGTGCAAGTAGATCATGAAAAGAATGCTTTAGGTGCTGGTTATATTGTTGAATTCATTCATGATGCTACTGAAAATTATTATGAGGGAGGAACATATACTTGTAGGAATTGCAATAATGTCAAGTTTCCTCTCTATGTGTTGAAAATCTTGAAGCTATGCTTGTTTTACCTTCCTATGCTAGTTGATTATTGTTCCCATAAGTTCTTTGCTCACAAAATCCCTATGCATAGGAAGAGGGTTAGGCTTAAATGTTCTAGTCATACGCTTCATGATGCTCCCGTTATGTTTCAATTCCTATCTTTTATGTGAGTATCATTGTCATCATCATGCCTAGCTAGAAAGGCATTAAAGAAAAGCGCTTGTTGGGAGACAACCCAATATTTATACTTACTGTTTTTGTGTGTCCACATGATTATGCTACTGTAGTAATCATGTTTTATAGCTTTTGTTTTAATAAAGTGCCAAGTAAGACCTTTAGGATGGCTTACGGTGATAGTTGTGTTGATCCTGCTGAAAATCACAAAGTTTTGCACCCAGTAAATTAGTTTTGTTAATTCACAGAAACGTGATTCTGATCTGATTCTTTTTGCTATGGATTGGTACACTAATTGCTTAGGACTTCCTAATTTGGTAGGATTTTTGGAGTTTCAGAAGTATACGTTGGATACAGATTACTACAGAGTGTTAAATATGCAGAGGCATTTAGTATGCAATGTTGAATAATAATTTTAGTGATTTGTTACAGTAATAAGGTTTATACTAACCTATCTCACGAGTTCTTGTTGAGTTTGGTGTGGATGAAGCTTTTGATAAAAAAGAGAAACCATGATATGAGAGGAATTAAGGAGACACAAAAGTTCAAGCTTGGGGATGCCCAAGGCACCCCAAGATAATATTTCAAGAAGTCTCTAGCATCTAAGCTTGGGGATGCCCCGGTAGGCATCCCACCTTTCTTCTTCAACAACTATCGGTTAGTATCGGTTGAGCCCAAGTTTTTGCTTCTCCACATGAGTTGTGCTATCCTTGCAATGTCATTTTATTTTGTTTTGCTTGCTGTTTGAATACAATACCAAGATCTGAAATTCTTAAATGGGAGAGGGTATTCACATAGTTGCATAATTATTTAGCTACTCATTGATCTTCACTTATATCTTTTTGGAGTAGTTTGTCATTTACTCGTGTGCTTCACTTATATCCTATGAGTAAATTGTTGAATGAGTTGATTGTCATAAATCTGAAATTATATATGTCTCATTTGCTTATCCCATGGGGAGTAATGACTTCACATCTAAGAAGTAGAGGTTGTAAATTTATTGGAGGTTAGCAAGCATTGTATTGGTCATTTGAACAATTCATGAAAGAATATTGAAGGAAGAGAGATTTCACATATAAATACACTATCCTAGACATCTTTTATGATTGGGAGCACTCATTAAGTATGGCATGCTAAAGAGTTGATGTTGGACAAGGAAGACAACGTAATGGGTTATGTTTTCCGACATCTCAGTTAAAGTATATTGTCATGGATCATTCAAACATGTTGAGCTTGCCTTTCCCCCTCATGCTAGCCAAATTCCTTGCACCAAGTAGAGATACTATTTTTGCTTCCAAATATACTTAAACCCAGTTTTGCCTTGAGAGTCCACCATACCTACCTATGGATTGAGTAAGATCCTTCAAGTAAGTTCTCATCGGTGCAAGCAATAAAAATTGCTCTTTAAATATGTATGATCTTTTGGTGTGAAGAAAATAGCTTTGTACGATCTTGTTATCGAAGCAATAAAGCCGACGGACTGCATAATAAAGGTCCATATACAAGTGGCAATATAAAGTGACATTCTTTCGCATTAAGATTTTGTGCATCCAACCCTAAAAGCGCATGACAACCTCTTCTTCCCTCTGCGAAGGGCCTATCTTTTACTTTATGTCTTTTACTTTATGCAAGAGTCAAGGTGATCTTCACCTTTTCCTTTTTCATTTTATCCTTTGGCAAGCACTTTGTGTTGGGGTGATCCTGATATATATATCCAATTGGATGTAAGTTAGCATGAACTATTATTGTTGACATCACCCAAAGGTGAATACGTTGGGAGGCAACACTATAAGCCCCTATCTTTCTCAGTGTCCGATTGAAACTCCATAACCATTAGTATTGCGTGAGTGTTAGCAATTGTAGAAGACTATATGATAGTTGAGTATGTGGAGTTTGATATTCCTGAAAATAAGATGAATTGCAATTGTTTGAATGACTGAGAATGAAGTTTGCTAGTTTTCAAGAAAGTTTATGGTCTATGCTTTGACATGTGAATTGCTTGTTACTTTATCGTGAGAAGTTTTATGAGATGAACTATTGTTATGACATATTATCATGCTAGAAAAGGTGATTGAAATTATTATTGATCAAACTTGTGCACCTTCTAGCATTCACACTTCATAAATTCTTTCTTTTATCATTTACCTACTCGAGGACGAGTAGGAATTAAGGTTGGGGATGCTGATACGTCTCCAACGTATCTATAATTTATGAAGCATTCATGCTATTTTATTATCTATTTTGAATGATTACGGGCTTTATTATACACTTTTATATTACTTTTGGGACTAACCTATTAACCGGAGGCCCAGCCCGTATTGTTGTTTTATTGCATGTTTCAGTATTTCAAAGAAAAGGAATATCAAACCGAGTCCAAACGGAATGAAACCTTCGGCAGCGTGATTTTTTGGAAGAATATGATCCTGGAGACTTGGAGTTCACGTCAGAAGATCCTCGAGGCAGCCACGAGATAGGAGGGCGCCCCACCCCTGTAGGGCGCGCCCCCTGTCTCGTGGGCCCCTCGAGCACCTCCCGACCGACTTCTTTCGCCTATATAAGCCTACATACCCTAAAACCATCGAATATCAAGATATATCGGGAGTTCCGCCACCGCAAACCTCTGTAGCCACCAAAAACCTCTCAGGAGCCCGTTCCGGCACCCTACCGGAGGGGGAATCCATCACCGGTGGCCATCTTCATCATCCCGGCGCTCTCCATGACGAGGAGGGAGTAGTTCACCTTTGGGGCTGAGGGTATGTACGAGTAGCTATGTGTTTGATCTCTCTCTCTCTCGTGTTCTCTCTATGGCACGATCTTGATGTATCGCGAGCTTTGTTATTAGAGTTGGATCTTATGATGTTTCTCCCCCTCTACTCTCTTGTGATGAATTGAGTTTCCCTCTTGAAGTTATCTTATCGGATCGGGTCTTTGATTTGAGAACACTTGATGTATGTCTTGCCGTGTTTATCTGTGGTGACAATGGGACATCACGTGCCACTTGATGTATGTTTTGGTGACCAACTTGCGGGTTCCGCCCATGAACCTATGCATAGGGGTTGGCACACGTTTTCTTGACTCTCCGGTAGAAACTTTGGGGCACTCTTTGAAGTACTTTGTGTTGGTTGGATGAATCTGATATTTTGTGATGCATATCGTATAATCATGCCCACCGATACTTGAGGTGACAATGGAGTATCTAGGTGACATTGGGTTTTGGTTGATTTGTGTCTTAAGGTGTTATTCTAGTACGAACTCTTGAATAGATTGATCCGAAAGAATAACTTTGAGGTGGTTTTGTACCCTACTATAATCTCTATGTTTGTTCTCCGCTATTAGTGGCTTTGGAGTGACTCTTTGTTGCATGTTGAGGGATTGTTATATGATCTATCTATGTTATTATTGTTGAGAGAACTTGCACTAGTGAAAGTATGAACCCTAGGCCTTGTTTCCTATCATTGCAATACCGTTTACGCTCACTTTTTTTATTAGTTACCTTGCTATTTTTATTATTTCAGATTACAAAAACCTATATCTATTATCCATATTGCACTTGTATCACCATCTCTTCGCCGAACTAGTGCACCTATACAATTTACCATTGTATTGGGTGTGTTGGGGACACAAGAGACTTTCTGTTATTTGGTTGCAGGGTTGTTTGAGAGAGTCCATCTTCATCCTATGCCTCCCACGGATTGATAAACCTTAGGTCATCCACTTGAGGGAAATTTGCTACTGTCCTACAAACCTGTGCACTTGCAGGCCCAACAACGTCTACAAGAAGAAGGTTGTGTAGTACACATTAGGTACAAATAATGCGATGATCTGACACGAGAGCGATGCTTGCTTGTTTTGGAGTTCTTCTGCTTCTTCTTCTTCGATCAAAGGATAGGTTCCGGGTCGGGAGCCTAGGATTTGCAGGCTGGATGTCGTTCTTCTTTTCGTTTGATTTAATCCGTAGTTGGATCCTGCCCTTCTGTATGATCATTGCTATGTATTGATGACATGTTGCATTGATGTTGTAGCGTGTGGCGAGTGTAAGCCTTTATCTTGTATTCTCATCTATTCAGTACATGGTATGTTGTAATGATATCCACCTTGCTATGCGCTCGAAATGCGATTGTGCCCCAATCATGAATTCATCACATGATAGGAATAGAATCGCATCCTGGGCACTACAAGTTGGTATCAGAGCCTTACCAACCGCAGGATCCCCCTTGATTGATCGAACCGTTGTTGTTGTTGAGTCAAAAAAATCTATTTTGAGTCTAATTATATTGGAGAGTAGGAATGCTTTTACTCCTCATCCCCTTCGTCGCTCTGGTGAGGAATCGTGATGTAGGTGTTTCTGTTTCCACTACTCTCCTTTTTCACTCAACTTTTTTAGGATCACGCGAGTATTGTGGAACCGGTCCGATATTATTGTGATGGGAATTCTATCTTGGTGCCTCCTGACATTTAGGGGTTGTGGCAGTGTCCCGGGGAGTTGAGCTCCAAGGTGTTTTCGTCACCGTGCTTATCATTTCAGTTCCGAAATACTTGAGGACGCTGACATAAAAAACGCTTCTATACTCTTTGTGGTGAGAGTAGTGTGATACCACCTAGTACTGGGGAGAGCAATCAGATGTATTGCCACAGCTAGTATATCAGATGTTTTTCGAAGGTCTGAGGTACACGATTTCTGAGGTTTTCTTGGTTATGTGTTGATGGATGGATACAGTTGGAGTGTAGGATTTGTTAGTTGTGTGAGATATTTGTGCCTCCCTATACTGCCAACACCAGATCGCATAACCAGAAAGTTTCGGGAGTTCTTAGGTGGGAATTCAAGTAGTTACCTAGAATATCTTTCCGACACATGCACGATATGGGATTTGGTAAATCTTTATCATATGTATTTATTTCTGGCTTATTTCCCAAGCCAAATCCTTTGTTTTGTTTTGAGTTGTGGTATTCGAGTTGCTTTGAAGTCAAGTGTTGATTCCATACCTTTCCTAAGTGGTGTTCTCATATTTCTATGTGAATGCTAATCCTTCTGGATCATTGAGATTGTCATTTCAATCCTTTTCAACCAGCGTGCTTCTCTTCAAGTGGATCTGATCGTTCCAACATTCACAAGATCAATTCTAAGTTTTCTCAATGGTGTTTGTTCCATCCGTCCCAAGTTATCTTTATTTTTCCACCCTCCCACCCTTCTTCAAGATGTCAAAATTCTCAAATCATGTACCCTTTCATTCGTGTGAAGTCTCTTCATTGTTTTCCTTCAGTGTTCTTACCTAGTGATTCTCATGAAGATGCTAAGGAAGCTTTAAGTTTATCATTCTTCATTCTCTTTTCTTCTCCGATGGACTAAATTCAAGCTTTGGCGTTGATTATATATCTTCCTTTCGTTTCACATGTTTTCCCATGTTGAAATTTCTTATCCAAGGCTCTCTTATTTGTTCATCTCTCTCTATTCATATCCGGAGTGTTGAAGATATCTCAGAATATGTTTCCGTTCTTAATACGTTCAAGCTATTTCGTGGTTGTTACCTCATTCAAGCCATTTAATTCAACTGGTGCAATCTCTCTTTAAAAAATTGTTCAGCGGTGTTTGCTTCGAGTGGGACCATAACCCACATGTCTTTCCCAGGATCTTTCCTGACTCTTCTAATTTATTTTTGGAGTTACTCTCAAATTCTTTTCAAAAGTGTGACTTAAGAATGGATTCCATCAGTCATATGTCTTCTCCAAGATCACTTCCAAATTATTTTCATCATTGGTTCAACCTTTCTATTCTTCATTCCGGAGTGCCACAACAATTTATGGTGGTGTTTCTCGTTGTCATTCTCGGATTTTGAAGAGAGAAGAAGAGTTCCTCTTAAATCCTTACATGTTCTTCCAAAGATGTGTAGTTCAAGCTTGATGCCATCCTCTCATAATTGTTTTCGATTGTCAGAATTCTTTTCACCCATCCGACACATTTCAGGAGTTGCTTTCCTTTCTCGGTCATCTGAAGGCCATCATTTCTGAATATTACTCATTCTCAGCTTTCGTTCTCCAAATCTTACCAGTGCATTGTTCAAGTATTCGAGTCAGCTCGTGATCTCTTCGTTCTCTTGTATCCAAATTCCCTCAAGTATCTTAGTTCGTTTTCAGTCATACACCACGTGGACAAGCACATGTATCCCTTCACGAAGATAGACACTACCGACCAAACTAGATAAGGGCTAGCGTTAAATTTCAATAATATATTCTCAATAGTGCGAGGGTGTTATGAGTAGAACACCGCATAATTTCAGAAAACATTTTATACGTGTCAAAATAGAAAACCAAGCGTCATATTTGCGTTTAACAAGTGTCCGTGCGTACTCCACGTGGAAAAGCACATATATCCCTTCACAAAGATAGACACCGCCGACCAAACTAGATAAGGGCTAGCGTTAAAGTTCAACAATCCTTTCCTATTAATGAAGGAGCGTTTTGAGTAAAACACTGTGGAATTTCAGAAGACCGCTTTACGTGTCAAAATAGAGCATCGAGTGTCATATTTTCGTGCGACAAGTGTCATTGCGTCCTCCACGTGGACACGCACATATATCCCTTCACGAAGAAAGACACCACCGACCAAACTAGATAAGGTATGGCGTTAAATTTGAACAATCTTTTCCTATTAATGCAAGGGCATTACAAGTACAACACCGCGTAATTTCAGAGACCCCCCTTACGTGTTGGAATAGAAAACCGAGTGCCAAATTTTCGTGCGGCATGTGTCCCAGTTGTACTCCACGTGGACAAGTACATGTATCCCTTCACGTAGAACGACAACACGAAGTACACCGACCAAACCAGATAAGTGTTTGCATTAAAGTCCAACAATCTTTTCCCATTGAAAGCGAGAGCGTTGCGTGTAAAACCGTGCGGAATTCCGGAAGGCGGCATTACATTACATGTTAAAATACAAAACCTAGTGCCATATTTTAGTGCAGACCGAGTCCACCTCTCTTGAATTCCATCCAGATACATAGATACATAGCCAGACACCAAAAAAAGGAAGAGAAATACAAGCGTTAAATTTCAACACCGACCAAACTAGATAAGGGCTAGCGTTAAATTTCAACAATCTTTCCCATTAATGTGACATCGTTTCGAGTAAAACACTACTTTGTGTTTTAAAACCGCTTTATGTCCCAAGCGTCATATTTTCGTGCGACAAGTGTCCTTGCGTACTTCACATGGACATGCACATCTATCCCTTCACGAAGATAGACACTACCGACCAAACTGGATAATGGTTGGCGACTTTGCGTTAAATCTCTCCAATCTTTTCTCAGTAATGCGAGGGTGTTACGAGTAAAACACTGCGTAATTTCAGAAAACCGCTTTACGTGTCAGAATAGAAAACTAAGCGCTATATTTTCGTGCGGCAAGTGTCCCAATGTGTACTCCACGTAGACAAGTACATGTATCCCTTCACGAAGAACGACGCCACCGAGTACCGACCAAAGCAGATAAGTGTTTGTGTTAAAGTCCAACAATCTTTTCCCATTAAAAGCGAGAGCGTTGCGAGTAAAACCCTGCGTAATTCCGGAAGGCGGCATTACATAACATCACATGTTACAATACAAAACCTAGTGCCATAGTTTACTGCAGACCGAGTCCACCTCTCTTGAATCCCATCCAGATACATACTTATAGATACATAAGGGAAATATAGTACCTTCCTCGTCTGATCAGACTTGACACGCTTGGAGCAACAATGATTGGCAAATCGCGCACGCCATAAACGCGCTGTCACCCCGCGCATCCGCCGTCCGTTACACCGTGCGCGGATCTCGGCGCGCCCCCGCCGCCTTCTCCTTCCTTTCGCAGCGCCCGGCTGGAATCCCCCTCCCCGAATCCCACCCTATAAAACCCTCGCCGTCGTCGCCCCAATCCCCCAAATCCAACTCCGACCACAGCAAAGAAGATCGATCGATCGATCTCGGAGCCCGGCTGAATCCACCCACCGCCACTCGATCCAATTACATACAGCGAAGAAAGATTAAACCGCCGCCGCCGCCGCCGCCGCCGCGATGAAGTTGCAGACGGAGGCCGCCGCCGCCGCCGGGGGGGAGGGGAGGCTGATGATCCGGCAGGTGTGGGCGAACAACGTGGAGTCGGAGTTCCAGGCGATCCGGCAGGTGGCGGAGCGGTTCCCGTACGTGTCCATGGACACGGAGTTCCCGGGCGTGATCCACTGCCCCAGCAAGCACCACGCGACGCTGACCCCGTCGGAGCGGTACGCGGCGCTCAAGGCGAACGTGGACGCGCTGCACCTGATCCAGGTGGGCCTGGCGTTCGCGGCATCCCCCGACGCGGCGCCGGCGGTGGCGTTCGAGATCAACCTGCGCGAGTTCGACCCGCGCGTGCACCGCCACAACCCCAGCTCGGTGGCCCTGCTGGCGGGCCACGGGATGGACTTCGCGAAGCAGCGGAGGGAGGGCGTGGACGCGCGCGTGTTCGCGGCGCTGCTCATGTCGTCGGGGCTGGTGTGCTCCGGGGGCGCGACGTGGGTGACGTTCCACTCGGCCTACGACTTCGGGTACCTGGTGAAGCTGCTCATGGGGCGCAAGCTGCCGCGCACGCTGACCGAGTTCCTGGGCCTGGTGCGCGTCTTCTTCGGCGACGAGGTGTACGACGCGCGGCACGTCATGGACAGCTGCGCCGGGCTCTACGGCGGGCTGGACGCCCTGGCGGCGCAGCTGGGCGTGAAGCGCGCCGCGGGGATGTCCCACCAGGCCGGGTCGGACGCCGCGCTCACCTGGGACGTCTTCCGCCGCATCCGGGAGGTCTACTTCGCCGGCAACACCAGGCAGGGCCAGGGCCAGGGCGTCGGCAACTTCGCGGGCGTGCTCTACGGGCTGGACCTGGAGCGCCACCTCGCCGCGCCCGCCGACAACGGCAACGGCAACGGCAACAGGAACAACAAGAACAAGTGCGGCAGCGGCAGCGGCGCCGGCGGCCGGGGCAACAACAGGCGGGCCGTGGCGGCGCTGAGATGAACCGACCCGACCCGACCCGACCCGACCGATGATTAGTTGTAGAGCGGTTAACCTTGCGTTAATTGCTTAGCTCCTTCCTTTTCTGCGTTGTTCTCTTTGTACATACAGCTAGCGGTTTAATCCGTGATGGTCTGATGGGCAATAATGACATGTCTTCATTCGTTGGTTGATTAACAATTCCGTGTCTTCCATTCATAATCCTCCGACATTTGGTTTATGGCGATCGATCGTCGTCGGCGTCGGCCGAAGCAGAGGAGAAAACAGAGCGGGTGCTCTGGTTCGCATCGCCGGCGTTGGATTCGAAATGGGCGCCGGATGTGCACCCACACACACTTGGGACTTCCTTGCACTGTGGTCCGGCCGCGTGCGTGGACCTGCCGTTTGACCGGTGCACTAGTAGTAGCACTGGAAGAAGAGAAGCAGAAGTCGCGAGAGGGAGGGATGGTGGTTGGGTTTGAACGCGTGGGGGAAAGGGGAAAGAATAAGGTATGCAGGGGGAAAAGTATCTCAGCAGCAGCAGGCAGAATTCCACTCCGACGACAAGCGCGTCTGAACTGGACACATAAAGTTGCAGGCCGACGACTCAACAATGTTCTTTCTTGGTCAACACACTACGTTTCGAGCTCAACGCCAGGCCAGATCAGTTTTTTTTTCCCATGTACTGTATGTGCTCAGTTGCACAAGATGGCATCAACACGGTGTCCAGAGCAGAGAGACACAGGTTGTTCAACCCGAGCAAGCACACAACACAGCTAAACTCCCTAACATGAGAAGCAACCCGAACCAAAATGAAGTCCTACATATGCAAGTTCACCACCGTGAACTCCGCGAGCAGAAAACATGACGCCTTCAAGAAGGATAACGACGCCGTGGCGTCGTCGCCGTCCGATCCAAAGAATCAGACCTAGAGTTACCTCTGGCGCTCGAAGAGGGGCACATTCATAGAGGCCATAGCAACACCTTCAAGAAGGGGGTGACACTAGTTAGTGTCGCCGTTATTAGCACTTGCAAGCCGCCCAGGGATTTCTCCCTGGCCTAGGTCTGAGATATCCCCTCATAGCCACAGATCAGAAACCGGGAGTCAAAAGTCAAGTGTAGGTCAAAGCCCAGCACACTAAGGAGAGTCACATCAGACACGCGAGGCTTGGACATGGCGGAAGGCGGGGCAGCAAGGTGGTCGGGGTTGGGGTGACGAGGGCCGCTACAGGGGACACGGCGGCGGCCGGAGACGCCGGAAAGGCAGGAACTGGAGGAGACACAGCTCCGAACCGTCGGGGCCGAGTCTGTTAGTGATCGGCAAGCCATAGAGGCTGGAGGAGACGCGACCTCTAGAGTGTCGGTGGCGGCGCAACGCCAGAAGAGACACAAACAACCAGGGACACTGGAAACCGCAGGTCCAAGGCCGTCGGGTCCGGGGCCCGGCAATAGTGCCACCGCAAAGGCACAAACGCCCGCTGATCACGAGACTGACGCGCCACAAGGGATGGTCGCCGCTGGGAAGGTACCACTGGAGACACATGAAAAGCCACAACCTTTGAGCCATGGTGATGGATCGGGGAAATAATGGACGCCGCCGCAGTGCCACCAAGAGTGGGCAAAACGATCGAGGAGCTCCGCAACCAACCACTCGGGATCCGGCACATGCAAGAGCAAGGGACGCCGGCGAGTGGAAGGACTTCGTTGGGATCCTGTTGTCAGATCTAACGCGAGGATTGGGGGAGGAAGGGCCTGCCTTACACGCGCATGCAGCACTGGTGGCCAAATGAAGTAGGTGGGGGGGGGGGGGGTGGAAATGTGTTACTTGTGAAGTTATGATAGGCGTTGGGATTTCCCCTAAGGGAAAGGGTGATGTAGTATAGTAGCAAAACATATTACTCTCAGTTAAGAACCAAGGTTTATCGAACCAATGGAAGACTCACGCAAACAAAGATAAATAGTACCTGCACAGACACACACGCGCGCGCGCACACACACACACATAAAATTAATAATTGCATCCAATGCAGGCAAAGAGGGTTGTCAATCCCTTGCACTCAAATTGTAAGGATTATTCTGGCAATGGTAGATACATAAATTGCAAAACAAAATAAAAGGTAAATAATTGCAGCAAGGTATCTAGGGTTTTAGTAATATGAAGTGAATGGACCTGGGGGGCATATCGCTAGAGGCATCTCTCTCATGAGCGTAGTGATGATGGATATGATTACTGTTGGACAATTGATAGAAAAGTGCATAGTTATGATTTTATTCATAGCATGATCAGTACATTTGCAATTGATAGAAAAGCGCATATTTATGATGTTATTCATAGCATGATCAGTAGGTAGGCAATCGGTAGAAAAGTACATAGTTATGATGTTGTTACTCATAGCATGATCAGTAAGGGTCGGGTGGGAGCTGTGGCCAGGCATGTCCAGTGCCTTGCGGGCTGGTGACCGGATGTCGCCACTCCCGTGGCATGTTAAGCGCATATCCGCGCGGACTGATGGGCCTGGAGGAAATAGTGGAGTGCGTACGGTGCTCGACGCGGGATGGTTGCGGTAGTGCGAGGGCGATTGCGGATGGGCTTGTTCTGCCCTATTTTTGGCCCTGCTAGGTGCGGATCCGATGGAAGATTTGACCTTCCAGTGGTGGCCGCGGGAAGGTGGTGGCAAACCGTGCACGCAGGTGGGGCGCTGGCTCTGGAGAGCGCGATCAGGCGAGGATCAATAGGTGGCAGGACCCGATCTGGGTTCTTGACAGCCTGCAGTGGGAGGTCCTTGCTGAGTGCTTTGTCTGGGCCGCAAGGGAGAGATGTGCATGGTGCTCACGTGTCGTGGAGGTGGTAGGCCGGATGGGGTTGGCCTGGTGATGGGGTTATGCGAGTGACGCTGCCGGTGAAAGTCGTACGCTGAGTGTGGTTAGTGTCGTTGATGGCGGGACCTATAAGCACCGTCCTTGTTGGAGGCATTTGTGTTGCACCCCCCCCCCCCCCCCCCCCCCCCCCCACACACACACACACACACAGAGGAAACTGTATATTCGGTCTCCTAGATCGGACAGACGATGACAACACTAGTGACTTTGCTCGACGTCCTTTCTCCTCCTGAGGACTTTGTCTAGGAGTTGGACTCGACCAGAGGGACTCAGGGCTAACCGCAAGAAACCGCCTCATCATTAAGCAATGACTAATAATACTCACTAATTTAGCACTCTCTAAAGTGCTCATTTTTTTTTGAGATGCTCTAAAGTGCTCAGTATAACAAGCATTGCGCACAATTATATGCAGAATTGGAGTAGTCAAATTATTGTTCCGTCGACCACACGTATGCCGCCAGCATCTGTTGGTTGAGAAAAGCAGCTTGCCGAATCAATGGGTTTCACTCGTCAGCCTTTCTGAAGTGTTTTTCCGGGATTCTGGAACACGACGGACGCATGCATGATTGAGCACGAGGAGTCAATGAACAAAACCAGAAGAAACACGGCCACTCTGATTTGATCGTTGATTAAACCGGGTATACAATTTAACACCACTATCGTCGTTGCAGACTACTTGTGTGCACGTCAACGGCCCAATTCCATCGAATCTCAAAGAAATTTACTTATCAAATCTGCGAGCAGCCGGTCGTCTCGCCTGTCATGTCTCCTTGCTGCTCCTCGGACACTCGACCCCCAAAACAAGTTTCTCCTGTCGCAGTAGCACTACCCATGCACAAGATTCGGTAGCTAGCTCTAGTTCATCTTTGTTTTTTGCTGGACACATTATTTCAATTTCCAGTTCGATCATTCGTTTAACTAATTAAATGAGAGACAAAACCAGTTTTGTTCCTTGTTGAGTTGTGCTTTTTATAAACACGGTATAAACGCAGACAAGACACATACAGACATACACTCATCCATATATACTCACACGCATATACTATCCCTATGAGTTATTTGACCGCACCCACCTGACCCGAGAGGTCCATTTCGGCAACGGCTAGGCCCGCGCGCCTTCGCCGGCATGCTCTACAGGCTGGTGCTCGCCGCGCCCGCCGACAACGGCAGCAGGAACTAGGAAGAACAAGTGCGCCGCCGCCAACGGCATAGGCATCGGCACCGGCGGTCGAGGCAACAACAGGCGGGTCGTGGCGGCGCTGAGATGAACCGGACCAGACCGAACTGATGATTAGTAGCGCGTGCGGCTAACCTTGCGTTAATTGCAGATCCGCCCTCTGATAATAGCTTAGCTTAGCTCCTGTCAGTATCTGTTCTTTTGTTGGTTGATGATTAATTCCGATTGTCTCCACCGTCAGTCATCCTTCAGAATCGTTGGATTCGGTTTGGAGAATTGGGGAATGGCGATCGATTGTTGGTGGCGTCAGTCATACAAATGCAGTCTATGGCTGCATGCATGCAGTCTGGTGCAGAGGTCAAGGGTGATTCTCCTTTTAAAAAAAAAAATACAAATGCAGTCTGCAGAGGACAAAACAGAGAGAGCAAAGCAGGGGCGCATCGTGGCCGTTGGATTCGAAATGGGCATGGATCGGGAGCAGCTGGGTTTCCACTGTGGTGGAGCCGGCCGGGGCGCGTGAGGTGGGAGTACGTGCGTGGACCCGGCGTTTGACCGGCATGGCACACTATGAACTACTGTGGTGCCAGAACAAGTCACGCTAGCGAGTGGAGAGGGAGGTTTGAACGCAGGCGTGGGGGAAAGGGGAAAGAAAAGACCAACAAGAATCGCAGCACGCAGGCACATCTCGCACAACTCCTTCCACTGCGACGACGAACAAGCGCGTCTCAGCTGACGACTCCGCAATGTACAGTAAGTCTTGGTCAACACACTATGTTTCCAGCTCGGTTGGAGCCAGGCCAGATCAGCACTACGCTTTCTGACTACTTTTGTGCGGACAGATTACGGCATCTCCACCAGAATCAACAAATGCTCGCATGAAATTGGGACGGAATTTAGCAAGTTCAATATATTACTCCCTCCGTTCCAAAATTCTTATCTTAGGTTAGTCTAAATATGGATGTATCTAATACTAAAATATGACTTGATACATCCGTATTTAGACAAATTTAAGACAAAAAATTTTGGGACGGAGGGAGTACATGCAAACCTGACGGAATTTAATGAGTTTGAAACAAACCTAAACTAAAATTATGCATACTAGTGGACGATCACCTTGTAGGCCCCTCACCGGCACTACTATGGTCATCATCGCTGCCGTTCGTGTCGTCGGTGGAGGCGTGGATCCTGTCCAACCACCGCAGCGCACACGATCGGCGACATCCTCAGTGGCTTGGAGGTGGAGAGCGTGCTCGGAATTCGCCAGCCCCGCTTGGAGAGCTGGGTGTTTTGCCTAGCGGCGGGCATCCTACCCGACGGTGGTCTTTGACCGATTGAGGGCCCAAGCCGATGCCACCTGGGTCTTGGCTAGCGCAGGGTACGCAAACACCCAAGCCGAGTCCTCGTGGGTCTTGGCGAACGCCGCCTTGCGTTGCATAGTGCGCCGCTGCTGGGGACGCTCCTCCGCTTCAGCTTTGCACTTTTGCGCCGGTGCCTAGTTAGTGGTGGAGGCGCGAGACCGACCTCCATGACGGAGAGGACGGGGCGCCATTGTCCGCCCACTGTTTAGACGCGACAAGGACAATGACTTCTTCACGCGGCGTTCGATATGGACGATGTGGTTGCGCGGAGGGGGCGACTCCTCCTCCTTCACACGCAGTGGAATTTTGACGTTGCGATTGTGTGGAGGGCACGACGGTGCCGGACCACGGTCTTTGGCGCAAGGCCTTCTCCATCTGTTGCATAAACTCGTCGTTGAAGTGGGCCACGCTAGTGAGCAATGGTAGCTTCAAATTCTGGTCCTCCCCGTCCGAGGAGGTTGGCTCCACCTTCACGATGGATAAAGTCGTGGACAGGACCATGCCCGACGACCATGGGCGACAACGACAATTGAATCTGGTGTGGCTCCGTGGCAGCTGGTCAGAGCGGTAGTCGCCGAGTAGACACCACATCCAGGTCTTCTTAGAGGTTGTTTGGATATGGAGCGTTGGCCCCGAGTATATAGAAAATCAGTTTTTAGCTGATTCTTAACAAAACCCGTTTTAGAATATATTTTATCGATTATGAGTTTATGCAAAATTATGTTTGGGTTAGGAAAGTAATAAATCACGGCTGTATAGTTCTTTGTTTGGATAGTAACTAGTCTATCATAAGCTCACGCGTGACCTCTTCCTAATTTGACCGCTCGGCCACCATTGACGAACCTTCAAACTCCGATCTAGGACTCCTCCGTCGTTACTGACCGTGTACCCTCCGGCCACAACGATTCTGTTTGGTCATCGCCCTCGGCATAGAATCTACCCTGGCCGCTGCTCACGTTCCATCTGGCCAACCGGACTCCGCGTGCGGCTATGCCGCCGTCGCCGTGGCAGGGCGTTCTCCCGGCGAGGAGGTCGTCGGTCCCACGCAACCTCTCCCTCGGGCTGCTGCACGTTGGTGTCGCAGTAGTACTCTGCCGTCGTGGTGTCGTGCATACGCAACTATGCATTGCAGTCAAACACACGGCGGAGGCCACGCTGGGGCTAAATAACAAGCGCCGAGACGTGACGCTCCAGTTTTTTGAAGGACATGGGCAGCGTTGCGCCGTCGGCGAGGACCAGGAGGTCGCCGTCAGTGTAGCCGTACACGGCGCAGTCGCCAGCGATCCATCCGGCCGCCGGCCGCCAGCACCGACGGTCGTGGTTGTGGCAGGTCAGGCCTCCATCCATCGAGTCGTACACGTCGTGATTGTCGCCGCCCGTCATGGTTTGTCATGGCGGAAGACATTCTTCATGCAACTCGATGCCACACGCTGAGCTTTGAGCTGGTTTTTCTAAAACGCGTTTGCGCAAAAACGTCTCAGAGCCGTTTTTCTAAAAACGCAAATTTTGGGTATTACGAGAACCAAATTTTCCTTATCCAAGAATTAGTTAGATAAGCCAAACAAAGTTTTAGTTGGTTAGAATCTAAAACACATTTATAGCTAACTGGTTCTCTAAAAGCTTGCTAACCAAACAACCCCTTAGTGTCCGTCTAACCGGTCATCCGCAGAGCGGTAGCGCCAGAAAGTCTCGTGGTGTGCGTCGGGCGGCGGAGGTGTGCAAGAGGACGACGACTGTGCAGATCGGGTTTGCGGGGGAGGAGGCTGACCAACTTTAAAGCCGCAGTAGGCTTCTCGATCACCGCATCGCCGTGAATGCTGGTAGGCAACCGTTGCAGTCAGTCGGCGTGAATGCGCCAATGGTTTTAGAGTTGAATAGGTGAAAATGGTTTATAGGTGGGACCGGGGTGTCCAAGTCTGATGTGGTGGACGTCCACGCACCGCTAAAGCTCCCTTGTTTCGAGCCGGTCTATGGGATTTCAGACATCCGAATAGGTTCGACCAGATTTAGTGACTTGCATTCGAGGACTAAAATATCAAGACAGTGTGTTCCAAATATTTGCGGGCGTTTTGATAATCTACGTTGGAAATGCTTCTAATTTGCGGTCACCTACTGGTAGTACTCCTAAACTAGTCTTGTAGCAGCAATTGGCGGCCAACAGACCACTCCTGCAAGCAATCGCCGCATCATTAGTTACCACTAATAATACTCACTAATTTAGCACTCCCTAAAGTGCTCATTAACTAGTGATTTACTAGTACAGTATTGCGCACAATTAGAGAATTGAAGTACAGCAGTATTATTGTTTGGTCAACCACGTACGCCGTCAGCGTCTGTTGGTCGAGAAAAGGCGAGGCAGCTTGCCGAATCAAAGGGTTTTTGCAGGCATTTTCAGGGGTTCGTGCGTGTACTTTCTTTCTTTTGCGGGTAGTGCGTGTACTCTTCTTCACAGGATGTTTGTATTTGTTGAGGATTCTGGAACACGACCCATAATTGAGCACGAGTTATTATTAATAAATAAACAACACAAAAAGTAACACACTCTGATTTGATCGATTGATTAAACCGAGTACACAATTCAGCATAATAGAGTACTTGTGTGCACGTCACCGAATTCCAGCGAATCTGAAAGAAACTTATCAACTGCCTCCTTCCTTCTCGCCCTTGGAAACTCAAACCCGAAAAACAAGTTTGTCCTGTCGCAGTAGCATTACCAATGAAAATGATCCGGTAGCTAGGCGAGGTCGTACGATGTTTTTCTTTTCTCGACACATTATTTCATTTTCCAAATCGATCAATCGTTTTGTTAAATCAGAGACAAAAGTTGGGAACCAGACAAACAACTTGGCTTCGGTCCTGCCCTCCAACGAACTCTATCTAGGTTTTCTTGCCTCTTGCCGGCGTTGTCGCCGCTCCGCCTGGTCTCCTATGGTCCTTGGACCTTGGATGCACGATGGATCCCGGCCCTTGCCGGCGGGAGGGCTTCGTTTTTAGGTGTTTTTTGAAGACGAGACGGCGGCGGCTTCTTGTTGATGGAATAAGGTCCTCCACGTCTAGCCCCGTCCCGGTGATGTTTCAAGCATCGTCGGAAGGCGTGTGGACGTTTGTCCGGCTCCGACGAGGGAGGGGTAATGACGGCAGCGTGTGCCTTCGGCTCGCCCAGTGCTTGTAATCGTTGCTAGGTGGTCTACGACCTGGATGTAAATTTTACTTTCTGTGTTCTTTGTACTACCTTGACAGTTGATAAATAGATCAGAAGTTTTGTAGAAAAACACTAAAAAGATAATTATCAAATCTGCGAGCAGTCATCTTGCTCTCGCATGCCCTGTCTGCTTCCTTCTCCTCCTTGGAAACTCAAACTCGAAAAACAAGTTTGTCCTGTCGCAGTAGCGGTGCTAATGGAAAAGATTCGGTAGCTAGGCCAGGCCGTTCTAGTTCCCTTTTTTTTGTAGACACATTATTTCAATTTTGCTTGTTTTTGGCTTTTCAGAAAAATCAGTACCAAACAAAATCAAAACATGATGAAACTTTATAGTGATTTTTTCTGGACCAGAAAGGACCCTAGAAGGTTCGGGAGGAGGCCTGAAGACCTACAGGAGAGCCATGAGCTCACAGGTCGTGCCCCAGGGGTGGGGGTAGGCGCGCCCTTAAGCTCATGGGCCCGACGCAGCTCCGTTTGACCTAATATCACCTCTATAAATCCACAAATATTCCCAAACCAACACAGAGCCACCCGAAACACCTTTTCCGACGTCGCAACCTTCTGTTCTTCCGCGATCCCATCTGGAAGCCTTTTCCGGTACTTTGCCGGAGGGGAATCGATTATGAAGGGCTTCTACATCACCCTTGCTGCCTTCGGATGATGCGTGAGTAGTTCACCACAGACCTACGGGTTCATAACTAGTAGGTAGGTAGTTTCTTCTCTCTCTTTGATCTTCAATACAATGTTCTCCTCGATCTTCTTGGAGTTCTATCCGATGTAATCTTCTTTTGCGGTGTGTTTGTTGGGATCCGATGAATTGTGGGTTTATAATCAGATTATTCATTGAAAGTAATTGAATATTTTCTGAACTTTATTATGCATGATTGTTATAGTTTTGTATTTCTCTCTGATCTATCCGTTTGGTTTGGCCAACTAGATTGATTTATCTTCAATGGGGAAGGTGCTTTGTGATGAGTTTAATGTTGCGGTGTCCTCGCCCATTGACAGAAGGGGTAGCACGGAGGATTACCCTGGTGCAAGCATGTTTAACTAACATTCCTCTCTTCATGATCTCTTTCAACCCCCTGCCAGTGGGTGTTAGGAAGAAAGCTGATTTCTACAGGGCAAGGTTGGTGTGGTAGGAAGATGAAGATAAAAATAAACACTACTTAGTTAATTGGAAAAATTGTTGCCTCCCTAAAGACCGTTGTGGATTGGAAATTCTAAACCTAGAAATTATGAACAAAGTAATGATAGCTAAGTGGTTCTGGAAGTTGGAAATGTTGGAAGGGCTGTGGCTCCTGATGGATGCATTTCCATAGCCAGGGAAAAAAATGGGGATTCACAATTTTGGGTAGGGTTACTTGATATTAAAGATCTTTTCTACAGACATGCAAGACAGCAGTGCCAACGAAATGAAATTATATTTGATAGCAAAATTTGCAATGATCCCATGTCGTTGATACAACTGATACTTTATTGGTTGAATTCATGGTCTATTTTGCAGATAAAATTGCGAAACAAAAAGGTATTGGAAGGAGGGGGGGGGGCTACTAAGACATGTAGCAAGTGATATATATAAAGCGTCGCAAGGGTGGAGATATATCGTGCCAAGATTGAAGGGTTGAGGGTGATGAACCTCGACTGATGTTGGGAGCTTCTGCCGGTGTCTGTGTCTCCTGCTTCAATACTCAAATAGCTTTAGTTTCCGGTGATAGTCGTGGCTCTTTTGCAGTTCTGTTGCGCCGCAGTGCTCCATTTGTCATTTGGTTTTCTTAATACTGTCGCCTGAATTGTTGCTGGGCTTCCGGTCATCTTGTTCCCCGCGGTTTGTTCTGTGGCAGAAAAGATGGCTTGATATGATGCTGCGATCTTTATGTTCGTCTGGTTGAGTCCAGTCAGGGAGTAGTTATGTTGAACTGGTCCTAGTTCCTTGTAGCTCGAACTTGCTATGGCTTCCCATAATGGAAATCGGAAGGGAAGCCCTTCTTTTGCTCAAAAAAAGGAAAGCACACACACGCAGACGAGATGCTGCCCCGGAGTGACCGTTGATGGCTATCATCGGGTGTGCCGGACGTGGACAGAACCCGCCGGGGTCATTCAGAGCCAGTCCAATAGCGAACCAACGGCTGTTCCGGGTCCTAGCCCCTGACCAGAACAACATGCATGCATGTCCCAAGCAGAGCCGGCGCCGTTGTTTTCCCGGCCGTCGGCGGGAATCATACCGCCACGTGCCAACAGCCGAGAAGATTTGCCGGAGCCTGACCGCCGGTGGAGCTGCACGACTCCATCGCCTGCGGTGAACTTGGCCGACTGGATAGTGGAGACCGAGCTGAAGAGTCGTCGCCGTGGTCAGCCACGCAGACGCGGTCGCCTCGGTCAGCAGTCGGTCACACCCCCGTGCGGCTCCATGCCCGCGTGGGCTGCCGCCTGGAGAGTCTCTACGCACTGCCCTCCAAGTCACTCACACGAGGTGGCCGCGGTGAACGGGTCAGCTGGTCAAGACACGGATGGAGCTCGCGCGTGCGTACGTCGGTGTCACCCGCTCGTCTCGTGAGTGCGCTCAACTAACTAGTCTGTCTCCGCCGGGCCGGGCGTCCGTGATTGACCCGGCCGCTGAAAAGATTGATTAATCCACGCCGGCCGCCGCGGACGTGGGGGAACCGACGACCGTCCGTCAGCGAGTACAGCACCGCTAGCTCCATCTCCGCGCGTTCGTTCGTTGGGCGAGTCTCCGGTCTCCTCCGGCGCTCCTGCACTGCACGGTTGGTGGCCGGCCCGGCACCGGCAGACAGCGACGGACTACTCTATGCTTATTCATGTCTACCTAACCACTATGGCACTAGTAGATGTTATTAGAGGACAATCTTGATTGTGTTTTGATCCTAATCCTGACTCTGTTTCGTCGCACCGAACAACCACGCCGGCTGAATTATATTCCTCGCCCCGTGCCCGTGCCCGTGCCGTGCGTGCAGAATCCTCTCCCGTGCAAGTTGCACATATAGATCCCATGCCATGCCAGCCAGCCGCTCTATGGTTGCAATTGCCGGCGGCCTCAGCTCGGAGGAACCTTCCAAGAATAAACTCGATCAAGAGAGTGTCCTTCCTTGTCATCCTCAAACAAACAGTTACACACGCACAAAGCGTTGAAATTGAAACTCAAATGCTGGCTGCATGCATGCATGCCTGAGACGCGACGTCATGCATATGCATGCATGCATGCAGCTGGGGGCCGGGGGAGCGCGCTGCCGGCGAGACAGGATACTTGAACCGGCCACAAGGGAAGATCGGAGCGCGGTCAGTGCACTGCGTGTAATGTAGGGTCGTCGGTGAGCACATCAGACTGCGACGGCAGAGCATTCTCTACGGTCCATTGGTCGTGTCTCTCACTCTGTCTACGCGCACTCCACCAAATATACTAGACTATTACTATTGTGGGAGTACTCATTTGACGACATGCAGGCATACGGCATACAAACATAGTACATGGGGAGGAAAAAACAATGTTTTTTATCCAGATCTTGACTCTCATTGCCTATCTTACCGCGGGTCGATCAAGCCGGCAGGTAAATTGTTAACAATTTCCTAGACGTACACTAGCTGCTTTTCACCTCTGCGTACGGGAACCTTTTCTAAAGTAAGAATATCAATCTGCATGGGCAACGAGAGAGATAGACAGATAATTGCACAAAACTACTCTACTACTAGTAAATTGTTTTTTGGTCAACACCCGGCAAAGATCCCACTTGGCAGAGTCCCCGTGAAAAGACACTCTGCAAACTACTAAAACTAGGCAAAACATATTTTCATCTAGTGTCGATGGTAGGCGTTCGAGGAAATTCCTTTGTCCTTGTACCGGGCCGTGAGAAGCGAGCGCGCAAACGGGCGGTCCCACCAGGCGGGATTAGACAATACGTTGACCCGGGACGCCTCCTACGGAGCACTACTTGGTCAACAACCCTGTTTGGATACTCTAACACAGTTAGAATTAGAGTTATTTTCTTACCCACTCTAACTCAAATAAGCACCTCTCCACCGGGATAGTTGGGTTAAATGAAACTAACCCATTCTAACCCTACCTGTTTGGATACTTTTGAGTTATTTAAGCCCCCAACTAACCCAAACTAGCTCTAACCCCATGATTCAAACAGGGCCAACAAGTAGGGCGTGCTCTTGGGTTCCATGAGTTGATAGGTCTGGTTAAGCTCCTGCATCGCCAGAGCAACAAGTCTCCGGTTCTAGGTCACATCGGGATGATGGAACCAACTCTAGTCGGAGCTTGGCACATTTGGTGGCAGCGCACGAAAATTGTTAAAGGTTTTGTAATCAACTATGGTGCTGCAAAGAGAGAGGCTGAACATCATGAGATTACGTGGAGCTAAGCTCCGGAAAACACATACAAAGTGAACATTTTTGTTTGCCATGCTTCTTTTTTTTGCGAATGGACTGGGAGGTGCCGGGGCTGTGTCATACGTAATGACAGAGGAGATGATGTAGCTGATGCTTGTTGGCTACTCCAAAACCTTTTGGACGCCACAGCAAAAAATCTGTTTTCAATTCAAACAATTCTGTGTTTCGGGAGGGCGACCACCTAAACTTCATCATTTCAGATGTATAATGGATGATGTATCTTTGTTTAAGCTGAAATAAAGTGCGATATGAAGGCTTTCCCTCAAAAAGAAAAAGGAAAGACACGGCGTGCTCTTGGGCGTGGAGCTCAAGCTCGAGCTCGCGGCGGCGGCGGCGGGATGGTGACCAGGCCGTGGCGGCTTGACAGAGGCAAAAAAACAGAATAGGCCCGTGAGCGCTCGTTCATCCATTTGTTTTTTTTAGAGAAAAGGCATCAACCGAGCCCGAGATGGGGCTCGAGCCTAGCCCGGCTTTGAATTAACAAAGCCATCAACCGGCCAGGATTACAGATCACAAGAACCAAAGAAAGAAAAACAACACGGTAAAATACATAGACGCTGGAAAGCAGCTAACTAGCCTCAAAGCTACAAGCTAGAAGATAAAACAGATAAGCACACAGCTGCAGACATCGAGGCCCTCCTCCGAGACCGAAGCACCAGGGAGCAAGACCAAGCTGGCACCGAGGAGAAGGGGATGACCGGCATCACAGGGAGTGTGGTCACCAAACAGCTATGGACCCCGGCACGGCACAACCATCCAATTCCATCTCCGAAGAAGGCCACAACCTCCTCGCCTGGCTCGAAAGGCGCCGCACCGTCGGAAGATAGAATGCTCCACCTAGAACTAGAATGGTTGTCGCCGGAGGATGGCCACATAGAGAGGATCCCCGCATTCCCGACGAGCCGCCAAAGCTTCCCACAAGCAGAATTGCCCATGGCCTGGCTGCAGAGGAGGGATAGCACCAAGCTTGGACGAAGAAGACACACCACTGACGTCGCCGAATGCACCCCAACAGCGCACACCAACCAAACAGCTCCCAAAGGCGGCGCCTTCAAGAAGGAGTACGCCGCCGAGAGCGCCTCCGCCGCCCACCGAAGTTAGGGCTTTCACCCGGGAGGCTAGAGGAGGGCGGGTGGAGGGAGTCAGACCTGACAAACGCCTCCAAGGAGGAAGAACGGTGCCCTCGGGCGCCGCCGCCGTCGCGGCCAGCCATGGCCGGCCATGGATTTCTCCTGGTTTGGCTCCACACCACCACCCCACCCGCAGCACGGAGACCGAAGATCGAAGAAGAACGCCGACCCAGGCCCGGAGGGGAGGGATCGCACCGCGTCGGGGAAAGCAGGGAACGGCAGATCTGGTGCCGCCGGCCGCTAGGACCGCGCAAGGTCCACGCCCAACGGATCCCCGCCGTCATCACGGCCAGGGACACCGCCACCACGCCCGCGCCACCGCTCGCCGCAGAGCCGGTGGCGCCACTCCGACCGAGGCCGCCGCCCCAGATCTCGTGGCTCCCTGCGAAAAGCAGCGCAGCAGATGCCCCGCCGCCACCTTCCTCGGCGGCGCCCCAGGCTTGCCCAACAGCAGCCTCAGGCGGCGGCGAGGGGGTGGGAGACGGGAGGGAGAGGACTCTACCGCGATCTAGGGTTTCGCCCCCGAGACGCCCTGGAGGGGCGGCGCGGGGGTCGGGAGGGGGGGGGGGGTTCATCCATTTGTTGGATTGGATTATAATAGAATAGAGTAGAATGAAATCGGGGAACCAGTTGTTTGGTTGGTTGGTTAATAATTCGTGGAAACAGATGAGCCTCCAAAGAAGAGGAGGTAATAGCACCGGAGGTACCCTAAGGGCATCTCCAGCCGCGCCCCCAAGAAGGCCTCCCCAGGCGATTTTTTCGCGCCGGCGCCGAAAAAACGGCCCAGTCGCGCCCCCAGGACGCCGAAAATCGCCGGCTTGGGCCGAAAACAGCGTCGGGGGACCCAGCCCGAACCCGGCGCGCTAGGGGGCGCCCGGGGGCGCCGGGGCGAGTTGTTTTGGCGCGAAGAAGCCGCGGGCCAGCCGCGTCAGCGACTCGGCGCCTCGTCTCCCCCCAACGGCCTCGTTTTCCGCGGGGAATCAATGGCAAGGCTGCCGCCGGTCAGCCTTGCCATTGATTCCTTCACGGGCGGCGCTTCACGGGGCGGCGCCGACGCCTACCCTCCCTCGCACGCGTACACACGGGCGCGGCCCGGCTATAAAAGCCGGCGGCCTCCACTCCACTCTCCTGTGCCCACACCAGCCCCGCCCGCCCCTCGCCGCCGTCCAGCCCCTCCCTCTCCCTGCCTCTCCCGCGTGCCGTCGCCGTCACCATGGCAGAACGCTTCCCCGGGGACGAGGCGGCGGCCAACGGCTTCGGCCGCCGTTCGCTCCGCCTTCTGGAGTCCTGGCTCCTGTTCCAGGCGAACATCCCGGCGCCGCCGGACATGCGCGCCGGGCCATCGGGGTGGAGGCTCAGCGCCGGGGGAGTGCCCATTCCCCCGTTGCCCGACGCCGCGGCGAAGCCGGAGTACTTCGCCGAGGAGGTCGAGATCGTCCGCGCGTCCATCACCGACGCCCAACGTTCCCTCCCCCAGTACGCCGCCGACAACCATGCCGCCTGGGCGGCGTACTTCGAGCGCCGCCAGCAGCAGCGGTTGGCGTCCACCAACAGCGCGCCGGTGGTCGGCGGGCGGCAGAACAGCGAGGGGCGCCACCTCCAGTACGCCGCCGACAACCACGCCGCCTGGGCGGCGTACTTCGAGCGCCGCCAGCAGCAGCGGTTGGCGTCCACCAACGGCGCGCCGGTGGTCGGCGGGCGGCAGAACAGCAAGGGGCGCCACCTCTGGTGGGGCGTCCCCGGCCGCACACTCGAGGGCGTGCTCACGCACCTCGAGGGCGGCAACGACCCGTCGTTGGCATACCCCCCGGCGACGCACCGGCGCGTCGGGACATGGGCGCCAAGGCGGTTCGGTTCTTCCTCCTCCTCTTCCTCCTCCCGATCCTCCTCGCACTCCTCCGGCACTCCGGCCCTGCTCGCCGTCAAGGCCGAGCCTGCGGCGGAGTCGCCGCTCGGTCGGCGCACTCGCAGCGCCGGCATCGTCATCAACGAGGGCGGCCGGCGCGCTTCCTCCTCGGCTCCTTCGCGCTTCGTCAAGCCGAAGACGGAGCCGGGACTAGCGCCGGTGAAGACGGAGCCGGGGCTGGCGCCGGTGAAGACGGAGCCGGGTCTGGTGCTGGCGAAGGCGGAGCTAGTCGACGACGACGCGACCCTGGAATGGGCGCGCCAGGACTCCATTGCGATGGAGAAGGCGCGCCGGGAGAAGGCGAAGGAGCGCCAGCGCGACGCCTTCCGCCGCTTCGAGGAGCGCCGACGCGGCCGCGACGAAGACGGAGTCGTCGTCCTGTGCGACAGCGACGACGACGCGCCGCCGCCAGTCCACCATGGCGACGTCGGGTCCAGCCGGCGTGTCCGCGTCAAGGAGGAGAAGGCCGCCGACGACGATGGCAGCGACGGCGGCGACGACTTCAGCCCCTTCCTTTTTTAGATTAGCTTAATAATGTAATGAAAAGGGCGAATTTGGCCGAAATTCGCCATGTTCAGACGAAATTTAACTACTCTTTGTCATAACTTCGCCGAACGCCCCCCCCCCCCCCCCTTCTTTTTTACGCTCGCCTGTGGGCGGACCCTGGGGGCCGACGGCTGGGCGACGACTCGCCCCCAGGGCCTTTTTTTCCGCCGGCTCACCCCCAGGCGGCGCTTTTAGACGCCCCCTGGGGGGCCAACGGCTGGAGATGCCCTAACTTGCATGGAATGCGATCATTTAGTCCCAAACTTGTAAAATGCTACTCCACCATATCCCAACTTGCACTAGATGTGATGATTTAGTCCCCGGCCTATCACAGCACGACAAAGTGGCAGCTAGTTGGCCGGACAAGTCGTCGCCTGCACTTTCACAAAAAACACCCTGCGTTTTGTCTAATTAACCCCCGCTACAGGCAGCTCTTCTGTTGCTCTGCGTCCTGAATTTCGAGGACGGCACCGGCAAGGTGTGGCGGTTCCGCTACTCGTACTGGAACAACAGCCAGAGCTACGTCCTCACCAAGGCTGGAGCCGCTTCGTGAAGGAGAAGGACCTTGGCGCCTGAGACGTCGTCGGGTTCTACCGCTCCGCCGCCGGCAGCACTGGCGAAGGCACCAAGTGTTAGAAAATAAACCGTGACGCGTGTGAGTCCGTGGTCACCAGCGTGTGTGCGTGTGTATGTCTAGGTCTACACCGAACGCCGGTGCATGGCTGCGTGGGTGCTCGAGTTCGAGCCGCAGTCCATTGGCGTCGTGCGTGCGTAGAGCTAGCTAGTTAGTTGGATACGTCGTGCGCGCGGCCGTATCAGTAGCAGTTAGTTAATGTGTAGCGTGCATGCAATAGTCAGTTAGTGCATGCATGTAGATATCCGTTGGTTGCCAGCCGAGACGTACGCGTACGAGCGCGCATCGTGGGCGCTGGCGAGTGCGGATCGTGCGAAACCGTAGACCTGGCTCCCCGTGCCCGCCAGCCGCGCCTCCAGCCCCTCGGCGAAGCAGTGCGCCAGCCTCTGCGTGGCGTCTCCCGTCGGCCCGGAGTGCTGCTTGATCTGCCTGAGCAGCTCCGTCGCGCCTCGGCGGTCGCCCGCGGCCACGGCCTGCGCGCAGTGGATGAGCATGGTGCGCAGGTCGACCGCCTCGCTCTTCTTCGAGCGCGCCGCCTTCCCGTTCTTCTTCTTGGCCTCGCTGTCCATGGCGAGGCGCAACTCCTCTATCCCCTGCATGCATGCCTCGTACCCCTCCAGCATTATTTCGTCGAACATCTCGCGGGCGCCGGTCTCCTCGCTGTCCGGCATCATCAGCTTGCTGCTCCTGGCGGTCTCAGCCTCCAGGTCGTCCTCGTCGTACCTGTATTTGCGGCCCCGGCCATTGCCGGACGTCGGTGTTCCATTCGCCACCTTCTTTTTCACGGTGAAGCCGCGCTCCTTGCCGGGGATGGCCTCCGGGAGGTGTTGTTCGTCGGCAAGAACTTGTTGGCCTCCTCCATGCCCTTGAGAAAGGCCGAGTTGAGCATGTCCATGTCACCGCCGTTACTGAAGAAGGCCGAGAGCAGCCCGCCCTGGCCGCCATCGCCAGCGGAAAACATCGCCATCTTCCGCTCGGCCTCCTTCTCCTCCGCCAGGCCATTTAAGATTGCCGAACTCTGGGTGCCCGGGCTGCCGCCGTTCTGGCCGAAGAATGCGCTGGCCCCATCGGCCGCACAAGTTGCGCCGGATTCTGCTGGAAAACCGCAGCTGGGGCGTCAGCAAGGAACAGGATACTGTTTAATTAGACAAGACGCATCGTGGGCGCTGGCGAGTGCGGATCGCGCGAAAGTATCCTGTAAATCGCGCGAAACAGAAGAGCTGCCTGTAGCGGGGGTTAATTAGACAAGACGCAGGGTGTTTTTTGTAAAAGTATAGGCAACGACCTGTCCGGCCAGCTGGCTGCCACTTGTTGTGCTGTGATAGGCTGGGGACTAAATCATCACATCTAGTGCAAGTTGGGGTATGGTGGAGTAGCATTTTGCAAGCTTGGGACTAAATCATCACAATCCATGCAAGTTAGGGTACCTGGGGCTCTATTACCTCAAAGAAGAGAGCACAGGCATTCAAATCCGTATCGCCGCGGTGAGCGTGATGTC
Organism: Triticum timopheevii; assembly: GCA_963921465.1. Classification (NCBI taxonomy): domain Eukaryota; kingdom Viridiplantae; phylum Streptophyta; class Magnoliopsida; order Poales; family Poaceae; genus Triticum; species Triticum timopheevii. The sequence goes on from OY997264.1 coordinate 651,907,660, forward strand.
GGACGCCAGGGCGCACCGCGGCCGTTGGACTGGAAATGGAAATGGGCGTCGATTGGGAGCACCCGGGCTTCCAGTGTGCTTCCTCGCCTGGTGCTGGAGCAGCCGTGCGGCGGAGACTCCGTGGACCGTGGACCTGGCGTTTGACCGACAGGAGCACACACTACTAGCAGTCCGTAAGTGTAGCATTTCCCCTACTAGTAGTAGAACTAGAAGAAGTCACGGGATGGAGGGTGGGTTTGAACGCGTGTGTTGGGAAAAGGGGAAGGAAGGAGGAGGAGAATCGCGGACTGCAACAGACGAGCGCGCTCTGAAGGACCCAACACTTCCCTCCATTTTATTTTGCTTGCACGAGACAGCAGTGAGGCTGGCCGGCAGTCTCCGCCACAAGTCTCGTGTCTTGGTCAACACACTACGTTTTGAGCTCATAGTCATACTCATAGGGTAGCCACACTCGATCGGCGCTAGGTTTCGAGTAGGGGTGCTCCTTTTTCGCCAACATATTTTTTTTTGCGGGCAACATATTTTTTAGGCGGCCTTTTTCGCCAACAGATTTTTTTTTGCGTGGCAATACATGTCTCATTTATATCATAACGACCATAGTATAAGTCACGTACATACCGACCTGACAAAACTGAAAAGACAGTAGAACACCAGCCTTTGCACACAGGAACATCAGCCAAGAAGTAAAATTACAAACAAGACTGAAGAATTCTCTGAGCTTGACACCAACGCCCGTCACCTGCCTCTGGCACCACCATAGCAGCCACCAAAGAAGAAAATGATGGATCACCTCCAACAGATTAGTACAGTACTATTACTACTAGTACTTCTTTTTTACCCTAAAGAAAGTACCCCTGTTTTTGTGAACAAGATTACTAGATTTTTTATTTTGCGAGGTAACAAGAATTATTATCCAAGACCGTGCATCACTGATCCTGTCAAGCATTGCACGACCCACACGATGCATGCACGCAGGCATGGCGTCGTCGACGTACGTTAATTGCGAAGTTGCCGGCATGAGAAATTGGAGCCGTCGAAATTACTACAGTGATTCCCTCTCCTAACCACTCTTAAACATGTGAAATACTCGGAAACGAGGGACGGGCGGCATGCATGCATGGCAACGATATATAACGGGTCCGGGGCAGCGACGAACGAGGTCGATACATGCCTCGCCCTGCTTAGGGCATTTCTAACGCCGACTCATAAACCTTTTGTATACGCTCGAACCGTACTATCCGGACAGCGGAAGTCATTCAAAGCGGTTATGTATCTATCCCTGGAGCGGTCTAGACGTAATTTTTTCCGTAAACCGAAGATAAAATGTGGGGAGCTTTACACGAGTCCGGACAAGCAAAACGTTGCTCTTCGCCCTCTAGACTAGCAAAAAGGAAGATGGAGCTCGTGCTCTTATAGCATCCCGCATTGTTTCCGCGTCAAAATAGTCCACTCTCTTCTTCCATTCTCCGCCACTCTCCGCCTCTGGACCACCAAAAAGGAAGACGGAGCTCGTGCTTTTGTAGCATCCCGCATTGTTTCCGCGGCAAAATCCTCCACTATCTTCTTCGTTCCCCGCCGCTCTCCGCCCCCTGGACCACCAAAAAGGAAGACGGAGCTCGTGCTTTTGTAGCACCCATATTGTTTCAATCAGCCAAAATCCTCCACTCTCTTCTTCCATTCCCCGCCGCTCTCCACCCAATTCCTGCTCTTTTCTTCCACCCTCTCCCACGCATGGAATCGTCGGAGGACCTGTCAGAAATGGAGCCGGCGGAGGTGCCCGAGGATCCGAGCATCACGCTCGCCCGGAAGATCAACTTGGAGACGCGGCAAAATCGCCGCGTCAAAAAGAGAAGACTGCAAAGGAGGACAATCTCAAGAAGCAGTTGGCCGCCGGTAGGCCTAGTGGTGGCGATGGGCATGAAGGTCATGGCGGACGAGGCGGTCGGCACGGCCGTGGCGGACGCCGCCTGTTGGGCTCGCCGACACTACAGATAGCATCGTGGCCGGAGCCTTATAAGCCTCCATACCACTACGCCGCCAAGCAGCTCGGAACCCCCGCCGGTATGGTGCCTTACAATGTCAATGTTAATACGGCGCCGCTCTTCTCCGACTATTCTTTGTCGCAGCTCGTCCGGGCGCGGTCTGCGGCTGGGGAGAAGATGGGTGCACGCACGCTATTTGTTGTAATTCCCAGAGCTGGGGAGCCGGCGTATGATGCAGATAGGGAGATGCTATGAGGACGTGCAGGTGGAAGCCTCAGATCTCACTCAATCCGACAACTACCAATAGCAGCAGCTCTACACCCAGACGGCCACGCAGAAGTTCTACACCTAGACCGGCGAAGTCACACAACAACAACAACATTGGGCCACCGGAGAGAAGCATCCGGAGGGGGAGGAGGCGGACGACGACGATGATTATCCAGATGATACAACCGGCGATCCGAAGAAGAAAGGTAGAGGAGAAAGCTTCAACATGCGGGAGGACGAGCTGTTGTGCAATGCATGGTTTTCCAGCCTTGATCCTCCATGACACGGAGCAAAAGGGCACAACCTTTTGGAGGAACATGTTGGGGAACGTAGTAATTTCAAAAAATTTCCTACGCACACGCAAGATCATGGTGATGGCATAGCAACGAGAGGGGAGAGTGTTCGTCCACGTACCCTCGTAGGCCGTAAGCGGAAGCGTTAGCACAACGCGGTTGATGTAGTCGTACGTCTTCACGATCCGACCGATCCAAGCACCGAACGTACGGAGCCTCCGAGTTCAGCACACGTTCAGCTCGATGACGATCTCCGGCCTCCGATCCAGCCGAGCTCCGGAGATGAGTTCCGTCAGCACGACGGCGTGGTGACGATGATGATGTTCTACCGGCGCAGGGCTTTGCCTAAACTCCGCGACGATATGAACGAGGTGGAATATGGTGGAAGGGGGCACCGCACACGGCTAAGGAACGATCCGTAGATCAACTTGTGTGTCTATGGGGTGCCCCCTGCCCCCGTATATAAAGGAGGGAGGGGGGAGGCCGGCCGGCCCCTTTGGGCGCGCCAAGGGAGGAGGAATCCTCCTCCTAGTAGGAGTAGGACTCCTCCTCCTTTCCTACTCCTACTAGGAGGGGGAAGGAAGGGGGAGAGGGGGGAAGGAAAGGGGGGCGCCGCCCCCCTCCTAGTCCAATTCGGACCAGAGGGAGAGGGGGTGCGCGGCCCACCCTGGCCGCCCCTCTCTCTTCCCACCGAGGCCCATGTGGCCCATTAACTCTCCCGGGGGTTCCGGTAACCCCCCCGGCACTCCGGTTTTCTCCGAAATCACCCGAAACCTTTCCGTGTCCGAATATAGTCGTTCAATATATCAATCTTTATGTCTCAACCATTTTGAGACTCCTCGTCATGTCCGTGATCACATCTGGGACTCCGAACAAACTTCAGTACATCAAAACTTATAAACTCATAATAAAACTGTCATCGAAACGTTAAGCGTGCGGACCCTACGGGTTCGAGAACTATGTAGACATGACCTAGAACCATTCTCGGTCAATAACCAATAGCGGGACCTGGATGCCCATATTGGTTCCTACATATTCTACGAAGATCTTTATCGGTCAAACCGCATAACAACATACTTTGTTTCCTTTGTCATCGGTATGTTACTTGCCCGAGATTTGATCTTCGGTATCCAATACCTAGTTCAATCTCGTTACCGGCAAGTCTCTTTACTCGTTCCATAATACATCATCTCATAACTAACTCATTAGTTACATGCTTGCAAGGCTTAGGTGATGAGTATTACCGAGAGGGCCCAGAGATACCTCTCCGACAATCGGAGTGACAAACCTAATCTCGAATTATGCCAACCCAACATGTACCTTCGGAAACACCTGTAGAGCACCTTTATAATCACCCAGTTACGTTGTGGCGTTTGGTAGCACACAAAGTGTTCTTCCGGTATACGGGAGTTGCACAATCTCATAGTTGCAGGAACTTTGTATAAGTCATGAAGAAAGCAATAGCAGTATACTAAACGATCAAGTGCTAGGCTAACGGAATGGGTCATGTCAATCACATCATTCTCCTAATGATGTGATCCCACTAATCAAATGACAACACATGTCTATGGTTAGGAAACATAACCATCTTTGATTAATGAGCTAGTCAAGTAGAGGCATACTAGTGACTATAGTTTTGTCTATGTATTCACACATGTATCATGTTTCCGATTAATACAATTCTAGCATGAATAATAAACATTTATCATGATATGAGGAAATAAATAATAACTTTATTATTGCCTCTAGGGCATATTTCCTTCAGTCTCCCACTTGCACTAGAATCAATAATCTAGATTACATAGTACTGATTCTAACACCCATGGAGTCTTGGTGCTGATCATGTTTTGCTCGTGAGAGAGGCTTAGTCAATGGGTCTGCAACATTCAAATCCGTATGTATCTTGAAAATCTCTATGTCTCCCACTTGGACTTGGTCCCGAATGGAATTGAAGCGTCTCTTGATGTGCTTGGTCCTCTTGTGAAATCTGGATTCCTTTGCCAAGGCAATTGCACCAGTATTGTCATAGAAGATCTTCATTGGTCCCGATGCACTAGGTATGACACCTAGATCGGAAATGAACTCCTTCATCCAGACTCCTTCATTCGCTGCTTCAAAAGCAGCTATGTACTCCGCTTCACATGTAGATCCGCCACGACGCTTTGTTTAGAACTGCACCAACTTACAGCTCCACTGTTTAATAAAAACACGTATCCGGTTTGCGATTTAGAATCGTCCGGATCAGTGTCAAAGCTTGCATCGACGTAACCATTTACGACTAGCTCTTTGTCACCTCCATATACGAGAAACATATCCTTAGTCCTTTTCAGGTATTTCAGGATGTTCTTGACCGCTGTCCAGTGATCCACTCCTGGATTACTTTGGTACCTTCCTGCCAAGCTTATTGCTAAGCATACATCAGGTCTGGTACACAGCATTGCATACATGATAGAGCCTATGGCTGAAGCATAGGGAACATTTTTCATTTTCTCTCTATCTTCTGCTGTGGTCGTGCATTGAGTTTGACTCAACTTCACACCTTGTAGCACAGGCAAGAATCCTTTCTTTGGCTGATCCATTTTGAACTTTTTCAAAATTTTGTCAAGGTATGTGCTTTATGAAAGTCCTATTAAGCGTCTTGATCTATCTCTATAGATCTTGATGCCCAATATGTAAGCAGCTTCACCGAGGTCTTTCATTGAAAAACTTTTATTCAAGTATCCCTTTATGCTATCCAGAAATTCTATATCATTTCCAATTAATAATATGTCATCGACATATAAAACTAGAAATGCTACAGAGCTCCCACTCACTTTCTTGTAAATACAGGCTTCTCCAAAAGTCTGTATAAAACCATATGCTTTGATCATACTATCAAAGCGTTTATTCCAACTCCGAGATGTTTGCACCAGTCCATAAATGGAACGCTGGAGCTTGCATACTTTGTTAGCACCTTTTGGATCAACAAAACCTTCTGACTGCATCATATACAACCCTTCTTCTAGAAATCCATTCAAGAATGCAGTCTTGACATCCATTTGCCAAATTTCATAATCATGAAATGCAGCAATAGCTAACATGATTCAGACAGACTTAAGCATCGCTACGGGTGAGAAAGTCTCATCGTAGTCAACCCCTTGAACTTGTCAAAAACCTTTCGCAACAAGTCGAGCTTTATAGACAGTTACATTACCATCAGCGTCAGTCTTCTTCTTAAAGATCCATTTATTCTCAATGGCTTGCCGATCATCGGGCAAGTCAACCAAAGTCCATACTTTGTTTTCATACATGGATCCCATCTCAGATTTCATGGCCTCTAGCCATTTTGCGGAATCTGGGCTCATCATCGCTTTCTCATAGTTCGTAGGTTCATCATGGTCAAGTAACATGACTTCCAGAATAGGATTACCATACCACTCTGGTGCGGATCTTACTCTGGTAGATCTACGAGGTTCAGCAGAAACTTGATCTGAAGTTTCATGATCAATATCATTAGCTTCCTCACTAATTGGTGTAGTCGTCACAGGAACCGGTTCTCGTGATGAACTACTTTCTAATAAGGGAGTAGATACAGTTATCTCATCAAGTTCTACTTTCCTCCCACTCACTTCTTTCGAGAGAAACTCCTTCTCTAGAAAGGATACATTCTTAGTAACGAATGTTTTGCCTTCGGATCTGTGATAGAAGGTGTATCCAATAGTCTCTTTTGGATATCCTATGAAGACACATTTCTCCGATTTGGGTTCGAGCTTATCTGGTTGAAGTTTCTTCACATAAGCATCGCAGCCCCAAACTTTAAGAAACGACAACTTTGGTTTCTTGCCAAACCATAGTTCATAAGGCGTCGTCTCAACGGATTTTGATGGTGCCCTATTTAACGTGAATGCGGCCGTCTCTAAAGCATAACCCCAAAAACGATAGCGGTAAATCGGAAAGAGACATCATAGATCGCACCATATCAAGTAAAGTACGATTACGATGTTCGGACACACCATTTCGTTGTGGTGTTCCGGGTGGCGTGAGTTGCGAAACTATTCCGCATTGTTTCAAATGTAAACCAAACTCGTAACTCAAATATTCTCCTTCCACGATCAGATCGTAGAAACTTTATTTTCTTGTTACGATGATTTTCCACTCCACTCTGAAATTCTTTGAACTTTTCAAATGTTTCAGACTTGTGCTTCATTAAGTAGATATACCTGTATCTGCTCAAATCATCTGTGAAGGTGAGAAAATAACGATATCCGCCACGAGCCTCAACATTCATCGGACCACATACATCTGTATGTATGATTTCCAACAAATCTATTGCTCTCTCCATAGTTCCGGAGAACGGTGTTTTAGTCATCTTGCCCATGAGGCACGGTTCGCAAGTACCAAGTGATTCATGATCAAGTGATTCCAGAAGTCCATCAGTATGGAGTTTCTTCATGCGTTTTACACCGATATGACCTAAACGGCAGTGCCATAAATAAGTTGCACTATCATTATCAACTCTGCATCTTTTGGTTTCAACATTATGAATATGTGTATCACTACTATCGAGATTCAATAAAAATAGACCACTCTTCAAGGGTGCATGACCATAAAAGATATTACTCATATAAATAGAACAACCATTATTCTCTGATTTAAATGAATAACCGTCTCGCATCAAACAAGATCCAGATATAATGTTCATGCTCAATGCTGGCACCAAATAACAATTATTCAGGTCTAAAACTAATCCCGAAGGTAGATGTAGAGGTAGCGTGCCGACCGCGATCACATCGACTTTGGAACCGTTTCCCACGCGCATCGTCACCTCGTCCTTGGCCAGTGCTCGCTTATTCCGTAGTCCCTGTTTCGAGTTGCAAATATTAGCAACAGAACCAGTATCAAATACCCAGGTGCTACTACGAGCTCTAGTTAGGTACACATCAATAACATGTATATCACATATACCTTTGTTCACTTTGCCATCCTTCTTATCCGCCAAATACTTGGGGCAGTTCCGCTTCCAGTGACCAGTCTGCTTGCAGTAGAAGCACTCAATTTCAGGCTTAGGTCCAGACTTGGGTTTCTTCTCTTGAGCAGCAACTTGCTTGCCGTTCTTTTTGAAGTTCCCCTTCTTCTTCCCTTTGCCCTTTTTCTTGAAACTAGTGGTCTTGTTGACCATCAACACTTGATGCTCCTTCTTGATTTCTACCTCCGCGGCTTTAAGCATTGCGAAGAGCTCGGGAACAGTCTTGTTCATCCCTTGCATATTATAGTTCATCACAAAGCTCTTGTAGCTTGGTGGCAGTGATTGAAGAATTCTGTCAATGACACTATCATCAGGAAGATTAACTCCCAGTTGAATCAAGTGATTATTATACCCAGACATTCTGAGTATGTGTTCACTGACAGAACTATTCTCCTCCATCTTGCAGCTATAGAACTTATTGGAGACTTCATATCTCTCAACCCGGGCATTTGCTTGAAATATTAACTTCAACTCCTGGAACATCTCATATGCTCCATGACGTTCAAAACGTCGTTGAAGACCCGGTTCTAAGCCGTAAAGCATGGCACACTGAACTATAGAGCAGTCATCAGCTTTGCTCTGCCAGACGTTATTAACGTCGTCAGTTGCATCAGCAGCAGGCCTGGCACCCAGCGGTGCTTCCAGGACGTAACTCTTCTGTGCAGCAATGAGGATAATCCTTAGGTTACGGACCCAGTCCGTGTAATTGCTACCATCATCTTTCAACTTTGCTTTCTCAAGGAACGCATTAAAATTCAACGGAACAACAGCACGAGCCATCTATCTATAAACAAACATAAACAAGCAAGATACTATCAGGTACTAAGTTCATGATAAATTTAAGTTCAATTAATCATATTACTTAAGAACTCCCACTTAGACAGATATCTCTCTAGTCATCTAAGTGATCACGTGATCCAAATCAACTAAACCATAACCGATCATCACGTGAGATGGAGTAGTTTTCAATGGTGAACATCACTATGTTGATCATATCTACTATATGATTCACGCTCGACCTTTCGGTCTCCGTGTTCCGAGGCCATATCTGCATATGCTAAGCTCGTCAAGTTTAACCTGAGTATTCTGCGTGTGCAAAACTGGCTTGCACCCGTTGTAGATGGACGTAGAGCTTATCACACCCGATCATCACGTGGTGTCTCGGCACGACGAACTTTGGCAACTGTGCATACTCAGTGAGAACAATTCTTGATAATTTTAGTGAGAGATCATCTTAAAATGCTACCGTCAATCAAACCAAGATAAGATGCATAAAGGATAAACATCACATGCAATCAATATAAGTGATATGATATGGCCATCATCATCTTGTGCTTGTGATCTCCATCTCCGAAGCACCGTCGTGATCACCATCGTCACCGGCGCGACACCTTGATCTCCATCGTAGCATCGTTGTCGTTTACGCCATCTATTGCTTCTACGACTATCGCTACCGCTTAGTGATAAAGTAAAGCAATTACAGGGCGTTTGCATTTCATACAATAAAGCGACAACCATATGGCTCCTGCCAGTTGCCGATAACTTCGGTTACAAAACATGATCATCTCATACAATAAAATATAGCATCACGTCTTGACCATATCACATCACAACATGCCCTGCAAAAACAAGTTAGACGTCCTCTACTTTGTTGTTGCAAATTTTACGTGGCTGCTACGGGCTTAGCAAGAACCGTTCTTACCTACGCATCAAAACCACAACAATAGTTTGTCAAATAGACTCCGTTTTAACCTTCGCAAGGACCGGGCGTAGCCACACTCGGTTCAACTAAAGTTGGAGAAACTGACACCCGCCAGCCACCTGTGTGCAAAGCACGTCGGTAGAACCAGTCTCGCGTAAGCATACACGTAATGTCGGTCCGGGCCGCTTCATCCAACAATACCGCCGAACCAAAGTATGACATGCTGGTAGGCAGTAAGACTTATATCGTCCACAACTCACTTGTGTTCTACTCGTGCATATAACATCAACGCATAAAACCTAGGCTCGGATGCCACTGTTGGGGAACGTAGTAATTTCAAAAAAATTCCTACGCACACGCAAGATCATGGTGATGGCATAGCAACGAGAGGGAAGAGTGTTCGTCCACGTACCCTCGTAGGCCGTAAGCGGAAGCGTTAGCACAACGTGGTTGATGTAGTCGTACGTCTTCACGATCCGACCGATCCAAGCACCGAACGTACGGAGCCTCCGAGTTCAGCACACGTTCAGCTCGATGACGATCTCCGGCCTCCGATCCAGCCGAGCTCCGGAGATGAGTTCCGTCAGCACGACGGCGTGGTGACGATGATGATGTTCTACTGACGCAGGGCTTTGCCTAAACTCCGCGACGATATGACCGAGGTGGAATATGGTGGAAGGGGCACCGCACACGGCTAAGGAACGATCCGTAGATCAACTTGTGTGTCTATGGGGTGCCCCCTGCCCCCGTATATAAAGGAGGGAGGGGGGGAGGCCGGCCGGCCCCTTTGGGCGCGCCAAGGGAGGAGGAATCCTCCTCCTAGTAGGAGTAGGACTCCTCCTTTCCTACTCCTACTAGGAGGGGGAAGGAAGGGGGAGAGGGGGGAAGGAAAGGGGGGCGCCGCCCCCCCTCCTAGTCCAATTCGGACCAGAGGGAGAGGGGGCGCGCGGCCCACCCTAGCCGCCCCTCTCTCTTCCCACCGAGGCCCATGTGGCCCATTAACTCTCCCGGGGGGTTCCGGTAACCCCCCCCGGCACTCCGGTTTTCTCCGAAATCACCCGGAACCTTTTCGGTGTCCGAATATAGTCATTCAATATATCAATCTTTATGTCTCGACCATTTCGAGACTCCTCGTCATGTCCGTGATCCGGGACTCCGAACAAACTTCGGTACATCAAAACTTATAAACTCATAATAAAACTTTCATCGAAACGTTAAGCGTGCGGACCATACGGGTTCGAGAACTATGTAGACATGACCAAGAACCATTCTCGGTCAATAACTAATAGCGGGACCTGGATGCCCATATTGGTTCCTACATATTCTACGAAGATCTTTATCGGTCAAACCGCATAACAACATACTTTGTTCCCTTTGTCATCGGTATGTTACTTGCCCGAGACTTGATCGTCGGTATCCAATACCTAGTTCAATCTCGTTACCGGCAAGTCTCTTTACTCGTTCCGTAATACATCATCTCATAACTAACTCATTAGTTACATGCTTGCAAGGCTTAGGTGATGAGTATTACCGAGAGGGCCCAGAGATACCTCTCCGACAATCGGAGTGACAAAACCGAATCTCGAATTATGCAACCCAACATGTACCTTCAAAAACACCTGTAGAGCACCTTTATAATCACCCAGTTACGTTGTGATGTTTGGTAGCACACAAAGTGTTCTTCCGGTATACGGGAGTTGCACAATCTCATAGTTGCAGGAACTTTGTATAAGTCATGAAGAAAGCAATAGCAGTATACTAAACGATCAAGTGCTAGGCTAACGGAATGGGTCATGTCAATCACATCATTCTCCTAATGATGTGATCCCACTAATCAAACGACAAGACATGTCTATGGTTAGGTAACATAACCATCTTTGATTAATGAGCTAGTCAAGTAGAGGCATACTAGTGACTATAGTTTTGTCTATGTATTCGCACATGTATCATGTTTCCGGTTAATACAATTCTAGCATGAATAATAAACATTTATCATGATATGAGGAAATAAATAATAACTTTATTATTGCCTCTAGGGCATATTTCCTTCAGAACATTCATATATGGTTCCATGAACACATGCATTTTGCGCCCTACTCCGACGCGATCATCCGCAACAGTGAGTGGAAATCCCTCAACCATTGATGGTACACCATCCAAGAGGCACTGTCCAAGTATTGCGGGCAGTTGAAGCATCTCATCGCACGGTGGTCTAGCGGTGCACAAATCACCGAGCAAGTAAGTTGATCACTAGCCGGGTATGATTTAGTTTTGTTGATCACTAGCCGGGAATGTATTGTTTTGTTGCTCCTAGACGGATATGCATTGTCGATATTATTTCACTTTGTAGTCTACTCGTGATTGTGTGGTGTACAAGAAGTTGGAGAAGAAGTCATTCACCGTCATGCATTGTTGGTTGAAATTGAATGGGCAACCGAAGTGGAACCTTTTCATTGCCAAGACCGCCGCCCAAGCCAACAGAGAAGAAACCGGTGACCCTACCGGAACAAGAAGAAGGCGAAGCGAGAATGTGTGGCGGCCAAGCTGACGGAGTGGTTCGGGGGCATCTTGACGAAGAAGGAGGCATGCATGAGGCGCTCGGACATCAAGGAGGAGAGGAAGGTGGAGAGATTCATTAGACAGTTTATGGAGGCGACGGACAAGAAGATCAAGCTCGAAGAGAGGAGGACCACACTAAGGAAAAGAGAGTGAAGATCGCTGCCAATGCGAAGGACAACAAGATGTTGACCTTGACTATCGACTCTTTGGATGCTGACGTTAGAATGATCATGCAATCCGTTCGCTACCAGGTGTTGCAGCGGCAGAAAGATGAGTTGGCGGCGGCGGACGATGAGGATGTGGCGGAGGCGGATGAGACACGGACGCGGAGGCTGCCTACGAGGCGACGACGATACCTCCTTGATCGGGGAGCAGCTTGTTGGGATTGTCGGTCAGGCAGCAGCGTAGAAATACATGGACTAATGTTCTTTTGGATTCGGGCATGTAAAAACTAAGCATATTTGCGTATTTTTGGTTGTGATTGGGAATGCGATCCGGCGCGGAAGTGATCCGGCGCATTGTGTGGATCAACATAGATTTGAATTTAAATTTAGTGACAAACATATGTGTGATACAGTTGGATGGCGGCCTTTCACGTCTGTGTCCGCGGACGGATGCCGGAGAAAATTTACAGTTGGGAGCTGGAGATGCACTTAACTCGATCGGTGGCCTCCGTGATTGACCCGACCGCTGAAATGATTGATTAATCCTGGAAACGCCGTCCGTCGCAGACATGGGCGAACCGTCTGGAAGACCGTCCGTCGACAGTACAGCCACAGAGTAGTCTACACCGATCACAAGAGGGTGGATATTAGAGGGAAAATCGCGTAACTTTGATCCGAATCTTGACTCTGTTTTACTATCGCAGGGGTCAACCCTGGTCAGCTGGTAATTATATATACCCTCACGCATGCGTGTAGTGCAGTGCAGAATCCTCGATCTCGAAAAGCAAAAAAAGAAAAAAAAATACTCGATCAAGAAAGTGTCCTTGTCATCCCGAAACAGTTACGCACGCACAAATCATTGAAACTGAAATGCTGGCTGCTGCTAGTAATATACTAAATACAGTTTGTCTAATTCACATCTAAATGTTTTCTAACGGTGTCACATCTAACCTCTCACAAATAAGACAGCAACAAGAATAATACTAAAAAAAGCTGGGACAAAAAAAAAGACCACAAACATAGTGAAGATCAGGTTAGATGTGAGATGTGTCCTAAACAGACCCTACTAAATATACGTATACAGCATGACTGAGACGCGACGTACCTTGGCCGCTAATACCCGGTCGTCTCGAAAAAGGCATTCTCTACAATTAGCCCATGTTCTCCACGACTTTTTGTTGCAGGACAGTCGAGCCGGCAGGCCAGTTGTTAACGGTTTCGCAGGCGTGCGTTGCGTGCCGCCTTTCTAAATTCAGGCAATCGGCCAAAGGAGAACGGAAAGCCCCCTCGCAGTTTCTTATTCTACCCACTTGACAGTGCGTTAGAGGATTTCCTTTTTCCCTTCAGATTCTCGTGCCTTAGAGCATCTACAAGCCAGACGCCTCAAACTCTTTCTCATACTCCCACGAAACGTGCTCGATCAGTGATCGGACAGGAGAGAGAAAAAAATATGATTCAACCGGACCCCCCTCATATCATTCTTATATGTCCGGGCCGTCTAGAAGGGGAGCGTGCGGCCGGGCAGTCCCACCAGGCGGGCTCAGACAACGCGCTGACCCAGGACGCCTTCTGCCGCATCCGGGGACATTACTTGGCCAACAAGCAAAGCGTGCTCTTCAGTCCCATGTGTTGATAGGTCTGGTTCCACCATCATGGAAAAGCTCCTGCGTCGCCAGAGTAACAAGTCCCCGGTTCTAGGTCACATTGGGCTGGAGGGATCAATCCTAGTCTGAGTTTGGTACATTTGGTGACATCATAGCATGGGGAAATTCTTAAAGGTGTACAAGTCTCCACCGGCCCGTACCGCGTTTGCTATTCAAGCTTTAGTAATGAACTACGGTTGTGCAAAGAGAGAGGCTATACATCATGAGATTACGTGGAGCAAACCTCCGAAAAACACATACAAAGTGAACATTTGATGCTTCTCTTTTTGCAATGGACTGGGAGGTGTTGAGGCTGTTATACGTGATGACAGAGGACAGGCTATAGCTGGCACTTGCTGGACACCCCGAAACCTTTTGGACGCCACAACAGTTGAGGCAATTGCTTTGCAGAAAGGCTTGAAAATGGAAGAAGAGCTTGGCTGTGGTCCGGTGATTATCGAAACTGATTCGTTGGAACTTACTCAAGCTTGTAATTGGATTATTCAGATTTGGAGCCCATACACGGCAATCTCGGCAGATTGCTTCCAGACTGCATATCGGGTTGGCGGGATTTCCTTGGAACAATGTCTCCGGGAGGCCAACTGTGTGGCGCATAATTTAGCTAGATTTGCATTTTACTCAAATAATTCTATGTTTTGGGATAGTGACCGCCCCTAGCTTCATCATTTCAGTCCCCTAAAAAAAGCTTCGTCATTTCGGATGTAATGGATGATGTATCTTTGGGATAAATTGCATCATGAAGGCTTTCCCTCAAAGAAAGAAAAGGCAGGGCATGCTCTTGGGCCGGGGCTCAAGCTCGAGCTCGTGACGGCGGCGGCGGGGTGGCCACCTGGCCTTGGCTGCTTGACAGAGATGAAAAGACAGAGTAGTTTCCGTGTTAACCTCGCATTAACTGATGTGATTAGGCCCCTTCATCCCTTTGTTGGATTCGATTATAAGAAAAGAATAGAATGAAATTGGGAAACCTGTTTCTTGGTTTGTTGGTTAATGATTCGTGCGCTCGGGTCTCCTCGGATTTTCGGCATTGCATGGGCAGCACAGAGGGGGGAAGGAAAACAGAGGAGCCTCCAAAGAAGAAAGAAGAGAGCAGGAGCACACATAGATATTCAAATCGGCTGCAGCAGGAGATGTGAGCGTGATGACAGACGCAAGAGCACCGCGGCCGTTGGATTGGAAATGAGCGTCGATCGGGAGCTCCAGGCTTCCCCTGTGCTTCCTCGCCTGGTGTTGGAGCAGCCGTGCAAGCGGCGGGAAAGTCCGTGGACCTGGCGTTTGACCGGCACACACACACTATCTATATCTATATATCTATACCCATATATAGTGTGTGAATAACTTTGAAAGATGATTGTTGGATGAAGCCAATCCAACAGTGCAGAGATGGCAAATCCGAGCACTACTGGCCAT
This sequence comes from Triticum timopheevii, assembly GCA_963921465.1. NCBI lineage: Eukaryota > Viridiplantae > Streptophyta > Magnoliopsida > Poales > Poaceae > Triticum > Triticum timopheevii. The sequence continues at coordinate 651,922,703 of OY997264.1, forward strand.
TGGATATCATCTACATTCCACCAGATTTTGCCACATGTACAATCTAGAAGACTCCACGGTTGAACTTAAGCACAATGCACAAACCTCAGAACACAATCATTTCTCCTTTGTTCTAGAATCTTCCGTATCATAATTGCTCAGTTCTTTTTTTCTAGTTGAATTGCCATTATTTGTTTTACTTTATGCTTTACAACGCACAATTCCATGAATTTTAAAATAGATTAATTTTTTATATAAAAGCTAATCAATTTTGAATGAGATGAACTATAAAAATTAAACGAACATCTACATCATGCATATATGACTCAAAATTTACATGCTATAATATAGTATTTGTTTATAATTTGATTGTAAAATCTCATGCGTGCAATGCATGTATATGTACGAGTAGAAGAAGAAAAAGAAAAAGTCACGCGATGGAGTGTGGGAGGGTGGGTTTGAACTGAACGCGTGTGGGAAAAGGGGAAAGAAGAAGGCAGCAGGGGGAGAAGAATCGCGGACGGAATTCCACTGGAACATAGACAAGCGCGTCTGAACTCAACATTGGCACTCTTTTATTTGCAGACAGACAGCAGTCAGGCTGGGCTGGGGGCAAGTGTTCTGCCTTGGTCAACAGTCAACACACTACGTTCTGAGCTCATAGCCAGACTAGATCAGCGCTACGTTTCGAGTAGGACTAGTCCTTTTCCTGCCAACAGATTAGTACTAGTACTACTATTACTACCACCAGTGCTCGTGGGGCTGGCGTTTTGGCTCCCGGGTGAACAATAACGTCATTTTTTTAAATGTTTCCGAAAAATTCTGAATTTTTTCAGATGATTGTATTAGTGTTGCAAACATGCATGACAATTTTCATGCGAAACGTAGCTGCGGTGTTTCGTCGGCCAAAAAAATAAATTGGGGATGAAATTTTCGGGTAACTTTTGATGTTCGATTTGTTTTTTTACAAGTCAAAATGTTTAATATTTTTGCCTCAAAATTTGCAGGTAGCATTTGGATGTGACTAAGTACAGAAACAAATTTTGTCTTGATTTTTTCATTTCAAGATTTTTTTTTTGGCCGCAGGAGCAAATGCACCCGGGAGCCAAATTGACTTTCCGCATTTTCGTGAACAAATTACTACGTACTACTACTGCATTAGTACAACCCCAAATAGAGGAGCCTCCAAACAACAAAGAACAGAGCACAGATTTCAAATTCGCTCCTTTTTGGCCAACAAATTAGTGGGTATTAGTACGAAAACCTAATTTAGTGCCCAGACTCATCTGCACCCGGTCAGAAAAAAATTCAAAACAAATACTAAAAAATCCAATTTTTTTGTGTGATAGACGATTTTGTGCGTGAGGTTCGTTCCAAATTTCAACTTATTTGGACATCTGAGCAGCTCTCAGCAAAAAAAAAAAACAAATCGGGTCAGAACAGTGTGTGAACAATAAGCTTTTTTACAGACCCTGAATTTGTCTTTTTAACTGAGAGTTGTTCAGATGTCCAAATGAGTTGAAACTTGAAGCGCACCTCACGGTTAAACTTATCTACCACACAAATTTCTTTTGGAATTTTTTGAATACTTTTGCTATTTGTTTTGAATTTATTCATCAAGGAGGGTGCAGACGAGCTCGGGAACAGAAACCCGCACTCATACTAGTACCACTACTTTTCCTGTGATAAACAAGATTACTCTCGTCGTAAAGGAATATAAGGACGGTTGGATAACTAGATTACTGCTCCCTCCGTTCGAAAATACTTGTCATCAAAATAGACAAAAAAAATATATCTAGAACTAAAATACATCTAGATACATCCCCTTTTATTCATTTCGATGACAAGTATTTCCGGACGAAGGGAGTACTAGTACGACTCCTAGTAGTCATCAAAACTGAAGTAAGTACTACTGAGTGCGCTAAATGACAATGGCCGGCGACTTCCACGGAGGTCGTTTTTTCAAAAGAAAAAGTCAAAAAACGTATTTTAAAGTTTCAACAAATTCTGAAAAAATTATACATGTTTGCATAGATATATTCTATAAATGTGTAAATTTTAAAGATAAAATACATTATGGTCAGAGCTTCACGAAAAAGACAAATCACGGTTTTCAAATTGACAAACAGTAAAAACACTGTTCACTATTATAAATGCAGGGCTTTCTCTTTTTTGTGTAGCTCTCATCACAATGTATTTCATTGTCAGATTTTATACACATGCTGAATACATCCATATTTTTTGGAACTATTAGAAGTGCAGGACTTTCTCTTTTGTGTGTAGAATTTTTTGTAACTCCGAAATGTAATAATTACCTAATTTTTCAAAATAACCACCGCCATGGAGGTTTTTTTTTTGCAGGCTAATAGAGAGCTTTATTAATGAAAGGTATTCGCTGGGCAGTCCGCCAACAAGGCATTGACCAGGAATCCGGGAGTGTTATCAAGCCAACTATCGGTCCTCTCAATCGTGCAAGCATGTTTTGCACAGATGTGAGCCGGCCCATTAGCTGATCTTACAACATGACAAATATCAAAAGATGAAAAACTAGTGATAAGCTCTCCAATATCTAACAGAATAGGAGCCACGACCGAACGAGAGTCGTGGCGAGTAGCCCAGAGGTTCACAACCTCCAGAGAGTCCATCTCCATGATTACGTTTGAGAAGCCCCTCAGTTTAGCGAAGATCACACCGTCCCGCACCGCCAAAGCTTCGGCTACGAGAGAATCTGTGACCCCGATATAGGGCTTGCTCCACGCTCCTTGGAAGGCGGTCGAGGAACGAGCGACGCCTCCTGCACCACCCTTGCCGCCATCTAGATTTATGGCTGCGTCCGTGTTGATCTTGATGGATCCTGGGTCTGGAGGCCGCCAACCGTGTCCTGGCAACATCAGCGCCTGCTGCCGGGGAATGTCCAGGAGCGCTAGTGTCTCCCTTGTGCGGCGAACCGAGCTCGCCGGATCAAGCCTGTCCCCGCCGTGAGTCAACTTGTTCCTTGAGTGCCATATAGACCACATCACCGAGACAAGTATCGAACGGTCCCTGGTAGTGAGTGTGTCGCTGCAGATGACATCCTTTGCCCAGGTGAGTGGTTGTAGTGTGGGCATGTCGAAGTCGAACAGCTGCTCAGCCTCTTCCCAAAACTGTTTTGCATGGTTGCACCTGAGTAGAGCATGTTCCAAGTCCTCATCATGAGCCATGCAGAGCTTGCAGGTTCCTTGTTCTCGCAAGTGTCGATATAGCAGAGTACATTCATCAGGTAAAATACCTCTCAACACCCACCAATAAAAGACCCTGACCTTGGGCAGCACCTTCAGTTTCCACAGCTTATTCCATACCTGTTGCTCATCGATTGGGGTTCCGGTATCCTGCCCTTCCTCTTGAGCTTGACGCTCGTTGCGAGTCACTAGAGCTCGATACGCCGATTTAACGGTATAGTTGCCTGAAACTTCATGTGCCCATGCTAGAGAGTCCTCGTCACCACCGGTTCTGAGGGGAATGTTCAAGATTGCTGCCGCATCAGGTGGCTAGAATGATTCTTGAATAAGATCCCGCCGCCATGTCCAGTTGTATGTATCAATAAGTTCACTGACCTTTGACACCAAATCTGCTATCCTGGGAGTGGGAATAAAGTTGGCTATGCCGGGCACCCATGGGTCGGACCACGTGGATATAGAAGAACCGTCGCCGACCCGCATAATGAGCCCCGTTCGCAGCGCTTCCCGTCCGGTGATGATCGCCCTCCAAGTGGCCGAGGAGGAGCCCGGTGCTGAAGCCTGCATAAATTCAGAGTTGGGGTAATATTTTCCTTTCAGAACTCGACCACACAAGGTGTTAGGATTTGTCATGAGCCGCCAGCCTTGTTTGCCAAGTATTGCTAAGTTGAATAGACGGAGGTCCCGGAAACCCATTCCTCCTTTGCACTTGGGTGTTGCGAGCTTCTTCCATGATATCCAGTGCAGAGCCCGTTTGTCAATGGAGCTGCTCCACCAAAACTTGGCCATGCAAGAAGTTAAGCTCTTGCATACCTTCTTTGTCAGCAGAAAAACACTCATGCTGAAAGTGGGGATAGCTTGCGCGATGGATTTGATGAGAGTTTCCCTTCCCGCACACGCAAACAATCTCTCTGACCATCCCTGCATGCAGCTTCTTGATCTTTCCCTAATGTGATGGAAAGTGCCGCTGGTGATCCTACCCACGGCTGTTGGGAGACCAAGGTAACGCTCGCTGAAGGTTTCAGCGTGTACATCAAGGGTGGTTTTGATAGGCTGTCGCTGGTCCAATCAACCAATCAGGAGAATGACATACTGAAAGAATAGTGGGAAATATACCATACCCAACATCCTTCATGTCAATGTCTCCGATAACAACATTAGCGGTCTTGCCGCCTTTCCCAGGATGACGCTTGTCATAGCGATTGGGGCAACTAGGAGCCCAATGATCAGGATCTCCACACACATGACAAGCACCTTTCTTCTTGTCATTCTTCTTCTTGAAGTTCGTGTGCTGCACAGCCTTGTTCTTCCCATCAAACTTTCCTTTACCATCAAACTTTCCCTTGTTCTTGAACTTGTGGGACTGGAAGTTTTTCTTCTGTACCAGATTGGCACTAGATCCTCCCTCAATACCTCGAGCACGTGTGTCCTTTGCTCTCGCCTTTTCTTCCACATCAAGAGTGCCAATGAGATCCGGGACGGAAAACTCCTGCCTCTTATGCTTCAGCAAGGTAGCAAAGTTCCTCCACGAAGGAGGAAGCTTAGTGATGATACCCCCGGCAACAAACTTGTCCGGTAGGATACAATTGAAGTGCTCAAGTTCTCTAGCAAATGACTGTATCTCATGAGCCTGCTCAACCACGGAGCGCTCTTCAGTCATCCTGTAATCATAGAATTGCTCCATGATGTACAGCTCAGTGCCGGCATCCGAGACCCCAAACTTGGCCTCGAGTGCGTCCCACATATCTTTTCCATTGTCAATTGACGCATAAGCATCAACTATGTTCTCACCAAGAACACTCAAGAGAGTAGCCTTAAACAAGGTATCCATTTTCTGAAAAGCTTGTGCCTGTTGGGCATCTTGCTCTCCTTCAGGTTTGCCAAGAGTGGCGTCATAGCAACTCATGGTTTGAAACCATAAGACTGCTCTCACGCGCCACCTCTTATAGTGGATACCCTAAAACATAGGAGGTCTCATGGAAGCAGCAAAACCATTCGAGGTAAATTGCCTATAATAAGGTTTTTGGATTGTTGGAAATATGAGCAATTTACGGAATAATTTTATTAACAAAAATACTAGATAAATCATGACTAGTATAGCAGTGATGAAACAAGTCATGCGATTTGACAAAGAGAAGGTAAATAACATCTGCATATATAATCTAGAACCGATCATCTCTAGAGCAGACAGTAGATCAAGATGCATAAGAGAGAAGGCAAACATCGTCTGCATATATGAGTTTGAAGTAAACACATCTAGAACAGACACTAGATGAAGTTGCTTATACGACATAGAACCTAACATACGTAGGACAGAAACTAGAGCCAAGAACTGTAGTAGGACTTCTAACAGAAAGGAGAAGAACACGTACGGCACCGCAGCAGCAGAAGCGCTGGACTTGGGGTCGGTGTCCTCGCCTGCCATGTCGTCGAGGAGGTCGTGGACGTCGGGAAGAAGTCGTCATCCGGGAAGTAGTCGTCGGCGACCAGATCGTCCGTGATGAAGCAGCCAGTAGTCGCGCAGAGCGCTCCCCAAAAACCTTATCACCCTTCTCCCGTACAGGACTCAAAGAGTGCGGTTTCGGAGGCCTACTGTCCCGACCTGCGGTGCACGCCGCAAGCCGGGATGAGGAAGACAGCGGTAGCTCAGGGAATGGAACCGGTGGCGAGTGGAAGGAGAAGTTCTGGTGCGTCTCTCTGAGAGGAGCGACCTCCCTTTTATAGGCGCAAGAGAAGGAGGCGAACAGGCTGCGGCGGGAGGTGAAGCAATGGAGGGAGACGAAACGAACAGGCAGCACGCGAAGAGGTGCGCGCCGTTCGTTCGTATTCACGCTCCACTACAGCAAAACGTTTCAGCTCCCGTGTGACCGTTCGTATACCCGTCGTGCGTGGCAAAAATTTAGACATCGGCTCGGCTCATTCCCGCAACCCGCGGCGCGTCGTGACGAGGCGTGGCGTGGCGAGGCGGGCGGCGGAGGAGGAGCGCGTGTGGATGTCCCTCTTGTTCTCATGCTCATACAAGTGGGGAAGGACCCTCCCTTATAAGGAGGTCCAACTCCCTCTAAACTAGCAATATGGGACTAAACTTTAGTAGTATCCTTGCCTTGCACAAATGGGCTAAGTGGGCCTCTAGGATTTATTAGGAATTTCTGAAATAGTTATTGGGCTGCCCCAATATAGACTAAATTCCAGCAATCCCCCACCAGATCCCAGAGGCACACAGAATTTGCCTTTGGTTCCAAAACACTGTTTTATATACCGGTACTGCAGTGGAGACTGTTAAGTTGAACTTCCACCTAGAACTCTATGCTACACTAGTAAGCAACTTGAACGGTGGACTGGGCCTTGAACTGCAAGTTTTCTGCGAATCTAGATTCACATAAAGCCTTGACCGATACGTGGCTACCGTGGGTCTTCCCCGCGGGTGGAGCTTATGCGTCATACTCCGTGACCTTTCATGAGTTTACTAGAGAGAACCCTACTCTCATAGATTGCGACGTTTGACAATCAGACTCATATAGGTGTGTTCTTCAAAAGATGTTCTGCAGGATAACATCTCTACTTAAATAAGCCACTTAGAACACATTAAGATATACATCAACCTGCCATGCAGATTAGGAGAGTATTGCATCTTCATGGAGTGGTATTTTTAATAGTAAGGATACTCTCCTCCCAGTTGACCAACAACTTGTCTTCCACATCTAATTCACAGGATCTCCGATCAGAAAGAATAAGTTACCACTGTGAACAACTCATATTGTGGGTCTCATACCCATCTCCCTCGATGCATTATCTATCACATTACGTGATAGACCCTTAGTGAAAGGATCTGCCAGATTTTTAGACGTTTGGATATAATCCAATGCAATAACTCCGGAGTTTCTCATTTTCCTGACAGACTTTAACCTTCTCTGAACGTGTCTTGATGACTTCATGTTATCCTTAGAGCTGTTCACTTTCGTGATCACAGTTTGATTGTCACAGTTCATAAGGATACCCGGTACAGGTTTCTCAACAACCGGCAAGTCATTCAAGAGTCGGCGAAGCCAATCTGCTTCGACCGTAGCTGTATCTAGTGCTGTGAGTTCTGCTTCCATAGTTGACCTCGTTAAGATGGTCTGCTTGCAAGACTTCCAAGAAACAGCGCCACCTCCATGAGTGAACACATATCCGCTCGTGGCCTTTATCTCATCAGCATCTGAGATCCAGTTTGAGTCACTATACCCTTCAAGCACCTTTGGGTGCCCGGTGTAGTGAATTCCATAATTTACAGTGCCTTTCAAATAACGCAAAACTCTCTCTAGAGCTTTCCAATGCACATCTCCCGGTTTTGAGACAAACCGGCTCATCTTGCTAACAGCAAAAGAGATGTCAGGTCTTGTAGCACTGGCTAAGTACATAAGCGAGCCAATAATCTGAGAATACTTCAATTGATCTCTAGCAATTCTTCGATTCTTTTGAAGCAGCACGCTAGCATCATATGGTGTTGGAGAGGGCTTGCAGTCACTATAGCCAAAGCGACTCAAGATCTTTTCCACATAGTGAGATTGAAGCAATGTAATCCCACCATCATCGTCTCTCAACAACTTGATGTTCAGAATGACATCAGCCACTCCTAAATCCTTCATCTCAAAACAGCAAGATAGAAAATCCTTGACCTCCTTAATAACATTCAGATTTGTTCCGAAAATCAGTATGTCATCAACATACAAGCAAAGCATAACTCCCTCGCCCCCACCATGGCGATAGTACACACATTTGTCAGCTTCGTTCACAACAAAGCCTGCGGCTGTTAAAGTTCTTTCGAACTTCTCATGCCACTGTTTGGGTGCTTGCTTGAGTCCGTACAAAGACTTCAGCAACTTGCACACTTTCCCTTCCTGACCATCTATTACAAACCCATCTGGTTGTTCCATATAAATTTCCTCATCCAACTCTCCATTCAGGAAAGCAGTCTTAACATCCATTTGATGAACGAGAAGACCATGTGAGGCAGCTAGTGAAAGTAGAACTCGAATAGTGGTCAGTCGAGCCACAGGTGAGTAAGTATCAAAGAAATCTTCACCTTCCTTTTGGGTATAACCCTTAGCCACGAGCCGAGCCTTGTACTTTTCGATAGTACCATCAGGCCTAAGCTTCTTCTTGAATACCCATTTGCATCCTATAGGTTTGCACCCATAAGGACGATCAGTTATCTCCCAAGTTTCATTCGCCAAGATGGAATCCATCTCGCTACGAACTGCTTCCTTCCAGTAGTCAGCATCTTTAGATGCATAGGCCTCTGAAATAGAACTGGGAGTGTCATCTGTGAGATACACAAGAAAATCATCACCAAAGGACTTTGCAGTCCTCTGTCTCTTGCTCCTAGTAGGAACTTCATTGTTCTCCTCCACAGGACTTTCAAAGTGTTCCATCGAAATGGCAGGTTTGGTAATTGTAACTGGTTCCTGATTCGATGAACTAGGCATCTCCTAATTAGATGAGGTAGCCATATCCTTCATGGGAAAGATATCTTCAAAGAAAGTCGCATCATTTGACTCCATGATCGTACCAACGTGCATGTCCGGTACCTCAAATTTTACAACCAAGAATCTATAGCCAATGCTATGAAAAGCATATCCCAGGAAAACACAATCCACAGTCTTTGGTCCAAGCTTCCGCTTCTTTGGAATTGGAACATTGACTTTCGCCAAACAACCCCATGTTCGCAGATAAGAGAGTTTTAACCTTTTCTTCTCCCATTCCTCGAATGGAGTTATCTCTTTGTTCTTTGTGGGGACTCGATTTAGGACATGACATGCTGTCAATATCGCCTCCCCCCACCATGCCTTGGAGAGACCCGATGTGTCTAACATGGCGTTAACCAAATCAGTTAGAGTACGGTTCTTTCTTTCGGCCACCCCATTTGACTGAGGTGAGTAGGGAGGCGTCCTCTCATGGATTATACCATGTTCCGCACAAAAAGCATCAAATTCATTGGAAAAATACTCTCCACCACGGTCGGACCTAAGCCTCTTGATTTTCCGATCAAGTTGGTTTTCCACTTCAGCTTTATAGATCTTGAAAAAGTTCAAAGCCTCATCCTTAGATTTCAGAAGATACACACAGCAGTATCTAGTGGAGTCGTCAATTAACGTCATGAAATATTTCTTTCCACCTTTTGTCAAAACACCATTCATTTCACATAGATCTGAATGTATAAGTTCTAGTGGTGCAAGATTTCTCGTCTCCGCAGTCACGTGAGATTTACGAGGTTGCTTAGCTTGCACACACACTTGACACTTAGATCCCTTAATGGTGGTAAAACTAGGGATTAAGTTCAACTTCGCTAGTCGCACATGCAACCAAAGTTAACATGACAAAGTCGTGAATGCCACACATTTGATTCACTATTGTTGCAAATATGATTAACAACTTTATTGCAAACGTCTGATAAGGATAAACGAAATAGGCCTCCTGACTCATAGCCTTTACCAACAAAGGTTCCATACTTGGATATTACAAATTTATTCGACTCAAAGACAAGCTTGTAGCCATCTCTACACAGAAGAGATCCGCTAACAAGATTTTTATTGATGGAGGGGACATAATGCACGTTCTTCAGCCGCACGATCTTCCCCGAAGTAAACTTCAGATCGACCGTGCCAACACCACGAACAGAAGCACTTGAACCGTTGCCCATCAGCACGGTTGAAGTCCCTGCGGTCTGATAAGACGAAAACATGGAAATATCACCGCATACATGCACATTAGCACCCGTGTCAATCAACCAATCAGGAGAATGACATACTGAAAGAATAGTGGGAAATATACCATACCCAACATCCTTCATGTTAATGTCTCCGATAACAACATTAGCGGTCTTGCCGCCTTTCCCAGGATGACGCTTGTCATAGCGATTGGGGCAACTAGGAGCCCAATGATCAGGATCTCCACACACATGACAAGCACCTTTCTTCTTGTCATTCTTCTTCTTGAAGTTAAAGTGCTGCACAGCCTTGTTCTTCCCATCAAACTTTCCTTTACCATCAAACTTGCCCTTGTTCTTGAACTTGTGGGACTGGAAGTTTTTCTTCTGTACCAGATTGGCACTAGATCCTCCCTCAATACCTCGAGCACGTGTGTCCTTTGCTCTCGCCTTTTCTTCCACATCAAGAGTGCCAATGAGATCCGGGACGGAAAACTCCTGCCTCTTATGCTTCAGCAAGGTAGCAAAGTTCCTCCACGAAGGAGGAAGCTTAGTGATGATACCCTCGGCAACAAACTTGTCCGGTAGGATACAATTGAAGTGCTCAAGTTCTCTAGCAAATGACTGTATCTCGTGAGCCTGCTCAACCACGGAGCGCTCTTCAGTCATCCTGTAATCATAGAATTGCTCCATGATGTACAGCTCAGTGCCGGCATCCGAGAACCCAAACTTGGCCTCGAGTGCGTCCCACATATCTTTTCCATTGTCAAATGATGCATAAGCATCAACTATGTTCTCACCAAGAACACTCAAGAGAGCAGCCTTAAACAAGGTATCCATTTTCTGAAAAGCTTGTGCCTGTTGGGCATCTTGCTCTCCTTCAGGTTTGCCAAGAGTGGCGTCATAGCAACTCATGGTTTGAAACCATAAGACTGCTCTCACGCATCACCTCTTATAGTGGATACCCTCAAACATAGGAGGTCTCATGGAAGCAGCAAAACCATTCGAGGTAAATTGCCTATAATAAGGTTTTTGAATTGTTGGAAATATGAGCAATTTACTGAATAATTTTATTAACAGAAATACTAGATAAAGCATGACTAGTATAGCAGTGATGAAACAAGTCATGCGATTTGACAAAGAGAAGGTAAATAACATCTGCATATATAATCTAGAACCGATCATCTCTAGAGTAGACAGTAGATCAAGATGCATAAGAGAGAAGGTAAACATCGTCTGCATATATGAGTTTGAAGTAAACACATCTAGAACAGACACTAGATGAAGTTGCTTATACGACATAGAACCTAACATACGTAGGACAGAAACTAGAGCCAAGAACTGTAGTAGGACTTCTAACAGAAAGGAGAAGAACACGTACGGCACAACAGCAGCAGAAGCGCTGGACTTGGGGTCGGTGTCCTCGCCTGCCATGTCGTCGAGGAGGTCGTGGACGTCGGGAAGAAGTCGTCGTCCGGGAAGTAGTCGTCGGCGACCGGATCGTCCGTGATGAAGCAGCCAGTAGTCGCGCAGAGCGCTCCCCAAAAACCTTATCACCCTTCTCCCGTACAGGACTCAAAGAGTGCGGTTTTGGAGGCCTACTGTCCTGACCTGCGGTGGACGCCGCAAGCCGGGATGAGGAAGACAGCGGTAGCTCAGGGAATGGAACCGGTGGCGAGTGGAAGGAGAAGTTCTGGTGCGTCTCTCTGAGAGGAGCGACCTCCCTTTTATAGGCGCAAGAGAAGGAGGCGAACAGGCTGCGGCGGGAGGTGAAGCAATGGAGGGAGACGAAACGAATAGGCAGCACGCGAAGAGGTGCGCGCCGTTCGTTCGTATTCACGCTCCACTACAGCAAAACATTTCAGCTCCCGTGTGACCGTTCGTATACCCGTCGTGCGTGGCAAAAATTTAGACATCGGCTTGGCTCATTCCCGCAACCCGCGGCGCGTCGTGACGAGGCGTGGCATGGCGAGGCGGGCGGCGGAGGAGGAGCGCGCGTGGATGTCCCTCTTGTTCTCATGCTCATACAAGTGGGGAAGGAGCCTCCCTTATAAGGAGGTCCAACTCCCTCTAAACTAGCAATGTGGGACTAAACTTTAGTAGTATCCCTTGCCTTGCACAAATGGGATAAGTGGGCCTCTAGGATTTATTAGGAATTTCTAAAATAGTTATTGGGCTGCCCCAATATAGACTAAATTCCAGCAATCCCCCACCAGATCCCAGAGGCACACAGAATTTGCCTTTGGTTCCAAAACACTGTTTTATATACCGGTACTGCAGTGGAGACTGTTAAGTTGAACTTCCACCTAGAACTCTATGCTACACTAGTAAGCAACTTGAACAGTGGACTGGGCCTTGAACTGCAAGTTTTCTGCGAATCTAGATTCACATAAAGCCTTGACCGATACGTGGCTACCGTGGGTCTTCCCCGCGGGTGGAGCTTATGCGTCATACTCCGTGACCTTTCATGAGTTTACTAGAGAGAACCCTACTCTCATAGATTGCGACGTTTGACAATCAGACTCATATAGGTGTGTTCTTCAAAAGATGTTCTGCAGGATAACATCTCTGCTTAAATAAGCCACTTAGAACACATTAAGATATACATCAACCTGCCATGCAGATTAGGAGAGTATTGCATCTTCATGGAGTGGTATTTTTAATAGTAAGGATACTCTCCTCCCAGTTGACCAACAGCTTGTCTTCCACATCTAATTCACGGGATCTCCGATCACAAAGAATAAGTTACCACTGTGAACAACTCATATTGTGGGTCTCATACACATCTCCCTCGATGCATTATCTATCACATTACGTGATAGACCCTTAGTGAAAGGATCTGCCAGATTTTTAGACGTTTGGATATAATCCAATGCAATAACTCCAGAGTTTCTCATTTTCCTGACAGACTTTAACCTTCTCTGAACGTGTCTTGATGACTTCATGTTATCCTTAGAGCTGTTCACTTTCGTGATCACAGTTTGATTGGCACAGTTCATAAGGATACCCGGTACAGGTTTCTCAACAACCGGCAAGTCATTCAAGAGTCGGCGAAGCCAATCTGCTTCGACCGTAGCTGTATCTAGTGCTGTGAGTTCTGCTTCCATAGTTGACCTCGTTAAGATGCTCTGCTTGCAAGACTTCCAAGAAACAGCGCCACCTCCATGAGTGAACACATATCCGCTCGTGGCCTTTATCTCATCAGCATCTGAGATCCAGTTTGAGTCACTATACCCTTCAAGCACCTTTGGGTGCCCGGTGTAGTGAATTCCATAATTTACAGTGCCTTTCAAATAAGACAAAACTCTCTCTAGAGCTTTCCAATGCACATCTCCCGGTTTTGAGACAAACCGGCTCAGCTTGCTAACAGCAAAAGAGATGTCAGGTCTTGTAGCACTGGCTAAGTACATAAGCGAGCCAATAATCTGAGAATACTTCAATTGATCTCTAGCAATTCTTCGATTCTTTCTAAGCAGCACGCTAGCATCATATGGTGTTGGAGAGGGCTTGCAGTCACTATAGCCAAAGCGACTCAAGATCTTTTCCACATAGTGAGATTGAAGCAATGTAATCCCACCATCATCGTCTCTCAACAACTTGATGTTCAGAATGACATCAGCCACTCCTAAATCCTTCATCTCAAAACAGCGAGATAGAAAATCCTTGACCTCCTTAATAACATTCAGATTTGTTCCGAAAATCAGTATGTCATCAACATACAAGAAAAGCATAACTCCCTCGCCCCCACCATGGCGATAGTACACACATTTGTCAGCTTCGTTCACAACAAAGCCTGCGGCTGTTAAAGTTCTTTCGAACTTCTCATGCCACTGTTTGGGTGCTTGCTTGAGTCCGTACAAAGACTTCAGCAACTTGCACACTTTCCCTTCCTGACCATCTATTACAAACCCATCTGGTTGTTGCATATAAATTTCCTCATCCAACTCTCCATTCAGGAAAGCAGTCTTAACATCCATTTGATGAACGAGAAGACCATGTGAGGCAGCTAGTGAAAGTAGAACTCGAATAGTGGTCAGTCGAGCCACAGGTGAGTAAGTATCAAAGAAATCTTCACCTTCCTTTTGGGTATAACCCTTAGCCACGAGCCGAGCCTTGTACTTTTCAATAGTACCATCAGGCCTAAGCTTCTTCTTGAATACCCATTTGCATCCTATAGGTTTGCACCCATAAGGACGATCAGTTATCTCCCAAGTTTCATTCGCCAATATGGAATCCATCTTGCTACGAACTGCTTCCTTCCAGTAGTCAGCATCTTCAGATGCATAGGCCTCTGAAATAGAACTGGGAGTGTCATCTGTGAGATACACAAGAAAATCATCACCAAAGGACTTTGCAGTCCTCTGTCTCTTGCTCCTAGTAGGAACTTCATTGTTCTCCTCCACAGGACTTTCAAAGTGTTCCATCGAAATGGCAGGTTTGGTAATTGTAACTGGTTCCTGATTCGATGAACTAGGCATCTCCTGATTAGATGAGTTAGCCATATCCTTCATGGGAAAGATATCTTCAAAGAAAGTCGCATCATTCGACTCCATGATCGTACCAATGTGCATGTCCGGTACCTTAGATTTTACAACGAAGAATCTATAGCCAATGCTATGAAAAGCATATCCCAGGAAAACACAATCCACAGTCTTTGGTCCAAGCTTCCACTTCTTTGGAATTGGAACATTGACTTTCGCCAAACAACCCCATGTTCGCAGATAAGAGAGTTTTAACCTTTTCTTCTCCCATTCCTCGAATGGAGTTATCTCTTTGTTCTTTGTGGGGACTCGATTTAGGACATGACATGCTGTCAATATCGCCTCCCCCCACCATGCCTTGGAGAGACCCGATGTGTCTAACATGGCGTTAACCAAATCAGTTAGAGTATGGTTCTTTCTTTCGGCCACCCCATTTGACTGAGGTGAGTAGGGAGGCGTCCTCTCATGGATTATACCATGTTCCGCACAAAAAGCATCAAATTCATTGGAAAAATACTCTCCACCACGGTCGGACCTAAGCCTCTTGATTTTCCGATCAAGTTGGTTTTCCACTTCAGCTTTATAGATCTTAAAGAAGTTCAAAGCCTCATCCTTAGATTTCAGAAGATACACACAGCAGTATCTAGTGGAGTCGTCAATTAACGTCATGAAATATTTCTTTCCACCTTTTGTCAAAACACCATTCATTTCACATAGATCTGAATGTATAAGTTCTAGTGGTGCAAGATTTCTCGTCTCCGTAGTCACGTGAGATTTACGAGGTTGCTTAGCTTGCACACACACTTGACACTTAGATCCCTTAACGGTGGTAAAACTAGGGATTAAGTTCAACTTCGCTAGTCGCGACATGCAACCAAAGTTAACATGACAAAGTCGTGAATGCCACACATTTGATTCACTATTGTTGCAAATATGATTAACAACTTTATTGCAAACGTCTGATAAGGATAAACGAAATAGGCCTCCTGACTCATAGCCTTTACCAACAAAGGTTCCATACTTGGATATTACAAATTTATTCGACTCAAAGACAAGCTTGTAGCCATCTCTACACAGAAGAGATCCGCTAACAAGATTTTTATTGACGGAGGGGACATAATGCACGTTCTTCAGCCGCACGATCTTCCCCGAAGTAAACTTCAGATCGACCGTGCCAACACCACGAACAGAAGCACTTGAACCGTTGCCCATCAGCACGGTTGAAGTCCCTGCAGTCTGATAAGATGAAAACATGGAAATATCACCGCGTACATGCACATTAGCACCCGTGTCAATCAACCAATCAGGAGAATGACATACTGAAAGAATAGTGGGAAATATACCATACCCAACATCCTTCATGTCAATGTCTCCGATAACAACATTAGCGGTCTTGCCGCCTTTCCCAGGATGACGCTTGTCATAGCGATTGGGGCAACTAGGAGCCCAATGATCAGGATCTCCACACACATGACAAGCACCTTTCTTCTTGTCATTCTTCTTCTTGAAGTTCGTGTGCTGCACAGCCTTGTTCTTCCCATCAAACTTTCCTTTACCATCAAACTTGCCCTTGTTCTTGAACTTGTGGGACTGGAAGTTTTTCTTCTGTACCAGATTGGCACTAGATCCTCCCTCAATACCTCGAGCACGTGTGTCCTTTGCTCTCGCCTTTTCTTCCACATCAAGAGTGCCAATGAGATCCGGGACGGAAAACTCCTGCCTCTTATGCTTCAGCAAGGTAGCAAAGTTCCTCCACGAAGGAGGAAGCTTAGTGATGATACCCCCGGCAACAAACTTGTCCGGTAGGATACAATTGAAGTGCTCAAGTTCTCTAGCAAATGACTGTATCTCGTGAGCCTGCTCAACCACGGAGCGCTCTTCAGTCATCCTGTAATCATAGAATTGCTCCATGATGTACAGCTCAGTGTCGGCATCCGAGACCCCAAACTTGGCCTCGAGTGCGTCCCACATATCTTTTCCATTGTCAATTGACGCATAAGCATCAACTATGTTCTCACCAAGAACACTCAAGAGAGCAGCCTTAAACAAGGTATCCATTTTCTGAAAAGCTTGTGCCTGTTGGGCATCTTGCTCTCCTTCAGGTTTGCCAAGAGTGGCGTCATAGCAACTCATGGTTTGAAACCATAAGACTGCTCTCACGCGCCACCTCTTATAGTGGATACCCTCAAACATAGGAGGTCTCATGGAAGCAGCAAAACCATTCGAGGTAAATTGCCTATAATAAGGTTTTTGGATTGTTGGAAATATGAGCAATTTACGGAATAATTTTATTAACAGAAATACTAGATAAATCATGACTAGTATAGCAGTGATGAAACAAGTCATGCGATTTGACAAAGAGAAGGTAAATAACATCTGCATATATAATCTAGAACCGATCATCTCTAGAGCAGACAGTAGATCAAGATGCATAAGAGAGAAGGTAAACATCGTCTGCATATATGAGTTTGAAGTAAACACATCTAGAACAGATACTAGATGAAGTTGCTTATACGACATAGAACCTAACATACGTAGGACAGAAACCAGAGCCAAGAACTGTAGTAGGACTTCTAACAGAAAGGAGAAGAAAACGTACGGGACAGCAGCAGTAGAAGCGCTGGACTTGGGGTCGGTGTCCTCGCCTGCCATGTCGTCGAGGAGGTCGTGGACGTCGGGGAAGAAGTCGTCGTCCGGGAAGTAGTCGTCGGCGACCGGATCGTCCGTGATGAAGCAGCCAGTAGTCGCGCAGAGCGCTCCCCAAAAACCTTATCACCCTTCTCCCGTACAGGACTCAAAGAGTGCGGTTTCGGAGGCCTACTGTCCCGACCTGCGGGCACGCCACAAGCCGGGATGAGGAAGACAGCGGTAGCTCAGGGAATGGAACCGGTGGCGAGTGGAAGGAGAAGTTCTGGTGCGTCTCTCTGAGAGGAGCGACCTCCCTTTTATAGGCGCAAGAGAAGGAGGCGAACATGCTGCGGCGGGAGGTGAAGCAATGGAGGGAGACGAAACGAATAGGCAGCACACGAAGAGGTGCACGCCGTTCGTTCGTATTCACGCTCCACTACAGCAAAACATTTCAGCTCCCGTGTGACCGTTCGTATACCCGTCGTGCGTGGCAAAAATTTAGACATCGGCTCGGCTCATTCCCGCAACCCGCGGCGCGTCGTGACGAGGCGTGGCATGGCGAGGCGGGCGGCGGAGGAGGAGCGCGCGTGGATGTCCCTCTTGTTCTCATGCTCATACAAGTGGGGAAGGAGCCTCCCTTATAAGGAGGTCCAACTCCCTCTAAACTAGCAATGTGGGACTAAACTTTAGTAGTATCCCTTGCCTTGCACAAATGGGCTAAGTGGGCCTCTAGGATTTATTAGGAATTTCTGAAATAGTTATTGGGCTGCCCCAATATAGACTAAATTCCAGCAATCCCCCACCAGATCCCAGAGGCACACAGAATTTGCCTTTGGTTCCAAAACACTGTTTTATATACCGGTACTGCAGTGGAGACTGTTAAGTTGAACTTCCACCTAGAACTCTATGCTACACTAGTAAGCAACTTGAACAGTGGACTGGGCCTTGAACTGCAAGTTTTCTGCGAATCTAGATTCACATAACACCTTGACCGATACGTGGCTACCGTGGGTCTTCCCCGCGGGTGGAGCTTATGCGTCATACTCCGTGACCTTTCATGAGTTTACTAGAGAGAACCCTACTCTCATAGATTGCGACGTTTGACAATCAGACTCATATAGGTGTGTTCTTCAAAAGATGTTCTGCAGGATAACATCTCTGCTTAAATAAGCCACTTAGAACACATTAAGATATACATCAACCTGCCATGCAGATTAGGAGAGTATTGCATCTTCATGGAGTGGTATTTTTAATAGTAAGGATACTCTCCTCCCAGTTGACCAACAACTTGTCTTCCACATCTAATTCACGGGATCTCCGATCACAAAGAATAGGTTACCACTGTGAACAACTCATATTGTGGGTCTCATACCCATCTCCCTCGATGCATTATCTATCACATTACGTGATAGACCCTTAGTGAAAGGATCTGCCAGATTTTTAGACGTTTGGATATAATCCAATGCAATAACTCCGGAGTTTCTCATTTTCCTGACAGACTTTAACCTTCTCTGAACGTGTCTTGATGACTTCATGTTATTCTTAGAGCTGTTCACTTTCGTGATCACAGTTTGATTGTCACAGTTCATAAGGATACCCGGTACAGGTTTCTCAACAACCGGCAAGTCATTCAAGAGTCGGCGAAGCCAATCTGCTTCGACCGTAGCTGTATCTAGTGCTGTGAGTTCTGCTTCCATAGTTGACCTCGTTAAGATGGTCTGCTTGCAAGACTTCCAAGAAACAGCGCCACCTCCATGAGTGAACACATATCCGCTAGTGGCCTTTATCTCATCAGCATCTGAGATCCAGTTTGAGTCACTATACCCTTCAAGCACCTTTGGGTACCCAGTGTAGTGAATTCCATAATTTACAGTGCCTTTCAAATAACGCAAAACTCTCTCTAGAGCTTTCCAATGCACATCTCCCGGTTTTGAGACAAACCGGCTCTGCTTGCTAACAGCAAAAGAGATGTCAGGTCTTGTAGCACTGGCTAAGTACATAAGCGAGCCAATAATCTGAGAATACTTCAATTGATCTCTAGCAATTCTTTGATTCTTTCGAAGCAGCACGCTAGCATCATATGGTGTTGGAGAGGGCTTGCAGTCACTATAGCCAAAGCGACTCAAGATCTTTTCCACATAGTGAGATTGAAGCAATGTAATCCCACCATCATCGTCTCTCAACAACTTGATGTTCAGAATGACATCAGCCACTCCTAAATCCTTCATCTCAAAACAGCGAGATAGAAAATCCTTGACCTCCTTAATAACATTCATATTTGTTCCGAAAATGAGTATGTCATCAACATACAAGCAAAGCATAACTCCCTCGCCCCCACCATGGCGATAGTACACACATTTGTCAGCTTCGTTCACAACAAAGCCTGCGACTGTTAAAGTTCTTTCGAACTTCTCATGCCACTGTTTGGGTGCTTGCTTGAGTCCGTACAAAGACTTCAGCAACTTGCACACTTTCCCTTCCTGACCATCTATTACAAACCCATCTGGTTGTTCCATATAAATTTCCTCATCCAACTCTCCATTCAGGAAAGCAGTCTTAACATCCATTTGATGAACGAGAAGACCATGTGAGTGTTGGAAATATGCCCTAGAGGCAATAATAAATTAGTTATTATTATATTTCTTTGTTCATGATAATAGTCTTTTATTCATGCTATAACTGTATTATCCAGAAATCGTAATACACGTGTGAATACATAGACCACAATATGTCCCTAGTGAGCCTCTAGTTGACTAGCTCGTTGTGATCAACAGATAGTCATGGTTTCCTGGCTATGGACATTGGATGTCGTTGATAACGGGATCACATCATTTGGAGAATGATGTGATGGACAAGACCCAATCCTAAGCATAGCATAGAGATCGTGTAGTTCGTATGCTAAAGCTTTTCTAATGTCAAGTATCTTTTCCTTAGACCATGAGATTGTGCAACTCCCGGATACCGTAGGAGTGCTTTGGGTGTACCAAACGTCACAACGTAACTGGGTGGCTATAAAGGTGCATTACAGGTATCTCCGAAAGTGTCTGTTGGGTTGGCACGAATCGAGACTGGGATTTGTCACTCCGTGTAAACGGAGAGGTTTCTCTGGGCCCACTCGGTAGGACATCATCATATGCGCAATGTGACCAAGGAGTTGATCCCGGGATGATGTGTTATGGAACAAGTAAAGAGACTTGCCGGTAACGAGATTGAACAAGGTATAAGGATACCGACGATCGAATCTCGGGCAAGTACAATACCGCTAGACAAAGGGAATTGTATACGGGATTGATTAAGTCCTTGATATCGTGGTTCATCCGATGAGATCATTGTGGAACATGTGGGAGCCATCATGGGTATCCAGATCCCGCTGTTGGTTATTGACCGGAGAACGTCTCGGTCATGTCTACATGTCTCCCGAACCCGTAGGGTCTACACACTTAAGGTTCGATGACGCTAGGGTTATAAAGGAAGTTTGTATGTGGTTACCGAATGTTGTTCGGAGTCCCGGATGAGATCCCGGACGTCACGAGGAGTTCCGGAATGGTCCGGAGGTAAAGATTTATATATGGGAAGTCCTGTTTTGGTCACCGGAAGAGTTTCGGGGTTTACCGGTAAAGTACCGGGACCACCAGGAGGGTCCCGGGGGTCCACCAAGTGGGGCCACCAACCCCGGAGGGCTGCATGGGCCATGTGTGGGAGGGAACCAGCCCCAGATGGGCTGGTGCACCCCCCACAAGGGGCCCAAGGCGCAGGGGAGAGTGGGAGGGGGCAAACCCTAGGGCAGATGGGCCCTAAGGCCCATGCTCCCTGCGCCTCCCTCTCCTCCCCCTCTTGGCCGCCACCCCCTTTGCCATCTAGGGGTGGCCGCACCCCTTGGGGGTGGGAAACCCTAGAAGGGGGCACAGCCCCTCTCCCCTATAAATAGTGAGGCATAGGGCTGCCCATAAGACAGAGAAAGACAAGAGAACTTCTCCCTCTTGGTGCAGCCCTGCGTCTCTTCTTCCTCCTCTTCTGTGGTGCTTGGCGAAGCCCTGCTGGATAGCCACGCTCCTCCACCACCACCACGCCGTTGTGCTGCTGCTGGATGGAGTTTTCCTCAACCTCTCCCTCTCTCCTTGCTGGATCAAGGCATGGGAGACGTCACCGGGCTGTACGTGTGTTGAACGCGGAGGTGCCGTCCGTTCGGCACTTGATCATCGGTGATTTGAATCACGACGAGTACGACTCCATCAACCCCGTTCACTTGAACGCTTCCGCTTGGCGATCTACAAGGGTATGTAGATGCACTCTCCTTCCCCTCGTTGCTGGTCTCTCCATAGATAGATCTTGGTGATACGTAGGAAAATTTTGAATTTCTGCTACGTTCCCCAACAGTGGCATCATGAGCTAGGTCTATTGCGTAGATTCTTTGCACGAGTAGAACACAAAGTAGTTGTGGGCGTTGATGTTGTTCAATGTGCTTACCGTTACTAGTCCAATCTTGTTTCGATGGTATTGTGGGATGAAGCGGCCCGGACCGACCTTACACGTACTCTTACGTGAGACAGGTTCCACCGATTGACATGCACTTGGTGCATAAGGTGGCTAGCGGGTGCCAGTCTCTCCCACTTTAGTCGGAACGGATTCGATGAAAAGGGTCCTTATGAAGGGTAAATAGCAATTGACATATCACGTTGTGGTTTTGCATAGGTAAGAAACGTTCTTGCTAGAAACCCATAGCAGCCACGTAAAACATGCAAACAACAATTAGAGGACGTCTAACTTGTTTTTGCAGGGTATGCTATGTGATGTGATATGGCCAACAAGAATGTGATGGATTTTATGTGATGTATGAGATTGATCATGTTCTTGTAATAGGAATCACGACTTGCATGTCGATGAGTATGACAACCGGCAGGAGCCATAGGAGTTGTCTTAATTTATTGTATGACCTGCGTGTCATTGAACAACGCCATGTAATTACTTTACTTTATTGCTAACCGGTAGCCATAGTAGTAGAAGTAATAAGTTGGCGAGACGACTTCATGGAGACACGATGATGGAGATCATGATGATGGAGATCATGGTGTCATGCCGGTGACGATGATGATCATAGAGCCCCGAAGATGGAGATCAAAAGGAGCAAAATGATATTGGCCATATCATGTCACTATTTGATTGCATGTGATGTTTATCATGTTTATGCATCTTGTTTACTTAGGACGACGGTAGTAAATAAGATGATCCCTTACAACAATTTCAAGAAGTGTTCTCCCATAACTGTGCACCGTTGCTACAATTCGTCGTTTCTAAGCACCACGTGATGATCGGGTGTGATGGATCCTTACGTTCACATACAACGGGTGTAAGACAGATTTACACAGCGAAAACACTTAGGGTTAACTTAACGAGCCTAGCATGTACAGACATGGCCTCGGAACACGGAGACCGAAAGGTCGAGCATGAGTCGTATAGTAGATACGATCAACATGAAGATGTTCACCGACGTTGGCTAGTCCGTCTCACGTGATGATCGGACACGGCCTAGTTGACTCGGATCATGTGATCACTTAGATGACCAGAGGGATGTCTATCTGAGTGGGAGTTCATAAGATGAACTTAATTATCTTGAACATAGTCAAAAGACCTTTTGCAAATTATGTCGTAAGCTCGCGCTGTAGTTCCACTGTTTAGATATGTTCCTAGAGAAAATATAGTTGAAAGTTGAAAGTAGCGATTATGCGGACAGTAGAAAGCTTATGTCCTTAATGCACCGCTCAGTGTGTTGAACCCCAAACGTCGTTTGTGGATGTTGCGAACATCGGACATACACGTTTTGATAACTACGTGATAGTTCAGTTAAACGGTTTAGAGTTGAGGCACCAAAGATGTTTTCGAAACATCACGGAACATATGAGATGTTTCGAGGGCTGAAATTGGGATTTCAGGCTCGTGCCCACGTCAAAAGGTATGAGACCTCCGACGATTTTCTTAGCCTGCAAACTAACGGAGAAAAGCTCAATCGTTGAGCTTGTGCTCAGATTGTCTGAGTGCAACAATCACTTGAATCGAGTGGGAGTTAATCTTCCAGATGAAATAGTGATGGTTCTTCGAAGTCATTACCACCAAGCTGCTAGAGCTTCGTGATGAACTATGATATATCAGGGACATATATGATGATCCTTGAGATATTCGTGATGTTTGACACCGCGAAAGTAGAAATCAAGAAGGAGCATCAATTGTTGATGGTTGGTTAAACCACTAGTTTCAAGAAGGGCAAGGGCAAGAAGGGATACTTCGTGAAACGGCAATTCAGCTGCCGCTCTAGTGAAGAAACCCAAGGTTGAACCCAAACCCGAGACTAAGTGCTCCTGTAATAAGGGGAACAACCACTGGAGCAGAATTACCCTAGATACTTGGTAGATGAGAAGGCTGGCAAGGTCGATAGAAATATATTGGATATACATTATGTTAATGTGTACTTTACTAGTACTCCTAGTAGCACCAGGGTATTAAAATACCGGTTCGGTTGCTAAGTGTTAGTAACTCGAAATAAAAGAGCTACGGAATAAACGGAGACTAGCTAAAGGTGAGCTAACGATATGTGTTGGAAGTATTTCCAAGGTTGATGTGATCAAGCATCGCACGCTCCCTCTACCATCAAGATTTGGTGTTTGCGTTGAGCATAGACATGATTGGATTATGTCTATCGCAATATGGTTATTCATTTAAGGAGAATAATGGTTACTCTGTTTATTTAAATAATACCTTCAATGGTCTTGCACCTAAAGGAATGGTTTATTGAATCTCGATCGTAGTGATACACTTTTTCATGCCAAAAGAGATAAGATAGTAATGATAGTACCACTTACTTGTGGCACTGCCATGTAAGTCATATTGGTGTAAAACGCATGAAGAAGCTCCATGTTGATGGATCTTTGGACTCACTCGTTTTTGAAAAGTTTGAGACATGCGAACCATGTCTATTGGTGTATATGCATGAAGAAACTCCATGCAGATGGATCGTTTGGACTCACTTGATTTTGAATCACTTGAGATATGCAAATCATACCACATGGGCAAGATGACTGAAAAGCCTCGTTTTCAGTAAGATGGAACAAGATAGCAACTTGTTGGAAGTAACACATTTTGATGTGTGCAGTCCAATGAGTGCTGAGGCATGCAGTGAATATCGTTATGTTCTTACTTCACAGATGATTCGAGTAGATGTAGAGTATATTTACTTGATGAAACACAAGTCTGAATTATTGAATGGTTCAAGTAATTTCAGAGTGAAGTTGAAGATCATCGTGACAAGAGGATGAAATGTCTATGATATGATCATAGAGATGAGTATCTGAGTTACGAGCTTTGGCACGCAATTAAGACATTGTGAAAATTGTTTCACAATTAATACCGCCTCGAACACCATAGTGAGGGTGTGTCCGAACATCATTGTTGCACCCTATTGGATATGGTGCGTACCATGATGTCTCTTATCAAATTACCACTATTGTTCATGGGTTAGGCATTAGAGACAACCACATTCACTTTAAATAGGGAACCACGTAATTCCGTTGAGATGACACCATATGAACTATGGTTTAGAGAAACCTAAGTTGTCGTTTCTTAAAGGTTTGGGGCTGCGACGCTTATGTGAAAAAGTTTCAGGTTGATAAGCTTGAACCCAAAGCGGATAAAATGCATCTTCATAGGACACCCAAAACAGTTGGGTATACCTCCTAATTCAGATCCGAAAGCAATAGGGATTGTTTCTTGAATCGGGTCCTTTCTCGAGGAAAGGTTTCTCTCGAAAGAGTTGAGTGGGAGGATGGTGGAGACTTGATATGGTTATTGAACCATCACTTCAACCAGTGTGTATCAGGGCACAGGAAGTTGTTCCTGTGGCACCTACACCAATTGAAGTGGAAGCTTATGATAGTGATCATGAAGCTTCGGATCAAGTCACTACCGAGCCTCGTAGGACGACAAGGACACGTACTGCTTCGGAGTGGTACGGTAATCCTGTTTTGAAGGTCATGTTGCTAGACAAACAATGAACCCTATGGAGAAGCGATGGTGGGCCCAAATTCCGACAAATGGTTAGAAGCCATGAAATCCGAGATAGGATCCATGTATCAGAACAAAGCATGGACTTTGGTGGACTTGCCCGATGATCGGCAAGCCATTGAGATAAATGGATCTTTAAGAAGAAGACGGACGTGGACGGTAATGTCACCGTCTATGAAGCTCGACTTGTGGCGAAGAGTTTTTCACAAGTTCAAGGAGTTGACTACGATGAGATTTTCTCATCCGTAGCGATGCTTAAGTCCGTCGGAATCATGTTAGCATTAGCTGCATTTATGAAATCTGGCAGATGGATGTCAAAACGAGTTTCCTTACCAGTTTTCGTAAGGAAAGGTTGTATGTGATACAATTAGAAAAGTTTTGTTGATCCTAAGGATGCTAAAAGGTATGCTAGCTCTGGCGATCCTTCCATGGACTGGAGTAAGCATCTCGGAGTTGGAGTGTGCGCTTTGATGAGATGATCAAAGATTTTGGGTTTATACAAAGTTCATGAGAAACTTGTATTTCCAAAGAAGTGAGTGGGAGCGCTATAGAATTTCTGATGAGTATATGTTGTTGACATATTGATGATCAGAAATGATGTAGAATTTCTATAAAGCATATAGGGTTATTTGGAAAGTATTTTTCAATGGAAAAGCCTGGATTAAGCTACTTGAACATTGAGCGTCAAGATCTATAAGGATAGATTAAAATGCTTAATGGAACTTTCAAATGAGCACATACCTTGACATGATCTTGAAGGTGTTCAAGATGGATCAGTCAAAAGGAGTTCTTGCCTGAGTTATAAGGTATGAAGTTAAGACTTAAAGCTCGACCATGGCAGAATAGAGAGAAAGGACGAAGATCGTCCCCTATGCTTGAGACATAGGCTCTACAGTATGCTATGCTGTGTACCGCACCTGAAGTGTGCCTTGCCATGAGTCAGTCAAGGGGTACAAGAGTGATCCAAGAATGGATCACAGGACAGCGGTCAAAGTTATCCTTAGTAACTAGTGGACTAAGGAATTTTCTCGATTATGGAGGTGGTAAAAGAGTTCGTCGTAAAGGGTTACGTCGATGCAAGCTTAACACCTATCCGGATAGCTCTGAGTAGAGATACCGGATACGTATAATGGAGCAACAATTTAGAATTGCTCCAAGTGGAACAGTTATTTGGAATAGCTCCAAATAGAGCGTGGTAGCTACATCTAGGAGATGACATAGAGATTTGTAAAGCACACACGGATCTGAAAGGTTCAGACCCGTTGACTATAACCTCTCTCACAAGCATAACATGATCAAACCCTAAACTCTTTGGGTGTTAGTCACATGGGGATGTGACCTTGAGTGTTAATCACATATCGATGTTAACTAGATTATTGACTCTAGTGCAAGTGGGAGACTGTTGGAAATATGCCCTAGAGGCAATAATAAATTAGTTATTATTATATTTCTTTGTTCATGATAATAGTCTTTTATTCATGCTATAACTGTATTATCCGGAAATCGTAATACACGTGTGAATACATAGACCACAATATGTCCCTAGTGAGCCTCTAGTTGACTAGCTCGTTGTGATCAACAGATAGTCATGGTTTCCTGGCTATGGACATTGGATGTCGTTGATAACGGGATCACATCATTAGGAGAATGATGTGATGGACAAGACCCAATCCTAAGCATAGCATAGAGATCGTGTAGTTCGTATGCTAAAGATTTTCTAATGTCAAGTATCTTTTCCTTAGACCATGAGATTGTGCAACTCCCGGATACCGTAGGAGTGCTTTGGGTGTACCAAACGTCACAACGTAACTGGGTGGCTATAAAGGTGCATTACAGGTATCTCCGAAAGTGTCTGTTGGGTTGGCACGAATCGAGACTGGGATTTGTCACTCCGTGTAAATGGAGAGGTATCTCTGGGCCCACTCGGTAGGACATCATCATATGCGCAATGTGACCAAGGAGTTGATCACGGGATGATGTGTTACGGAACGAGTAAAGAGACTTGCCGGTAACGAGATTGAACAAGGTATAAGGATACTGACGATCGAATCTCGGGCAAGTACAATACCGCTAGACAAAGGGAATTGTATACGGGATTGATTAAGTCCTTGACATCGTGGTTCATCCGATGAGATCATCGTGGAACATGTGGGAGCCATCATGGGTATCCAGATCCCGCTGTTGGTTATTGACCGGAGAACGTCTCGGTCATGTCTGCATGTCTCCCGAACCCGTAGGGTCTACACACTTAAGGTTCGATGACGCTAGGGTTATAAAGGAAGTTTGTATGTGGTTACCGAATGTTGTTCGGAGTCCCGGATGAGATCCCGGACGTCATGAGGAGTTCCGGAATGGTCCGGAGGTAAAGATTTATATATGGGAAGTCCTGTTTTGGTCACCGGAAGAGTTTCGGGGTTTACCGGTAAAGTACCGGGACCACCGGGAGGGTCCCGGGGGTCCACCAAGTGGGGCCACCAACCCCGGAGGGCTGCATGGGCCATGTGTGGGAGGGAACCAGCCCCAGATGGGCTGGTGCGCCCCCCACAAGGGGCCCAAGGCGCAGGGGAGAGTGGGAGGGGGCAAACCCTAGGGCAGATGGGCCCTAAGGCCCATGCTCCCTGCGCCTCCCTCTCCTCCCCCTCTTGGCCGCCACCCCCTTTGCCATCTAGGGCTGGCCGCACCCCTTGGGGGTGGGAAACCCTAGAAGGGGGCGCAGCCCCTCTCCCCTATAAATAGTGAGGCATAGGGCTTCCCATAAGACAGAGAAAGACAAGAGAACTTCTCCCTCTTGGTGCAGCCCTGCGTCTCTTCTTCCTCCTCTTCTGTGGTGCTTGGCGAAGCCCTGCTGGATAGCCACGCTCCTCCACCACCACCACACCGTTGTGCTGCTGCTGGATGGAGTCTTCCTCAACCTCTCCCTCTCTCCTTGCTGGATCAAGGCATGGGAGACGTCACCGGGTTGTACGTGTGTTGAACGCGGAGGTGCCGTCCGTTCGGCACTTGATCATCGGTGATTTGAATCACGACGAGTACGACTCCATCAACCCCGTTCACTTGAACGCTTCCGCTTGGCGATCTACAAGGGTATGTAGATGCACTCTCCTTCCCCTCTTTGCTGGTCTCTCCATAGATAGATCTTGGTGATACGTAGGAAAATTTTGAATTTCTGCTACGTTCCCCAACAGTGAGGTAGCTAGTGAAAGTAGAACTCGAATAGTGGTCAGTCGAGCCACAGGTGAGTAAGTATCAAAGAAATCTTCACCTTCCTTTTGGGTATAACCCTTAGCCACGAGCCGAGCCTTGTACTTTTCGATAGTACCATCAGGCCTAAGCTTCTTCTTAAATACCCATTTGCATCCTATAGGTTTGCACCCATAAGGACGATCAGTTATCTCCCAAGTTTCATTCGCCACGATGGAATCCATCTCGCTACAAACTGCTTCCTTCCAGTAGTCAGCATCTTCAGATGCATAGGCCTCTGAAATAGAACTGGGAGTGTCATCTGTGAGATACACAAGAAAATCATCACCAAAGGACTTTGCAGTCCTCTGTCTCTTGCTCCTAGTAGGAACTTCATTGTTCTCCTCCACAGGACTTTCAAAGTGTTCCATCGAAATGGCAGGTTTGGTAATTGTAACTGGTTCCAGATTCGATGAACTAGGCATCTCCTGATTAGATGAGGTAGCCATATCCTTCATGGGAAAGATATCGTCAAAGAAAGTCGCATCATTCGACTCCATGATCGTACCAACGTGCATGTCCGGTACCTCAGATTTTACAACCAAGAATCTATAGCCAATGCTATGAAAAGCATATCCCAGGAAAACACAATCCACAGTCTTTGGTCCAAGCTTCCGCTTCTTTGGAATTGGAACATTGACTTTCGCCAAACAACCCCATGTTCGCAGATAAGAGAGTTTTAACCTTTTCTTCTCCCATTCCTCGAATGGAGTTATCTCTTTGTTCTTTGTGGGGACTCGATTTAGGACATGACATGCTATCAATATCGCCTCCCCCCACCATGCCTTGGAGAGACCCGATGTGTCTAACATGGCGTTAACCAAATCAGTTAGAGTACGGTTCTTTCTTTCGGCCACCCCATTTGACTGAGGTGAGTAGGGAGGCGTCCTCTCATGGATTATACCATGTTCTGCACAAAAAGCATCAAATTCATTGGAAAAATACTCTCCACCACGGTCGGACCTAAGCCAATTGATTTTCCGATCAAGTTGGCTTTCCACTTCAGCTTTATAGATCTTGAAAAAGTTCAAAGCCTCATCCTTAGATTTCAGAAGATACACACAGCAGTATCTAGTGGAGTCGTCAATTAACGTCATGAAATATTTCTTTCCACCTTTTGTCAAAACACCATTCATTTCACATAGATCTGAATGTATAAGTTCTAGTGGTGCAAGATTTCTCGTCTCCGCAGTCACGTGAGATTTACGAGGTTGCTTAGCTTGCACACACACTTGACACTTAGATCCCTTAACGGTGGTAAAACTAGGGATTAAGTTCAACTTCGCTAGTCGCGACATGCAACCAAAGTTAACATGACAAAGTCGTGAATGCCACACATTTGATTCACTATTGTTGCAAATATGATTAACTACTTTATTGCAAACGTCTGATAAGGATAAACGAAACAGGCCTCCTGACTCATAGCCTTTACCAACAAAGGTTCCATACTTGGATATTACAAATTTATTCAACTCAAAGACAAGCTTGTAGCCATCTCTACACAGAAGAGATCCGCTAATAAGATTTTTATTGACGGAGGGGACATAATGCACGTTCATCAGCCGCACGATCTTCCCCGAAGTAAACTTCAGATCGACCGTGCCAACACCACGAACAGAAGCACTTGAACCGTTGGCCATCAGCACGGTTGAAGTCCCTGCGGTCTGATAAGACAAAAACATGGAAATATCACCGCATACATGCACATTAGCACCCGTGTCAATCAACCAATCAGGAGAATGACATACTGAAAGAATAGTGGGAAATATACCATACCCAACATCCTTCATGTCAATGTCTCCGATAACAACATTAGCGGTATTGCCGCCTTTCCCAGGATGACGCTTGTCATAGCGATTGGGCAACTAGGAGCCCAATGATCAGGATCTCCACACACATGACAAGCACCTTTCTTCTTGTCATTCTTCTTCTTGAAGTTCGTGTGCTGCACAGCCTTGTTCTTCCCATCAAACTTTCCTTTACCATCAAACTTGCCCTTGTTCTTGAACTTGTGGGACTGGAAGTTTTTCTTCTGTACCAGATTGGCACTAGATCCTCCCTCAATACCTCGAGCACGTGTGTCCTTTGCTCTCGCCTTTTCTTCCACATCAAGAGTGCCAATGAGATCCGGGACGGAAAACTCCTGCCTCTTATGCTTCAGCAAGGTAGCAAAGTTCCTCCACGAAGGAGGAAGCTTAGTGATGATACCCCCGGCAACAAACTTGTCCGGTAGGATACAATTGAAGTGCTCAAGTTCTCTAGCAAATGACTGTATCTCGTGAGCCTGCTCAACCACGGAGCGCTCTTCAGTCATCCTGTAATCATAGAATTGCTCCATGATGTACAGCTCAGTGCCGGCATCCGAGAACCCAAACTTGGCCTCGAGTGCGTCCCACATATCTTTTCCATTGTCAATTGACACATAAGCATCAACTATGTTCTCACCAAGAACACTCAAGAGAGCAGCCTTAAACAAGGTATCCATTTTCTGAAAAGCTTGTGCTTGTTGGGCATCTTGCTCTCCTTCAGGTTTGCCAAGAGTGGCGTCATAGCAACTCATGGTTTGAAACCATAAGACTGCTCTCACGCGCCACGTCTTATAGTGGATACCCTCAAACATAGGAGGTCTCATGGAAGCAGCAAAACCATTCGAGGTAAATTGCCTATAATAAGGTTTTTGGATTGTTGGAAATATGAGCAATTTACCGAATAATTTTATTAACAGAAATACTAGATAAAGCATGACTAGTATAGCAGTGATGAAACAAGTCATGCGATTTGACAAAGAGAAGGTAAATAACATCTGCATATATAATCTAGAACCGATCATCTCTAGAGCAGACAGTAGATCAAGATGCATAAGAGAGAAGGTAAACATCGTCTGCATATATGAGTTTGAAGTAAACACATCTAGAACAGACACTAGATGAAGTTGCTTATACGACATAGAACCTAACATACGTAGGACAGAAACTAGAGCCAAGAACTGTAGTAGGACTTCTAACAAAAAGGAGAAGAACACGTATGGCACAGCAGCAGCAGAAGCGCTGGACTTGGGGTCGGTGTCCTCGCCTGCCATGTCGTCGAGGAGGTCGTGGACGTCGGGAAGAAGTCGCCGTCCGGGAAGTAGTCGTCGGCGACCGGATCGTCCGTGATGAAGTAGCCAGTAGTCGCGCAGAGCGCTCCCCAAAAACCTTATCACCCTTCTCCCATACAGGACTCAAAGAGTGCGGTTTCGGAGGCCTACTGTCCCGACCTGCGGTGCACGCCGCAAGCCGGGATGAGGAAGACAGCGGTAGCTCAGGGAATGGAACCGGTGGCGAGTGGAAGGAGAAGTTCTGGTGCGTCTCTCTGAGAGGAGCGACCTCCCTTTTATAGGCGCAAGAGAAGGAGGCGAACAGGCTGAGGCGGGAGGTGAAGCAATGGAGGGAGACGAAACGAACAGGCAGCACGCGAAGAGGTGCGCGCCGTTTGTTCGTATTCATGCTCCACTACAGCAAAACGTTTCAGCTCCCGTGTGACCGTTCGTATACCCGTCGTGCGTGGCAAAAATTTAGACATCGGCTCGGCTCATTCCCGCAACCCGCGGCGCGGCGCGTCGTGACGAGGCGAGGCGTGGCGTGGCGAGGCGGGCGGCGGAGGAGGAGCGCGCGTGGATGTCCCTCTTGTTCTCATGCTCATACAAGTGGGGAAGGAGCCTCCCTTATAAGGAGGTCCAACTCCCTCTAAACTAGCAATGTGGGACTAAACTTTAGTAGTATCCCTTGCCTTGCACAAATGGGCTAAGTGGGCCTCTAGGATTTATTAGGAATTTCTGAAATAGTTATTGGGCTGCCCCAATATAGACTAAATTCCAGCAATCCCCCACCAGATCCCAGAGGCACACAGAATTTGCCTTTGGTTCCAAAACACTGTTTTATATACCGGTACTGCAGTGGAGACTGTTAAGTTGAACTTCCACCTAGAACTCTATGCTACACTAGTAAGCAACTTGAACAGTGGACTGGGCCTTGAACTGCAAGTTTTCTGCGAATCTAGATTCACATAACACCTTGACCGATACGTGGCTACCGTGGGTCTTTCCCGCGAGTGGAGCTTATGTGTCATACTCCGTGACTTTTCATGATTTTACTAGAGAGAACCCTACTCTCATAGATTGCAACGTTTGACAATCAGACTCATATAGGTGTGTTCTTCAAAAGATGTTCTGCAGGATAACATCTCTACTTAAATAAGCCACTTAGAACACATTAAGATATACATCAACCTGCCATGCAGATTAGGAGAGTATTGCATCTTCATGGAGTGGTATTTTTAATAGTAAGGATACTCTCCTCCCAGTTGACCAACAGCTTGTCTTCCACATCTAATTCACGGAATCTCCGATCACAAAGAATAGGTTACCACTGTGAACAACTCATATTGTGGGTCTCATACCCATCTCCCTCGATGCATTATCTATCACATTACGTGATAGACCCTTAGTGAAAGGATCTGCCAGATTTTTAGACGTTTGGATATAATCCAATGCAATAACTCCGGAGTTTCTCATTTTCCTGACAGACTTTAACCTTCTCTGAACGTGTCTTGATGACTTCATGTTATCCTTAGAGCCGTTCACTTTCGTGATCACAGTTTGATTGTCACAGTTCATAAGGATACCCGGTACAGGTTTCTCAACAACCGACAAGTCATTCAAGAGTCGGCGAAGCCAATCTGCTTCGACCGTAGCTGTATCTAGTGCTGTGAGTTCTGCTTCCATAGTTGACCTCGTTAAGATGCTCTGCTTGCAAGACTTCCAAGAAACAGCGCTACCTCCATGAGTGAACACATATCCGCTCGTGGCCTTTATCTCATCAGCATCTGAGATCCAGTTTGAGTCACTATACCCTTCAAGCACCTTTGGGTGCCCGGTGTAGTGAATTCCATAATTTACAGTGCCTTTCAAATAACGCAAAACTCTCTCTAGAGCTTTCCAATGCACATCTCCCGGTTTTGAGACAAACCGGCTCAGCTTGCTAACAGCAAAAGAGATGTCAGGTCTTGTAGCACTGGCTAAGTACATAAGCGAGCCAATAATCTGAGAATACTTCAATTGATCTCTAGCAATTCTTCGATTCTTTTGAAGCAGCACGCTAGCATCATATGGTGTTGGAGAGGGCTTGCAGTCACTATAGCCAAAGCGACTCAAGATCTTTTCCACATAGTGAGATTGAAGCAATGTAATCCCACCATCATCGTCTCTCAACAACTTGATGTTCAGAATGACATCAGCCACTCCTAAATCCTTCATCTCAAAACAGCGAGATAGAAAATCCTTGACCTCCTTAATAACATTCAGATTTGTTCCGAAAATCAGTATGTCATCAACATACAAGCAAAGCATAACTCCCTCGCCCCCACCATGGCGATAGTACACACATTTGTCAGCTTCGTTCACAACAAAGCCTGCGGCTGTTAAAGTTCTTTCGAACTTCTCATGCCACTGTTTGGGTGCTTGCTTGAGTCCGTACAAAGACTTCAGCAACTTGCACACTTTCCCTTCCTGACCATCTATTACAAACCCATCTGGTTGTTCCATATAAATTTCCTCATCCAACTCTCCATTCAGGAAAGCAGTCTTAACATCCATTTGATGAACGAGAAGACCATGTGAGGCAGCTAGTGAAAGTAGAACTCGAATAGTGGTCAGTCGAGCCACAGGTGAGTAAGTATCAAAGAAATCTTCACCTTCCTTTTGGGTATAACCCTTAGCCACGAGCCGAGCCTTGTACTTTTCGATAGTACCATCAGGCCTAAGCTTCTTCTTGAATACCCATTTGCATCCTATAGGTTTGCACCCATAAGGACGATCAGTTATCTCCCAAGTTTCATTCGCCAAGATGGAATCCATCTCGCTACGAACTGCTTCCTTCCAGTAGTTAGCATCTTCAGATGCATAGGCCTCTGAAATAGAACTGGGAGTGTCATCTGTGAGATACACAAGAAAATCATCACCAAAGGACTTTGCAGTCCTCTGTCTCTTGCTCCTAGTAGGAACTTCATTGTTCTCCTCCACAGGACTTTCAAAGTGTTCCATCGAAATGGCAGGTTTGGTAATTGTAACTGGTTCCTGATTCGATGAACTAGGCATCTCCTGATTAGATGAGGTAGCCATATCCTTCATGGGAAAGATATCTTCAAAGAAAGTCGCATCATTCGACTCCATGATCGTACCAACGTGCATGTCCGGTACCTCAGATTTTACAACCAAGAATCTATAGCCAATGCTATGAAAAGCATATCCCAGGAAAACACAATCCACAGTCTTTGGTCCAAGCTTCCGCTTCTTTGGAATCGGAACATTGACTTTCGCCAAACAACCCCATGTTCGCAGATAAGAGAGTTTTAACCTTTTCTTCTCCCATTCCTCGAATGGAGTTATCTCTTTGTTCTTTGTGGGGACTCGATTTAGGACATGACATGCTGTCAATATCGCCTCCCCCCACCATGCCTTGGAGAGACCCGATGTGTCTAACATGGCGTTAACCAAATCAGTTAGAGTACGGTTCTTTCTTTCGGCCACCCCATTTGACTGAGGTGAGTAGGGAGGCGTCCTCTCATGGATTATACCATGTTCCGCACAAAAAGCATCAAATTCATTGGAAAAATACTCTCCACCACGGTCGGACCTAAGCCTCTTGATTTTCCGATCAAGTTGGTTTTCCACTTCAGCTTTATAGATCTTAAAAAAGTTCAAAGCCTCATCCTTAGATTTCAGAAGATACACACAGCAGTATCTAGTGGAGTCGTCAATTAACGTCATGAAATATTTCTTTCCACCTTTTGTCAAAACACCATTCATTTCACATAGATCTGAATGTATAAGTTCTAGTGGTGCAAGATTTCTCGTCTCCGCAGTCACGTGAGATTTACGAGGTTGCTTAGCTTGCACACACACTTGGCACTTAGATCCCTTAACGGTGGTAAAACTAGGGATTAAGTTCAACTTCGCTAGTCGCGACATGCAACCAAAGTTAACATGACAAACTCGTGAATGCCACACATTTGATTCACTATTGTTGCAAATATGATTAACAACTTTATTGCAAACGTCTGATAAGGATAAACGAAACAGGCCTCCTGACTCATAGCCTTTATCAACAAAGGTTCCATACTTGGATATTACAAATTTATTCGACTCAAAGACAAGCTTGTAGCCATCTCTACACAGAAGAGATCCGCTAACAAGATTTTTATTGACGGAGGGGACATAATGCACGTTCTTCAGCCGCACGATCTTCCCCGAAGTAAACTTCAGATCGACCGTGCCAACACCACGAACAGAAGCACTTGAACCGTTGCCCATCAGCACGGTTGAAGTCCCTGCGGTCTGATAAGACGAAAACATGGAAATATCACCGCGTACATGCACATTAGCACCCGTGTCAATCAACCAATCAGGAGAATGACATACTGAAAGAATAGCGGGAAATATACCATACCCAACATCCTTCATGTCAATGTCTCCGATAACAACATTAGCGGTCTTGCCGCCTTTCCCAGGATACGTTTGTCATAGCGATTGGGGCAACTAGGAGCCCAATGATCAGGATCTCCACACACATGACAAGCACCTTTCTTCTTGTCATTCTTCTTCTTGAAGTTCGTGTGCTGCACAACCTTGTTCTTCCCATCAAACTTTCCTTTACCATCAAACTTGCCCTTGTTCTTAAACTTGTGGGACTGGAAGTTTTTCTTCTGTACCAGATTGGCACTAGATCCTCCCTCAATACCTCGAGCACGTGTGTCCTTTGCTCTCGCCTTTTCTTCCACATCAAGAGTGCCAATGAGATCCGGGATGGAAAACTCCTGCCTCTTATGCTTCAGCAAGGTAGCAAAGTTCCTCCACGAAGGAGGAAGCTTAGTGATGATACCCCCGGCAACAAACTTGTCCGGTAGGATACAATTGAAGTGCTCAAGTTCTCTAGCAAATGACTGTATCTCGTGAGCCTGCTCAACCACGAAGCGCTCTTCAGTCATCCTGTAATCATAGAATTGCTCCATGATGTACAGCTCAGTGCCGGCATCCGAGACCCCAAACTTGGCCTCGAGTGCGTCCCACATATCTTTTCCATTGTCAATTGACGCATAAGCATCAACTATGTTCTCACCAAGAACACTCAAGAGAGCAGCCTTAAACAAGGTATCCATTTTCTGAAAAGCTTGTGCCTGTTGGGCATCTTGCTCTCCTTCAGGTTTGCCAAGAGTGGCGTCATAGCAACTCATGGTTTGAAACCATAAGACTGCTCTCACGCGCCACGTCTTATAGTGGATACCCTCAAACATAGGAGGTCTCATGGAAGCAGCAAAACCATTCGAGGTAAATTGCCTATAATAAGGTTTTTGGATTGTTGGAAATATGAGCAATTTACCGAATAATTTTATTAACAGAAATACTAGATAAAGCATGACTAGTATAGCAGTGATGAAACAAGTCATGCGATTTGACAAAGAGAAGGTAAATAACATCTGCATATATAATCTAGAACCGATCATCTCTAGAGCAGACAGTAGATCAAGATGCATAAGAGAGAAGGTAAACATCGTCTGCATATATGAGTTTGAAGTAAACACATCTAGAACAGACACTAGATGAAGTTGCTTATACGACATAGAACCTAACATACGTAGGACAGAAACTAGAGCCAAGAACTGTAGTAGGACTTCTAACAGAAAGGAGAAGAACACGTACGACTCAGCAGCAGCAGAAGCGCTGGACTTGGGATCGGTGTCCTTGCCTGCCATGTCGTCGAGGAGGTCGTGGACGTCGGGGAAGAAGTCGTCGTCCGGGAAGTAGTCGTCGGCGACTGGATCGTCCGTGATGAAGCAGCCAGTAGTCGCGCAGAGCGCTCCCCAAAAACCTTATCACCCTTCTCCCGTACAGGACTCAAAGAGTGCGGTTTCGGAGGCCTACTGTCCCGACCTGCGGTGCACGCCGCAAGCCGGGATGAGGAAGACAGCGGTAGCTCAGGGAATGGAACCGGTGGCGAGTGGAAGGAGAAGTTCTGGTGCGTCTCTCTGAGAGGAGCGACCTCCCTTTTATAGGCGCAAGAGAAGGAGGCGAACAGGCTGCGGCGGGAGGTGAAGCAATGGAGGGAGACGAAACGAACAGGCAGCACGCGAAGAGGTGCGCGCCGTTCGTTCGTATTCACGCTCCACTACAGCAAAACGTTTCAGCTCCCGTGTGACCGTTCGTATACCCGTCGTGCGTGGCAAAAATTTAGACATCGGCTCATTCCCGCAAACCGCGGCGGGCGGCGGAGGAGGAGGAGCGCGCGTGGATGTCCCTCTTGTTCTCATGCTCATACAAGTGGGGAAGGACCCTCCCTTATAAGGAGGTCCAGCTCCCTCTAAATTAGCAATGTGGGACTAAACTTTAGTAGTATCCCTTGCCTTGCACAAATAGGCTAAGTGGGCCTCTAGAATTTATTAGGAATTTCTGAAATAGTTATTGGGCTGCCCCAATATAGACTAAATTCCAGCAGTACGTACGTACCAGGCATGATTGGGCTAAAGTCAATACTACCATGTCCAGGAATAGAATAGAATGCAGTGCAACACGTCTCCATGATGAGTGAGAGAGCAGTCGTCCGTCTCGCCTGTCCTGTCTCCTTCCTTGTTTCGCCTGTCCTGTACACGTTGCAAGGTCTTTGAATGATTACGTACTAATACTGTACTACCAAACGACACGATGGTTTCAAATCGCCTAAGTGCTGCTAACCACGAGTGGGTGCGAATATAGGATATAATCGCCTAAGTTTGATGGATGGGAATCTTGACTCCGTCTCGTCTCGTCGCAGAATTTCAAATTGAAATGCTGGCTGCTAGTATGTATACCAAATATGTGCGCGCATATGCCTGAGATGCACCTGGTGGCCGGCGGCAGCGAGTGGGACCGTCTCGCACAACATTCTCTACTGTTAATTAGCCGTGTCCGTCTCCCAACACTCCCCTAAATATATAGGGCGCTTATAGGCGCCGGTGCGCCGGCCGAAAGTTTCGGCCGGTCCAGCCCGGGCCGTTCGATTTAAGCCACGCAGCCGCTGGATCCCAAGCAAAAAAAAAAAAAAAAAAAAAAAAAAACGAATCGCCCCCAGCTCTCTTCTTCCTCGGGGAGTTAGTTGGATCCGCGTGTCCCGTTTGGGGGAGCGCGGCGCCGCGCCTCCTGTCTCCTCCGGTGGTCGCCGGTCCCCACCCTCACCGGTCTTCCTCGTCGCCGCCGGACCCCACCCTCGCCGCCCATCCTCGTCGCCGATCCTCGCCCTCGCCGCCCGTCCTCGTCGCCAGTCCCCGCCCTCGCCGGCTGTCCACGTCGCCAGTTCCCATGCAACAACTCCACCTGCGTTGCAGCTCTTGACGGCGACGGTTGTGGCTCGGCCGCCGGCCCTCGCCATTGATGCTCGCCGCAGGAAATTATATCGACGGCGACCGTCAGTCAATCAACACCGTTTTGAATGGATGTAGCAAAAAACTTCACCCGTAGTAGCAAAAGTAAACTACGGTTGCAGCAAAAATCAAACACCGTCGCCGTCTTTCGCGAGGTCGCGACTCCGCCTTACATGGATGTAGCAAAAAGCTTCACCGATAGAAGCAAAATTCTACTATGGTTGTAGCAAAAATCAAACACCGTCGCCGTCTTTCGCGAGGTCGCAACTCTGCCTTACATGGATGTAGCAAAAACTTCAGTGGTAGTAGCAAAATTCTACTACGATTGCAACAAAAATCGTCGTTGTCATCGTCGCGAGGTCGCAGCTCCGCCTGATGGATGTAGCAAAAACCTTCGCCGGTAGTAACAAAAACCAACTACGGTTGCAGCTTCCCCTTATTGTGCAGTTTCATTGAAGCTTTTCTGTCTATGGTTGAAGCTTTTTTCAACAGCTGTTGAAGCTGTTCTGGATGGCGGTTGCAACACTAGTATACGCGGGCTGCATCCAGCCATGGTGGCCGGCGAGGGAGCGCCTGGCCGCCGGCGATGGAGGTTGTGGTCGCCCAGTCACAGCCCGGGGGGAGGGGGAAAGGGGGGGGGGGGAGGGAGTGGGGAGGGGGGAGGGGATGCGCCCGCGTGAAAGCTTGAGGTAGGGGATGGATCTGGCCATGGCGGCAGGCAGCCATGGCAGCCGGCGAGGGGAGCCTGGCCGCCAGCGATGGAGGTCGTGGTGGCCCAGTCGCAGCTCGGGAAGAGGGGGAGGGGGGAGGGGACATACTTCCAGGAGGCGGCGCTCGCGAGAGGAAGAAGAAGCACATAAGAAAAAACGTTCCGTCCGTGGAAAAGAGCGAGCGAGCGAGGGGCACCGGCCGAAGCGTTCGGCCGGTGCGCCGATGCCAAACGTTTCCCAAATATATATATACTCCTACTCCGTATCCGTACTAGTGGCACATTTGACGACATACATGCAGACGGCATACACGTACTCCCTCCTTTCATCTATACTAGCAAAAAGGCCCGTGCGTTGCAACGGAAGAAAAAAAATTCAGTCATATCTTCAGCTGGGTCAGTTGGACAAACTATGTGTGGCCGGTTGGCAGGTTATGACTCGACAATTTTATTTTTCTCCGACCTGGCCCACAGTGCGCCGTCATATGGGCTTCCTCTGTTGGGTCAAAATGGGTGGTAAGTAACGAAACCAAATAGCTTACGTGAAATTAATTAAAGCATGACCAAACGAAACGGGACGAAACCAAGAATATCACCTCCTTTTAATAGTAGGTATAGATATAGATAAGGCCTAATGCGTTTTTCAAGGTTAAGTTTAACCAAATGTTAGAGCAATAATATATGGCATGCAAATTAAACAAAACATACCATTAAATTCGTATGTGAAAGGAGCACATTATACATGTCATATACTATTAATCTTTTCAATAGTCAAAGGCGGTATTGAAAAACGCATTAGGCTCTATATCCGACCAGTATCCGCCATGGCGGATTCGCCGCATTGGTTTTAGACCCAATCATCGATGGATTTCACCTCACGAGAGTCCTGATGGACGGCGGCAGTAGCCTGAACCTGCTTTACCAGGATACAGTGCGCAAGATGGGCATAGACCCCTCAAGGGTTAAACCTACAAAGACGACTTTCAAAGGCGTCATACCAGGTGTTGAGGCCAATTGTACAGGCTCAGTCACACTGGAAGTGGTCTTCGGATCCCCGGACAATTTTCGGAGCGAGGAGTTAATCTTCGACATAGTCCCATTCCGCAGCGGCTATCACGCCCTGCTCGGACGAACCGCATTTGCAAAGTTCAACACGATACCGCATTACGCATACCTCAAGCTCAAGATGCCAGGCCCTCGTGGAGTCATCACGGTAAATGGAAATACGGAACGCTCCCTCCGAACGGAGGAACACACAGCGGCTCTCGCGGCAGAAGTACAGAGCAGCCTTTTAAGGCAATATTCGAGTCCGGCCGTTAAACGGCCGGACATGGCCAAACGCGCCCGGAGCAACATCAACCAAGACTACCTGGCACGTTCCGAGCACGCGTAGCAATGCGGCCCCAACCCCAGCCCTTGCATAATTGCAAGACCAACCCTCCGCGTACATCATTACGCTTTGGAGATACCATGGGCCTAGGGGAAGGGGCACGACCACAACAGACCCAGAGTGCGGCTCGACCACACCAGGGGCTCACAAGTGTGTCACTCCTTTTTGTTATTATTTTATTTCTTTATGTACACAGGAATCCGTTCACCAGAGGCCCTGTCCGGTGGTGAACCCGCCGAATTCATGATGCAACAGCCAGGGAAGAAAGAAGACTGCGATAAACACTTAGGTGGTCTCCATTACGAGCATTAAATT
This sequence comes from Triticum timopheevii, assembly GCA_963921465.1. Taxonomy (NCBI): domain Eukaryota; kingdom Viridiplantae; phylum Streptophyta; class Magnoliopsida; order Poales; family Poaceae; genus Triticum; species Triticum timopheevii. The sequence continues at coordinate 651,963,828 of OY997264.1, forward strand.
TGATTATATCCACCAGTCCGCAGCCCATCCCTGGAGGGGGACACATTTGATTAGTCCAATCCCTTACTTACCGCACTATTTGTATCATTCCGCACTCATAGCAGAATTCTTTAAATAAATAATGCAACATTTTTTGCCTGTTATTGCATTACTTTACACATATGTTCATTAATGACATCTGGCACCCGTATATTATTGGTACGGTCGAATACACCAGGGGCTTATGTTCCCCGCATTATGGTGTGATAAGTCCGAACACTTTCACTGTTGGGGAAAGTTGACAAATCTACGCCCACAACAAATTGTGTTCTACTCGTGCAAGAGAACTACGCATAGACCTAGCTCATGATGCCACTGTTGGGGAACGTTCCAGAAAACAAAAATTTTTCCTACGGTTTCACCAAGATCCATCTATGAGTTCATCTAGCAACGAGTCATTAGATGCATCTACGTACCTTGTAGATCGCGAGCGAAAGCGTTCAAAGAACGGGGATGATGTAGTCGAACACGACGTGATTCGAATCACCGGAGATCCTAGCACCGAACGGACGGCACCTCCGCGTTCAACACACGTACGAAACAGCCACGTATCCTCCTTCTTGATCCAGCAAGGGGGGGAGGAGAGGTTGAGTGAGATGGCACCAGCAGCAGCACGACGGCGTGGTGTTGATGGAGCTGCAGTACTCCGGCAGAGCTTCGGTAAGCACTATGGAGGAGGAGGAGGTGTTGGAGAGGGAGAAGGAGGCAACCAAAGGCCTTAGGTGTGTTTGCTCCTCCTTTTCCCCACTATATATAGGGCCAAGGGAGAGGGGGAGGCGCAGCCCTTGCCCCTTCCTCCAAGGAAGGGTGCGGCCAAGGGGGGGGGAGGAGTCCATCCTCCCCAAGGCACCTCGGAGGTGCCTTCCCCCTTTAGGACTCTCCCCTTTTTTCCTTCTCTTGGCGCATGGGCCTCTTGGGGCTGGTGCCCTTGGCCCATGTAGGCCAAGGCGCACCCCCTACAGCCCATGTGGCCCCTCGGGACAGGTGGCCCCACCCGGTGGACCCCCGGGACCCTTCCGGTGGTCCCGGTACAATACCGATAACCCCGAAACTTGTCCCGATGCCCGAAACAGGACTTCCCATATATAAATCTTTACCTCCGGACCATTCCGGAACTCCTCGTGACGTCCGGGATCTCATCCGGGACTCCGAACAACATTCGGGTTACTGCATATACATATCCCTACAACCCTAGCGTCACCGAACCTTAAGTGTGTAGACCCTACGGGTTCGGGAGACATGTAGACATGACCGAGATCGCTCTCCGGTCAATAACCAACAGCGGGATCTGGATACCCATGTTGGCTCCCACATGATCCACGATGATCTCATCGGATGAACCATGATGTCGAGGATTTAATCAACCCCGTATGCAATTCCCTTTGTCAATCGATATGTTACTTGCCCGAGATTCGATCGTCGGTATCCCAATACCTCGTTCAATCTCGTTACCGGCAAGTCACTTTACTCGTACCGCAATGCATGATCCCGTGACCAGACACTTGGTCACTTTGAGCTCATCATGATGATGCATTACCGAGTGGGCCCAGTGATACCTCTCCGTCATACGGAGTGACAAATCCCAGTCTCGATCCGTGTCAACCCAACAGACACTTTCGGAGATACCTGTAGTGCACCTTTATAGTCACCCAGTTACGTTGTGACGTTTGATACACCCAAAGCACTCCTACGGTATCCAGGAGTTACACGATCTCATGGTCAAAGGAAAAGATACTTGACATTAGAAAAGCTCTAGCAAACGAACTACACGATCTCACGCTATGCTTAAGATTGGGTCTTGTCCATCACATCATTATCCTAATGATGTGATCCCGTTATCAATGACATCCAATGTTCATAGCCAGGAAACCATGACTATCTATTGATCAACGAGCTAGTCAACTAGAGGCTTACTAAGGACATGTTGGTGTCTGTTATTCACACATGTATTACGATTTCCGGATAATACAATTATAGCATGAATAAAGACAATTATCATGAACAAAGAAATATAATAATAATGCTTTTATTATTGCCTCTAGGGCATAGTTCCAACAGTCTCCCACTTGCACTAGAGTCAATAATCTAGTTACATTGTGATGAATCAAACACCCATGGAATTCTGGTGTTGATCATGTTTTGCTCTAGGGAGAGGTTTAGTCAACGGATCCGCTACATTCAGGTACATATGTACTTTACAAATCTCTATGTCTCCATCTTGAACATTTTCACGAATGGAGTTGAAGCGACGCTTGATGTGCCTTGTCTTCTTGTGAAACCTGGGCTCCTTGGCAAGTGCAATAGCTCCAGTGTTGTCACAGAAGAGCTTGATTGGCCCCGACGCATTGGGTATGAATCCTAGGTCGGTGATGAACTCCTTCACCCATATTGCTTCATGTGCTGCCTCCGAGGCTGCCATGTACTCCGCTTCACATGTAGATCCCGCCACGACGCTCTACTTGCAACTGCACCAGCTTACTGCCCCACCATTCAAAATATACACGTATCCGGTCTGTGACTTAGAGTCATCCAGATATGTGTCGAAGCTAGCATCGACGTAACCCTTTACGACGAGCTCTTCGTCACCTCCATAAACGAGAAACATTTCCTTAGTCCTTTTCAGGTACTTCAGGATATTCTTGACCGCTGTCCAGTGTTCCTTGCCGGGATTACTTTGGTACCTTCCTACCAAACTTACGGCAAGGTTTACATCAGGTCTGGTACACAGCATGGCATACATAATAGAACCTATGGCTGAGGCATAGGGGATGACACTCATCTCTTCTATATCTTCTGCCGTGGTCGGACATTGAGCTGAGCTCAATTTCACACCTTGCAAAACAGGCAAGAACCCTTTCTTGGACTGATCCATTTTGAACTTCTTCAAAATCTTATCAAGATATGTGCTTTGTGAAAGACCTATGAGGCGTCTCGATCTATCCCTATAGATCTTGATGCCTAATATATAAGCAGCTTCTCCAAGGTCCTTCATTGAAAAACTCTTATTCAAGTAGGCCTTAATGCTGTCCAAAAGTTCTATATCATTTCCCATCAAAAGTATGTCATCTACATATAGTATGAGAAATGCTATAGAGCTCCCACTCACTTTCTTGTAAACACAGGCTTCTCCATAAGTCTGTGTAAACCCAAACGCTTTGATCATCTCATCAAAACGAATGTTCCAACTCCGAGATGCTTGCACCAGCCCATAAATCGAGCGTTGGAGCTTGCACACCTTGTCAGCATTCTTAGGATCGACAAAACCTTCCGGCTGCATCATATACAATTCTTCCTTAAGTAAACCATTAAGGAATGCCGTTTTGACGTCCATTTGCCAAATTTCATAATCATAAAATGTGGCAATTGCTAACATGATTCGGACGGACTTCAGCTTCGCTACCGGTGAGAAAGTCTCATTGTAGTCAACCCCTTGAACTTGTCGATAACCCTTAGCGACAAGCCGAGCTTTATAGATGGTCACATTACCATCCGCGTCTGTCTTCTTCTTAAAGATCCATTTATTTTCTATGGCTCGCCGTTCTACGGGCAAGTCAGTCAAAGTCCATACTTCGTTTTCATACATGGATCCTATCTCGGATTTCATGGCTCTAGCCATTTGTCGGAATCCGGGCCCGCCATCGATTCTTCATAGTTCGAAGGTTCACTGTTGTCTAACAACATGATTTCCAAGACAGGGTTGCCGTACCACTCTGGTGTGGAACGTGTCCTTGTGGACCTTCGAATTTCAGTAGGAGCTTGATCAGAAGTATCTTGATCATCATCATTAACTTCCTCTCTAGTCGGTGCAGGCACCTCAGGAACATTTTCTTGAGTTGCGCCATTTTCCGGTTCAAGAGGTAATACTTCATCAAGCTCTACTTTCCTCCCACTTACTTCTTTCGAGAGAAACTCTTTCTCCAGAAAGGACCCATTCTTGGCAACAAAGATCTTGACTTCGGATCTGAGGTAGAAGATATACCCAACAGTTTCTTTAGGGTATCCTATGAAGACGCATTTTTCCGATTTGGGTTCGAGCTTTTCAGGTTGAAGTTTCCTGACATAAGCATCGCATCCCCAAACTTTTAGAAACGACAGCTTAGGTTTCTTCCCAAACCACAATTCATACGGTGTCATCTCAACGGATTTCGACGGTGCCCTATTTAAAGTGAATGCGGCAGTCTGTAAAGCATAGCCCCAAAAAGATAGTGGTAAATCGGTAAGAGACATCATAGATCGCACCATATCTAATAGAGTACGATTACGACGTTCGGACACACCATTACGCTGAGGTGTTCCAGGCGGCGTGAGTTGTGAAACTATTCCACATTTTCTTAAGTGTGTACCAAACTCGTGACTCAAGTATTCTCCTCCATGATCTGATCGTAGAAACTTGATTTTCCTGTCACGTTGATTCTCAACTTCACTCTGAAATTCCTTGAACTTTTCAAAGGTCTCAGACTTGTGTTTCATTAAGTAGACATACCCATATCTACTCAAGTCATCAGTGAGGGTGAGAACATAACGATAGCCACCGCGAGCCTCAACACTCATTGGACCGCACACATCAGTATGTATGATTTCCAATAAGTTGGTTGCTCGCTCCATTGTTCCTGAGAATGGAGTCTTGGTCATTTTACCCATGAGGCATGGTTCGCACGTGTCAAATGATTCGTAATCAAGAGACTCTAAAAGTCCATCAGCATGGATCTTCTTCATGCGTTTGACACCTATGTGACCAAGGCGGCAGTGCCACAAGTATGTGGGACTATCACTATCAATCTTACATCTTTTGGTACTTACACTATGAATATGTGTAGCATTACGCTCGAGATTCATAAAGAATAAACCATTCACCATCGGAGCATGACCATAAAACATATCTCTCATATAAATAGAACAACCATTATTCTCGGATTTAAATGAGTAGCCATCTCGAATTAAACGAGATCCTGATACAATGTTCATGCTCAAACTTGGCACAAAATAACAATTATTGAGGTTCAAAACTAATCCCGTAGGTAAATGTAGAGGTAGCGTGCCGACGGCGATCACATCGACCTTGGAACCATTCCCGACGCGCATCATCACCTCGTCCTTCGCCAGTCTCCGTTTATTCCGCAGCTCCTGCTGTGTGTTACAAATATGAGCAACGGCACCGGTATCAAATACCCAGGAGTCACTACGATTACTGGTAAGGTACACATCAATTACATGTATATCAAATATACCTTTGGTTTTGCCAGCCTTCTTGTCCGCTAAGTATTTGGGGCAGTTCCGCTTCCAGTGACCACTTTCCTTGCAATAAAAGCACTCAGTCTCGGGCTTGGGTCCATTCTTTGGCTTCTTCCCGGCAGCTTGCTTGCTGGGCGCGGCAACTACCTTGCCGTCCTTCTTACCCTTGCCCTTCTTGAACTTAGTGGTTTTATTGACCATCAACACTTGATGTTCCTTCTTGACTTCTACCTCTGCTGATTTCAGCGTAGCAAATACTTCAGGAATGGTCTTTTCCATCCCCTGCATATTGAAGTTCATCACAAAGCTCTTGTAGCTTGGTGGAAGCGACTGGAGGATTCTGTCAATGACCGCATCATCCGGGAGATTAACTCCCAGCTGAGTCAAGCGGTTATGTAAGCCAGACATAGTGAGTATGTGCTCACTGATAGAACTATTTTCCTCCATCTTACAGCTGAAGAATTTGTCGGAGACTTCATATCTCTCGACCCGGGCATGAGCTTGGAAAACCATTTTCAGCTCTTCGAACATCTCATATGCTCCATATCTCTCAAAACGCTTTTGGAGCCCCGGCTCTAAGCTGTAAAGCATGCCGCACTGAACGAGGGGGTAGTCATCGGAACGTGCCTGCCAAGCGTTCATAACGTCTTGTTCTGCAGGGAGGACAGGTGCGTCACCCAGCGGTGCTTGTAGGACATAATCTTTCTTGGCAGCTATGAGGATGATCCTCAGGTTCCGGACCCAGTCCGTATAGTTGCCGCCATCGTCTTTCAGCTTGGTTTTCTCTAGGAACGCGTTGAAGTTGAGGACTACGTTGGCCATTTTGATCTACAAGACATATTGTAAAATATTTAGACTAAGTTCATGATAATTAAGTTCATCTAATCAAATTATAATGATCTCCCACTTAGATTTGACGTCCCTTTGGTCATCTAAGTGTTACACGATCCGAGTCGACTAGGCCGTGTCCGATCATCACGTGAGATGGACTAGTCATCGTCGGTGAACATTCTCATGTTGATCGTATCTTCCATACGACTCGTGTTTGACCTTTCGGTCTCCGTGTTCCGAGGCCATGTCTGTACATGCTAGGCTCGTCAAGTTAACCCTAAGTGTTTTCGCTGTGTAAAACTATCTTACACCCGTTGTATGTGAATGTAAGAATCTATCACACCCGATCATCACGTGGTGCTTCGAAACGGCGAACTGTAGCAACGGTGCACAGTTAGGGGAGAACACTTCTTGAAATTTTGTAAGGGATCATCATATTTACTACCGTCGTCCTAAGTAAACAAGATGCATAAAACATAATAAACATCATATGCAATTATATAAAGTAGTGACATGATATGGCCAATATCATATAGCTCCTTTGATCTTCATCTTCGGGGCTCCATGATCATCTTGTCACCGGCATGACACCATGATCTCCATCATCATGATCTCCATCATCGTGTCTTCATGAAGTTGTCACGCCAACGACTACTTCTACTTCTATGACTAATGCGTTTAGTAATAAAGTAAAGTAGTTTACATGGCGTTCTTCAATGACACGCAGGTCATACAAAAAATAAAGACAACTCCTATGGCTCCTGCCGGTTGTCATACTCATCGACATGCAAGTCGTGATTCCTATTACAATAGCATGAACATCTCATACATGACATATAGATCATTCATCATTCATCACAACTTTGGCCATATCATATCACAAAGCACTTGCTGCAAAAACAAGTTAGACGTCCTCTAATTGTTGTTTGCAAGTTTTACGTGGCTGAAGTAGGGTTCTAGCAAGAACGTTTTCTTACCTACGTGAAACCACAACGTGATTTGTCAACTTCTATTTACCCTTCATAAGGACCCTTTTCATCGAATCCGCTTCAACTAAAGTAGGAGAGACAGACACCCGCCAGCCACCTTATGCAACTTGTGCATGTTAGTCGGTGGAACCGGTCTCACGTAAGCCTACGTGTAAGGTTGGTCCGGGCCGCTTCATCCCACAATACCGCTGAAGCAAGATAAGACTAGTAGCGGCAAGAAAGTTGACAAATCTACGCCCACAACAAATTGTGTTCTACTCGTGCAAGAGAACTACGCATAGACCTAGCTCATGATGCCACTGTTGGGGAACATTGCAGAAAACAAAAATTTTCCTACGGTTTCACCAAGATCCATCTATGAGTTCATCTAGCAACGAGTCATTAGATGCATCTACGTACCTTGTAGATCGCGAGCAGAAGCGTTCAAAGAACGGGGATGATGTAGTCGAACACGACGTGATTCGAATCACCGGAGATCCTAGCACCGAACGGACGGCACCTCCGCGTTCAACACACGTACGGAACAGCCACGTATCCTCCTTCTTGATCCAGCAAGGGGGGAGGAGAGGTTGAGGGAGATGGCACCAGCAGCAGCACGACGGCGTGGTGTTGATGGAGCTGCAGTACTCCGGCAGAGCTTCGCTAAGCACTATGGAGGAGGAGGAGGTGTTGGAGAGGGAGAAGGAGGCAACCAAAGGCCTTAGGTGTGTTTGCTCCTCCTTTTCCCCACTATATATAGGGCCAAGGGAGAGGGGGAGGCGCAGCCCTTGCCCCTTCCTCCAAGGAAGGGTGCGGCCAAGGGGGGGGGGGAGGAGTCCATCCTCCCCAAGGCACCTCGGAGGTGCCTTCCCCCTTTAGGACTCTCCCCTTTTTTCCTTCTCTTGGCGCATGGGCCTCTTGGGGCTGGTTCCCTTGGCCCATGTAGGCCAAGGCGCACCCCCTACAGCCCATGTGGCCCCCCGGGACAGGTGACCCTACCCGGTGGACCCCCGGGACCCTTCCGGTGGTCCCGGTACAATACCGATAACCCCGAAACTTGTCCCGATGCCCGAAACAGGACTTCCCATATATAAATCTTTACCTCCGGACCATTTCGGAACTCCTCGTGACGTCTGGGATCTCATCCGGGACTCCGAACAACATTCGGGTTACTGCATATACATATCCCTACAACCCTAGCATCACCGAACCTTATGTGTGTAGACCCTACGGGTTCGGGAGACATGTAGACATGACCGAGATCGCTCTCCGGTCAATAACCAACAGCGGGATCTGGATACCCATGTTGGCTCCCACATGCTCCATGATGATCTAATCGGATGAACCACGATGTCGAGGATTTAATCAACCCCGTATGCAATTCCCTTTGTCAATCGATATGTTACTTGCCCGAGATTCGATCGTCGGTATCCCAATACCTCGTTCAATCTCGTTACCGGCAAGTCACTTTACTCATACCGCAATGCATGATCCCATGACCAGAAACTTGGTCACTTTGAGCTCATCATGATGATGCATTACCGAGTGGGCCCAGTGATACCTCTCCGTCATACGGAGTGACAAATCCCAGTCTCGATCCGTGTCAACCCAACAGACACTTTCGGAGATACCTGTAGTGCACCTTTATAGTCACCCAGTTACGTTGTGACATTTGATACACCCAAAGCACTCCTACGGTATCCGGGAGTTACACGATCTCATGGTCAAAGGAAAAGATACTTGACATTAGAAAAGCTCTAGCAAACGAACTACACGATCTCACGCTATGCTTAGGATTGGGTCTTGTCCATCACATCATTATCCTATTGATGTGATCCCATTATCAATGACATCCAATGTCCATAGCCAGGAAACCATGACTATCTATTGATCAACGAGCTAGTCAACTAGAGGCTTACTAGGGACATGTTGGTGTCTGTTATTCACACATGTATTACGATTTCCGGATAATACAATTATAGCATGAATAAAGACAATTATCATGAACAAAGAAATATAATAATAATGCTTTTATTATTTCCTCTAGGGCATATTTCCAACATTCACAAGTGCGGCACCCCGAACTTATAGCATTATATGAATCGGCTCCAAATCATGTCTTGGGTCAATAGTTGGGTTTGCCCGGCTCCCACGTTTTGGCGCCTTACGTTCTGTTCTGTCGGCTAAGGTGGCACTAGGAGAACCACTGCGATTGCGCCCTGGTTGAGCTGGGCGAGCGCCTCAGTGGAGAAAGCTAAAACTGACCAGCATGATAAGGCGAGAGATTGGTCGCTGTTCGAGAGGTCTTTTCGGGTCCCTAAAGACTCATGCCGCTTCGAGCGAAGTTCCGGATAATGTCCGACGAAGGCGTGGATAGCGCCCCGAATTCGGTCTTTCGAATACTAGGGGCTTCGCTGAAATTTAAAATTATAGAATTCTATGGCTAAGTGAGAGTGTTCAAGCATTATAAGTCCGGTTGCCTTCTTCGTTGTGTTGAGCGCCTCCCTAGATGGACCTAAAAATGGGAACACCCCAGTACTTGCGGCTCGGGGGCTGAAGCCAACGACTTGCCATCTCTCAGATTTTATAAACGACCGCACAGAAGGTAATATTTTAAATTAAACAAGCGTTGCTTAAAGCGCATATGAACAAAGTTTTCAGCGCACAAGATAATACATAGTGAGTTTTTTACTCAATAATTACATCTCTGGGGCACTCATCCGCAATATTGCGGGCACCCTTCAGGACAGTCTTATAGTACATTCCGGGCGTACGATACTCCTTGCCCGCTGGCGGCGGGTCAGTAAGAAGCCTCTCCGCATCCAGCCTTCCCCAGTGCACCTTTGCGCGGGCAAGGGCCCGACGAGCACCTTCAATACAGGCGGAGCGGTTGATGACATCCACCCAGGGGCACGCATCCACCAGCCGCCGCACGAGGCCGAAGTAGCTCCTAGGCATGGCCTGTCCAGGCCACAGCCGGACTATAAGGCCCTTCATGGCCTCCTCAGCTACCTTGTGGAGTTCAACCAGCTGCTTCAACTGGTCGCTTGGGGGCACTGGATGGCCGGCCTCAGCGTACTGGGACCAGAAGACCTTCTCCGTTGAGCTCCCCTCCTCGCCACGATAGAATGCGGCGGCATCGGATACACTGCACGGCAGATCTGCAAACGCCCCTGGAGAGCTCCGAATGCGGGTAAGTGTTAGGTAGTTTACATTAACATGCTTGCTTTGCATGAAAAATGCCTTACCCGCCGCTATCTTCTTCACATCTTCAACCTCCTGAAGGGACTTACGGGCCTCGTCCTTGGCGGACTTGGCACTTTCGAGAGCCGAGGCGAGCTCGGACTCTCGAGTCTTGGAGTCGCACTCCAAGCTCTCATGCTTCTCCATGAGAGCCTGGAGCTCTTGCCGCACTGCCGCCACCTGTGCCTCCTGCTTTTCTCGCTCTGCCCATTCCGCGGCCGCACTGCGTTCGGCCGCGGACACAGCCTCCTTCAGGGCTGCCACCTCGTTTGTGGCCCTGCAGTACTCGTATTATCCTTGTTAATTTTAGTGCGACCAAAATCCTTTTCTGTAAGGTAAAAATTCAAAGTGGTGCTACTCACCTTCTTTGTCCTCGAGCTGCCTCTTGGCATGGCCGAGCTCTCACTCGGACCGCTCGAGATCTTGCTTTAATGCACCAACCTCCACAGTCAGTGCGGCAGAGGTCAGCAGCACAGCCTGCAAACCCATATTGACATAATTTATTAGCAACCTGCGAATATCTTTTTAGATCCTCAGTCCGGCTTTTCTTTCCGAACACCGAACCGAGCATCAGGGGCTACTGTCTATGCGGTATTACATTACATAATTTTAACTTCTTACCTCAAAGCCTGTTAGAAGGCTACTGCAGGCTTCGGTCAGCCCGCTCTTGGCGAGCTGAACCTTCTGAATCACCGCACTCATAACAGCACGGTGTTCTTCCTCGATGGAAGCGCCTTTGAGCGCCTCCAGCAAGTTGTCCGGCGCCTCCGGTTGGACGGAGGCCGCCGGTGTCACGGTCTTGCCCTTCTTTCGAAGGGGCCGCCTGCCGGACTCTGGAACCACTGCAGGTTCCGGCGTAGAGTCCGACGCAAAGTCCGGGAGGCTGGCTTGCGGCGCCTCCGGAGCCTCCTCCTGATGGGTCCCTTTCTGGGATCCCACCTCGGCGTCCTCATCGGCATGGGGGGTGGAGGCAGTCGGAAGGGAATCCACATCAGACGGGGCCAACAACCCGCTCGATGAAGTGGGGAGATCATCATCGGCCGGACTGCGGGAAATATGCGGCATTAGTAGGACACTATGTGACACAAAAGAAATTGCATATCATTTAGGGATCCGGATAATTACAATCTCGCCGGAGGCCTAGCCCTTGAAGGCCACTCCTCGTCGCCAACGTCGGTGTTGGCAGAGCTGTCCGGGGGAATAGTTCTCCCCCTCTTGGACCCTTCGGCCTCCCCTGTTGGGGAAGCCTTCCTCTTCCTCTCTCCTCCCTCCGGGAGAGAGTCTTCTTCCTCCTCCTCGTCTTCGGGGGAGGATTCCGCCTCGTCGTCGGACGCCTGATAACGGGAACTCTTTCGAGTGCCCGTGGCCACCTTCTTGGCCTTCTTCTCCGGCACCACATGCGGTGCCGGAACCAGCAGCCCTGCTAAACGGGCATCCACTGGGTCTTCTGGCATGGGAGCCGGGCAGATGAGCTGCTCGGCCTTCTTCATCCATTCCTGTCAAAGGAAAAGGGAGATTGAAACCCTCTTAGAATCAATCTATTTACAATAAGTGTCCCGTAAAGGGGTAGAATCACTTACCTCGTCAGCCGGATGCTGCGAGTGAAATCCGCGACCTTCCGTCGCGGATGCGGGGGCTTCAGCGCCCTTAAACAGCACCCTCCAGGCGCCTTCGTACGTCGTGTCGAAGAGCCCGCTCAGCGCCTGGTGCTGTTCCGGATCGAACTCCCACAGATTGAATGCCCGTTCTTGGCATGGGAGAATCCGGCGGACGAGCATGACTTGGACCACGTCGACGAGCCTGAGCTTCTTGTTCACCAGCTTCTGGATACAGGCTCGGAGTCCCGTTAGCTCCTTCGGATTGCCCCACAGCAAGCCCTTCTCTTTCCAGGAGGTGAGCTGCGTAGGGATACCAGATCTAAACTCGGGGGCCGCCGCCCACGTAGGGTCGCGCGGCTCGGTGATGTAGAACCACCCCGATTGCCACCCCTTGACGGAGTCCACGAAGGCCCCTTCGAACCAGAGGACGTTGGGCATCTTGCCCAACATGGCGCCTCCGCACTCCGCCTGCGTGCCCTTCACTACCTTCGGCTTGACGTTGAAGGTCTTGAGCCACAAGCCGAAGTGGGGGCCGGATGCAGAGGAGGGCCTCGCACACGACGATAAACGCCGAGATGTTGAGGATGAAGTTCGGCGCCAGATCGTGGAAATCCAGGCCGTAGTAGAACATGAGCCCCCGGACAAAGGGGTGAAGTGGAAAGCCCAGTCCGCGGAGGAAGTGGGGAAGGAAAACGACCCTCTCATGGGGCCCGGGGGTAGGGATGAGCTGCCCCTTGTTGGGCAGCCGGTGCGCGATGTCGCCGGAAAGGTATCCGGCGCTGCGCAGCTTTGTGATATGCTCCTCCTTAACGGTGGAAGCCAACCATTTGCCTCCCCCTCCGGACATGGTTGGAGAAGGTTGAGACGAGATGCGCGAACTTGGGCGCTGGAGCTTGAGTGCGCGGAGGTGGATAAGCAAAGGAGGAAGAAGGCGTGGGTGAAAAGGTGAATCCTTATCCCTTATATATAGGCGGGCAAAGACTATGTGTCCCCCACCAGCCTGGTAAAACTCGCTTATCTCCCAAGCGCCACCATCAATGGCGCGGTTGGGTTACCCACGTACGTATTGATGAGAATCCCGGAATAAGGGGAACACGATCTCTGCTTCGACAAGACGTGCCAAGGAAACCGCTTCGCTAAACGTGCTGAGGTGGTATAATAAAAAACGATTCAAGTAAAGGCTTGGTAGTGGTGTGACGTCATGCCGCAAAATACGTCAGCAGATTGAGCTTGTGTACATTTTATTCTCTCTACGGTGGAATGTGGAATTTATTTTGCAGAGCCGGACACTATCATGGTGTTCATGATCTTCTCTGGATTATTCAAAGAAGGAACCCGCCTTGCAATGCCGAACATTATGCGCCGGACATATCGTCATTGAAGCCTGGTTCAGGGGCTACTGAGGGAGTCCTGGACTAGGGGGTGTCCGGACAGCCGGACTATCATCGTCCGCTGGACTCCAAGACTACGAAGATACAAGATTGAAGACTCCGTCCCGTGTCCGTATGGGACTTTCCTTGGCGTGGAAGGCAAGCTTGGCGATACAGATATGTAGATCTCCTACCATTGTAACCGACTCTGTGTAACCCTAGCCCTCTCCGGTGCCTATATAAACCGGAGGGCTTTAGTCCGTAGGACACAACATACATTACAACAATCATACCATAGGCTAGCTTCTAGGGTTTAGCCTCCTTGATCTCGTGGTAGATCCACTCTTGTACTACCCATATCATCAATATTAATCAAGCAGGACGTAGGGTTTTACCTCCATCAAGAGGGCCCAAACCTGGGTAAAACATCGTGTCCCTTGTCTCCTGTTACCATCCGCCTAGACGCACAGTTCGGGACCCCCTACCTGAGATCCGCCGGTTTTGACACCGACAGTGACGGTGGACGAAATAACGGAGGGATTTGAGGACCTCCAGCTTGACCACCCTACTGGTGAAGGGGAGACTCGGCTGGGTTTTGCTTTGAAGACTCCATGCCTATGGCGGAAGGAGCTCATCAACCTTCCGAACTGGACGCCTCCGCCTCCTCCTCCTTCTTCGGTGAGTCAGGGCACTCCGCCTCCTCCACCGCCTCCTCCTCCGGCGAGTGACGATTAGGGTACTCAGCCTCCTTCTCTGGCGTGTGGCGGCACTCCGCCTCCTTCTCCTCCTGTGCCGGCGCGCCCAAGCAGCCAGCAGCCTCCTCCTTCTCCGCCTCGCCAGCAAGGGCGGAAGAGACCTGCCGCCGCCCCGGCTGCTCCGGCGCGTCGTAGTCCTTCTCCTCCGCCTCGTAAGCAAGCACGAAAGAAGACAGCCGTAGCCGCTCCGTCTGCTCCGCGTCTAGCAGTACAGCCAGAGGCGGGAGGCAATACAGATACGGTCCACCTCTCAAGCCTCTAGTGAAGTTACCGTACGAGAGGACCGAGGAGGAAAACGCGAAGATCGTGCGGACCGAAGTGAAGGACTTCTTTGAAAGGTTGAAAGCAAAGAGACATCCACCTCTGGAGGAGAAGGTAGATCCGGTGAAAGCAAAGCGCACTATCGATGCCCTGAGGAAACCACCAAAGTCTCCGCCGAAAACCAACTATGAGCGCATTACTGAAAAGGCATATCTCGAAGCGGAGCGGTCGGGAAGTACTGTCAGTGATCAAAGGTTAAAAGAACGAGCAGCTGGGAATGTATTTGCCCAGCTCGGCGAACAAGCAAAGCAATCGTGCCCCCCGCTCAATGTGTCTAACGACATCGTCGCTAATGCTCCGGGGATGGTGCCCGGTTATCGTAATCTTGGAGATTACCTGCCCGACGATGTACATTTTGATTTCTTGGAGGTAGACGAACACTGATACAAGTACAGGAAGCCTCTCATCAAAGATGAAAAATCTCTAACAACGATGATGCGAAGATTCCATAATTGGTACATGAAAACCTGCACAGAGTCTAGGGGGACGAATACTTTGTATCTGAAAATTAAAGAGGAGCACGACCTCGTTGGAACTGATCTGTTGCCTGTTCCATTTGAGGAGTTCTTCGAGTTCTTCAATCAAAAGGCCCTCGATAAATTAACGGTCTTTTGCTACTATCTGTAAGTACTATTTCTGTCATTAAGTCTCTATATATAGCTCAGCTCTTTCATTGCATGTATTTATAATTAATTATCCTCACTATATTATGCAGATTGAAGATCGTCGAGTGCAGAAAAGCAGAAATGTATGATATTGGGTTCATTAACACAAATATCATAGATGAATTTCTGGTTACAAAGGACGCCGAAGAGGCCGAGGCCTACTTGCTACAATCGTTGATCAAAAATCAAAACAAAGATTTAATACTCTTTCCTTACAACTTTGAGTGAGTGTTACTGTCGTGTGCATATTCGGTTTCCCTTATTACTCGAGTGAGGTTATAATAATGTAATTGATGAGTTATGCATCCATGCGCAGCTTCCACTATATTCTCCTGGAGATTAAGCTTGAGCGGGGACTAGTAACCGTCTTTGACTCGAGACGAAAAGATCCCGAAACCTATGCGGGCATGACTAAAATGCTCAGCAAGTAAGTTCAATCGATCATTATCGCACCATATCGGCAACTTTTTGTTCATTTCCTGATATCTCAAGTAATAATAATTATTTTCTTTGTCTTGCAGGGTTTGGAAACAGTTCACGGCAGAAGCTCCGGGACTGCCGAAGGAGCTGGGATATACATACCCGAAAGTAAGTACTACTAGCTAGCTAGCTAGTTGCGCGCATCTCCCGTTGATTCTATAGCTATACTTTCATCAATGCCATTTATAATGCTTCATTATCAGTTTGATTGACCTATATTTCTCATAAAGTGTTTGTGGCAGGATCAAGGGAATGATTACTGTGGATACTACATGTGCGAGTTCATCTACAACACGACTTTGAAAAATAAGTGGGGCTACTCTAATAGACAATATGAAGTGCGTAAGCAATAATATTCACAATTTCATTTTATGACACCATCATTTCTGTTGAGTTTCATTCATATATATGTATTAACCCCCTTCTTCAAATTAGACGTGGCAAATGCAGAATGAACTCCTACCACAAGATCGCATTAAAGCAATTCAAGAGGAATTGGCGGGATTCTTTCTTGACCACGTCATCAATAAAGCCGGAGAATACCATGTGGAAGTTGATTTCAAATGCTAGGGGATTGTAAGAGATTTTACATATGGTATATGTATGTAGCCAGTAGCGTCTGATAGATAATACGAAAACTTGTTGTTCGACCAATCTCTCGGAGAAGGAGAGGTCGATCACTTCTCTCGGTATGCATGACAAACTTC
Organism: Triticum timopheevii; assembly: GCA_963921465.1. Taxonomy (NCBI): domain Eukaryota; kingdom Viridiplantae; phylum Streptophyta; class Magnoliopsida; order Poales; family Poaceae; genus Triticum; species Triticum timopheevii. The sequence goes on from OY997264.1 coordinate 651,980,037, forward strand.
TGTACTTAAAGGTTTCCTTCATTTTCTTACTAGCTAGCATGTCGAGGGCCTCTCTATGTATAGTACGTAGCGTTGACCAAGCACGGACATAAGAGAGGACACTTCTCTCTATTAATTAGCTAGCTAACACAATATATGAAACACCCCTAAATTAACCCCCCAAAACCCCCAACCCCCCCCCCCCTTTCAAAAAAAACAAAAACCCCATCCACTGAAATGCTGACGCGTGGATGCCTATTGGTCCTGGTTGGTGCCACCAACCGGGGACCAAAGGGCCTCCTACCTGGGCTCGGCACACCGACCACGTAGAGGCCCATTTGTCCCGGTTCGTGTAAGAACCGGGACTAAAGGTCTAGGGCATTAATAACGACCCTTTAGTCCCGGTTCAAGAACTGGGACAAAAGGCCCTAACCAACCGGGATGAATGGGGGTTTTTCTACTAGTGCATGTTCCTTCATGTTGTTGGTCATAACCAGAGGTTAGGGTTATGCACAACACCTTCAGGAGATCAATGGAGACCATCTCTAGGTGCTTCAGGCAAGTGTTCTATGCTGTTGGGGCACTCATAGGAGAGATGATCGTGTCACCAACCGGCCGGACTCCTTCCGAGATTTGCACTAGCCCAAGATGGTATCCATACTTCAAGGTGAGCAATGGCAATATGTATGTAGTTCATGCCTCGATATGCTTGTATTGTTCAGCTATAGCCATAACACAATCTTGTAATGTCATTTCAGGATCGCATTGGGGGCAATACATGACACTCATGTCACTAACAGAGTGTCGAGATCACTGTCTACAACATACATGGGTAGAAAGCACTACACAAGCCAGAATGTGCTTGCTGCTATTGACTTCCATCTGAAGTTCACATGCTGGCTGGCTACCTAGGAAGGATCAGCACATGATGCTAACATTTTCAGTGACAACATGATTCGTCCTGATGGCATCAACATCCTTGATAGCAAGTTCTACCTATGAGATGCTAGTTATGCATGTTGGCCATGTGTTCTTCCACCCTTCAGGAAAACAAGTTACCATTTGAACGAGTTTG